>JAABNX020000046.1:22575971-22594215 GCA_015163995.2 Mormyrus lacerda | reverse complement strand
GAACTGTTCTGGAACAGACTGCGTGGTCTAATAAATACTGTTACTATTTGTTTTGGTGTTTATCTTAAGGAAAATTAATAGTCACATTTCTCAGATTCAGTTTTTCACCTACCTTCCACAGTCTAATGATTTGCATTTAGGTAAATTTATATTTACTTTATTTAGCAATGCCTTTGTCCAAAGTGATGCGTGAATGTGGCAAATAGCTTATTACAAACATGCATGCTGTCAAGGAGTTGACTAAGCGTAAGTGCAGATAGGTTGAGCTTGCAGTATATGTACAGTTACAAGTGTAAGCTGAAGAAACTGTACTGTACTGTGATTGCGTGTGCATGTTTGTGTCTAGCAGTTGGCTCACATTCCATTTAGGGCTAGGGTGGGCAGTCTTATCCCCAAAGGGCCGGTGTGTATGCAGGTTTTTGGAATAACCTTCAGGTCAGCTGTTCAAACCCAGGTGTGAAGACTCTTCAGCCAATCAGTCCTTTAATTAATAATCTAATTAGGGAGTTGCAGCAAAAACCACATGCCTAATGGACCTTTCTGGATAAGGTTGCATTATGTAAGTGTACATCAGCCTTACTGCCTTTTCACAAGCCAGACCATCTCAGCCTCCTTTTGTGTACTCATCCAGGTGGATAGCAGAAGAATGGGAGCACTGCACCAAGACATGTGGCAACTTAGGCTATCAGATCCGCACAGTGCAGTGCATGCAGCTCCTTCATGAAGGTGCTAATAGATCAGTCCACAGCAAGCACTGCAGTGGGAAGAAACCAGAGAGCCGGAGGCCCTGCAACAGGCAGCTCTGTCCTGCTCAGTGGAGAACTGGGACCTGGTCAAAGGTATAATAGGAGAAAGTTTGCTTGTAGGGGCTCCGTCAAAGCAGGGTTTTATTAACATGACGGAACACAAAGGTGAATCAGAAAGCAAAGGGATTGTCATGACTACTGTATACTGGCACGGAGCGGGGAAGCAGGCACAGGAGTCAAGTGAACACGGGGGTGATTAGGGTAAACATGCTCAGGAACACAGGGAACACTGGTGATGTTAAGGCGTTAATGACCTGCCTAACTAAAGACACACAGACCTGGACTTAAATGCATCAGATTAACACTACTAGAAACAGCGGAAAACACAGGGATTCCACACGTGGCACGCAGGAGGATCAGAACGATCAGGGCATGACAGGGATCACAAGGGAGCAAAACAAGACTAATGAAACAGGAAATGACACCAGAAAACAATAATACCAAAGGTAGGGAGGAACACAAGAAACTATAACTAACATGGGATACCACACTTAACAATGGCACAGCTAACACAGGGCAACAGCCACAATGACCAACTGAGGAAAGGAACAAAAGTAGGCACTTAAATACACTAATAGAACTAGACAAAGGACATGTGATAACCATAACCAATTAACCAACCTAATCGGACTCAGGGCAACAAGAAACAGTTGGGGGTAATCAGATACAGAAAAGGGCCAAAGACCCTTTAGAAAACTAAAACAAGGAAAACTGAACATAGTACAAACAGGGAACAGGGAGCAAAAACAACGGACTGTCACTGAAATACACAAACACATGATACACCAAGAAAAACCACAAAATAAATTACAACTAGTTGAGGCTGGCCACTAGCTAGCCTCGACCCACAACAAAAGAGGAGTCAAAGCATTTTAACAAAAGCTTGCATTCACACAGATCACCAACCTTCATTTTGATTAATAAGACAATAAACCCACAACAAGCCTTTTTTAAATCAATTAAATTGTATGAACTGTATTCTCTATAATGTCAGGGAATTGTAGCTGATGGAACAATGAACTTATTTTTAGTTCAGCACACTATGCTTCTGTTATTAAACAATAAACTAGCTATGTCACATTATGTCCTGTAATGCTCTATTGGTATGTGAATAATTTAGAATATACCTGATGATTGAAAGTAGTTTATTTATTATTTAATATAATTTCAGTGTTCAGTGACTTGTGGAGAGGGTGTGGAGCATCGCCTGGTGACTTGCCCCACTGGCGGTCAATGCAATGCGGACAAACCAGAAGCCATCAGGCCATGTAAGCGCAGCTTGTGCCATGGTAAGTCAACACTGGAGAGCAAGTGCATGCATAATTATTTGACTGTTAAGCCTTTATGTCATTATGCTATGACATATGGGTTGTAATGGGCTATCCAATCGTATAAATATAATGCTGATAACAGTAGGAATTTAAAATAAGTTCCATCCATCAATCCATCCATCGATCCATTATCTGCTGCCTGTCCTGGGTTGGAGTGTGGGCACAGCAATCTAAGCACGGATGTCCACACCTCCCTCTCACCAGCCACCTCCTCTAGCTCCACTGAGGAAATATCAAGTATCTCCCAGGCCAGCCAAAATATATATCATCCCTCCAGTATGTCCTGGGTCTGCCCCAGGGCCTTTCCCCAGTTGGACATGCCCAAAACACCTCCCCAGGGAGTTGCCCGAAAGGCATCCTAGATAGCAGGGTTGGGGCCATTCCGGAATACACTCATCAATTCCAATCCAAATCAGAAAATGGAACTAGAGTTGAAATTTAAATATCCCTGAAATTCGCATTCAATATCAATTCTGTTCCCCATAGTTGGAGTCCGAACTCCAGTTCCATTTCCTCAGAAAGGCTCCTTCTTCAGCCTCACAGCTTCCTTTACCACTGGTGTCCACCACCAGGTTTGGGTATTGCCATCACAACAGGCACCAACAACCTTATGGCCACAGCTCCACACAGCTGGCTCAGCAATAGAGGCCTGGAATATGACCCATTCAGACTCCCTCTGGATGCAGGAGAACTTCTGCCAGAGGTGTGAGTTAAAGATCTCCCGGACAGGGGACCTTTGCTAGATGCTCCCGGCGTACCCACACTATGAGTTTGGGTCTACCTGGTCTATCCAGCATATTCCCCCACCATCAGATCCAACTCACCACCAGGAAGTGGTCAGTTGACAGCATCTTCACCCGAGTGTTCATAACATGCAGATGCAGATCCAATGATATGATTACAAAATCGATCATCAAACTGGTTTGTTTTGGTGCCAGGTGCACTTATGAACACCTTTATGTTCCAATATGATGTTTGTTATGCACAAACTGTGGTTAGCGCAGAAGTTTAATAACTGATCTCTGCTCATATTCCGATCAGGCAGGCCATTCCTCCTAATCACAGTTCTACTGTCATTACCCATGTGACCATTATTGTCCACCAACAGAATAATGGACAACCCAAAAGGGCAACTTTCTTTGAGCACCTCTTCCAAGGTCTCTAAGAAGGCCTTATACTCTGAACTGGTGTTTGGTGCCTACACACAGTCAACAGTCAGAACCCATCCCCCAACTTGAAGTTTGAGGAAGGTGACCCTCATTCATAGTGACACCGAACCAGGGGGCTATAAGTAGACCCATCCCTGCCCAGCACCTCTCCCCAAGAACTCCAGAGTGTAATAGAGTCCAGCCTATGTCCAAGGAGTTTGGTTCCAGAGCCCGAGCTATGTGTTGAGGTGAACCCAACAATATCTAGTTGGTATCTCTCTACCTCCCGCACCAGCTCAGGCTCTATTCCCACCAGAAAGGTTACATTCCACGTGCCAAGAGACAGTTTTGGTAGCCAACAATCGATCTGTCAAGGCCCCTGCTTTCGACCGCCACCTGATCAACATTGTATGCGATCCCCACGATTTCTTCATAGGTGGTGGGCCCTGGTCTGGATCCAGGCCAAGGTCTTGGTCTCCCTAATCTGGGCAGGGTAACATGGTCCATTGTATTTTTCATCAGATAAGTACAATGCAATTCATTGTAGCTTCCCTCCTTTAACCCAGTCATAAATGAACTAAAAGTTATGCAATTTTGTAATATATTTTTGTTTATGTTGTTATATACACTATATGGACAAAAGTATTAGGACACACCTCTTAATCATTAAATTCAGATGTTTGACTCGGACTCATTGCCACAGGTGTATAAGATCAAACACTTAGCCATGCAGTCAGGTTTACAAAAGAATGAGTCATTCTGAAGAGCTCAGTGAATTCAAGCGTGGTACTATCGTAGGATGACACCTTTGCAATAATGTGCGGTGTGCAGACTTTCAATAAAACCATGTTGAAACTGCAACCTCTTTTTGTTTACCTTATAATAAGTTTATTTGTGACATTTTTCCCCTGCTAGATATTCCCTGTAAATGGGATTATTGTAAAGTGGAAGCATTTAGGAACAAATGAAATTCAGACACAAAGTGACAGACCATATAAAGTAGCAGAGTGGGGTTGCCGACTGCTGATTCGTATGATGCACCAACAATCTGTTGTCTCAGTAACTGCAGAGTTCCAGACTTCCCCTGGAATTAACTCCAGCACAAAAACTGTTTGCCGGGAGCTTCATAGAATGAGCTTCCACAGCCAAGCAACTGCATGCAAGCCTCATGTCACCAAGTGCAATGTCAAGCACTGGATGGAGTGGTGTAAACACGCTGACACTGGACTCTGGAGCAGTGGAAACGTGTTCTGTGGGAAATCACGTCCAACATCAGTGCCAGTCCTCACAAATGCTGCCTTTCTACTGAAACCTTTTCATATAAAGTTATTTGAAATCTGTGTAATTTTTGAACCAACTTCAACAATTAGGGATTGAGCCAAATGGTATTCCATTGTAACTTTCATTGCACATGTCAAACTGCAAACATTGCACTTGTGTGCAACATGTGCATCTTAGTTTTTATTTACTTGTAATGATTTTGCATGTTTGCCTTCTCTCCCAGATGAACAGTGCACTGGGGATAAGTCCATTTTCTGCCAAATGGAAGTTCTAGCCCGATATTGTTCAATCCCAGGCTACAACAAACTGTGCTGTGAGTCTTGCAGCAAGAATGGCAGCAGTCCTACTCCCTTCTTCTCTGAAGCTGTTGAGGATGAGGAAGAGGTCAGGTTTCATACACACTACATTTCTAAAATCTTGAAAATCTCATAACCTTTTTTCCAGAGCTCAATAACACTACCGATGGCTCACTACTTCATTTTATTTCTCCTGCAGTTTCTGTCCTGAGAAAAATCTTCAGTGTAAATAGTTTGACTCAAAGGTGGTTCATGCCTCCTACTAACTGTGGAAGAAGGAATTTACCTGTTTCATGTTCAAGACAGCACAGAATTCATTACTAATGATTTGCTGTGGAGGAAAGATGCATTTCAAGAACGTGCTGAGGAGGAGCGATGAGTTTTAAATGCTGCCAAACCTGAAAGAATATATCTCACAACAGCCTGGATAATTTATATTTTAAAATTTAAATAGAAAGAGAACAGAAAATAGAAAGTGCTGGTTCACTTTAATAATGAACATTCTATTCTACCTGGAGGAAAAAATACCAAAGACCTCAATATAATTACAGTCACTTTAAAGAACTGTTACAGTCTACAGTGGCAAGACTAAGAGTAATATTTTGAGATACTTCTCGCCAGTTTTCCTGCAATATATGTATAATTTGTCATGTACACAATATATTTGCGAAATATCTGTCATCTTTGAGCATAAGAGTATAAGAACACTTAATGTCAATGTTAACAAGAATTTTCACACAGACACTTCAGAGTCTGGTTCTAAGATCAGTTTTTTTAAAAAATCATGTTAAAATATATATATATATATATCGTAAGGTTATACATTGGAAAGTTGGAAAATGTTCTCGGTATGGCTTAAAAATAAGTTTTATTTTCCAGCAGCAGAACCTTTTATGTATGGATACCATGTTCACTTGCAATACAGACAAGAGTTAAACTAACAAAGCGGGTGGCACAGTGGATTAGCTGGCATTCGACCTCCTTGGTTCAGGTTTCAGTACCTCCTCTGAGGCTTGCACATGCACCACATGTAACTCCGGTTTCCTCCTGCATACCACACACATGTTGTTAGGCTAGGTTAGGTGTCTTGCTGGTTACTTATGGTTAAGGTTAGGCATGGGTAGAGGTTAAAGGTGTGTGGATTGGGATTAGGGTTTTTCCCATAGAAATTAATGGATGGTCCCCATTTAGATAGGTACACCAACTTGTGTGTGTGCATGAGGAATATGTATAGCCAAGCTGCCATATATGTAGAGCATATTGAATAAGGTTCTTTGGAAGAACTTATCACAACCACATCGCATTTGACTGCAATGAGATATATGTACATGACTTTAAGGATATTATATTGTTATGTTTTGTGTTGTGCAGAACAAAGGATTTATTTATTGAAAATTTCTATTTAATTTTCATACTGATCTGTCAATGCATGCCTTAAATGCATTAAATAGAAATTGTTTTCATTTTCTTGTTGACACTTGCCAAGCCCCATGATTTTTAAAACATTGTTCTCATGTCAGAATAACACTGAATGAGTTAAAATTTGTGTCATTTTTTCAGTAGCATATATCAGAATGGATAAGTACTTGTTTTATTATTAATGTTGCATTTTAAGCTATTTCTGCACAAACAGGTGAAGTAGAAATTTTCAATAGTAACTTGATTTATGTATATGCATTCCAACTATTTAAAATGGAGGCTTTACAAAGCAAAAGATATGTGACATTTTATCATTTTCAAGTGTTTAAAGTGAAAGAGAAATTGTATTATAATAATTTTATAGGTGTTTAGCTGCTGAATAACGATAAACAATTGCTTTTAATAATATGTTTACATTTAATAGATTAGCTTGGTTAGTTTTATTTTTAATTCAGACAGTTCAGAAAGTTCAGATATATGGAATATATATGGTCTATCCACACAGTATTAAACATGCATTTGTGAATTTTTGTAATTCTAATCTTGCATTTTTTCTGTGTAAACTACTGAAGCCATTTGTTGTAATGGGAGCAGACTGAAATAAACATACTGAATATACTGAACCTTACTTGCAATGTTTTTTCTTTGCCTCTTAAGGATTTTCAAGATCATGCATTTTAATTCATTTATCCTTTGTCACATAGCTGAGTTTGCCTTTCAGTTCAATGCAATTCTATATTTAGTGCTATTTGCAAGGTCACAAAGTACTTGATCCCTGGCTTGGAAAGACTCCTTTACAGAGAAGAACAAATCTTGGAACCAAACTCATGGGGGAGGTCCCATGAACCTACTCCCTTGCATGCAGACCTCTGGGTTGTTCCCTCCGCGTGTAAGAGGGAATAAGAAAAGTGCATCAACAAATATGGAACAGAAAGATGACAATGCAACATACGAGCATGAGTAAAGAAGCAGGGAGAGGCAGGTGGGATCACAAACATGACGAATCAATGAGGAATCATGAGGCGGCAACCAAACAACACAAAACCACATGCAGAGCAGGAACAACCCGGCCGACGGTACAGTTTGTCCAAAGTCAGTGATACTGATCCCCACCCAGCTCTATGCCTCAGACTGTAACCCTATGTGGGGTAACCAGGGGCGCTGTAAAGGGGGGGTAAACGATGACGATTCTCGGGGCCCACGCCCTTTAGGGGCCCCCAGAGATTTGCTTTATTAATAATAACACTGGTAGGGGGGCCCAACCTCATATTTTGTCATAGGGCCCAAAATTGCTAGCGGCGCCCCTGGGGGTAACTACCAAAAGCCTGTAAGCTAAATTAAACAAGTGCATTTTTAGCCTAGATGTAAGGATTGAGAAGATTGAAAATAAGTCTGAATCTCTTTACATAATCTGCATATATTCATATTCTTGATTAAAAGAATGAAAAATAAATTAATGTTATATCACAGTTGTTTACACAAATTTTCTGGAAGACAGCCATAGAGCTGTCGGAGAATTCCCTGCAGCCTAACATAGACTTTATCACATCACACAGAGTCAAGCAGGAACTTTATTCTAATTTGCATGAAGTTTGTTTAACTTACATGACCAGTTTACCGGGGTGCATATCTGCTAATCCTTAAGCATTTTTATCTCAAGCAGCTCAACCAGCTCTAGACTACTATGGAGAGAATTATTACATTTACAGATACCTTTTCAAATTCAGTTGCATTAGAAGCTTTTTTTTTAGTACTTTTTAATATATCAGTGTTACATTTTAGACATTGAAATGTATATTGCTATATAATAAGTCAAACAAAACAATAATCTGAGACGTGCGAGAATAATGTTAAAAATATCAATCACCATGTACACTGAAAAAAAGTTAATGAGTATAAAAGTTAAAACATGCATCCATCTTTCAACTGCTTTTCCTTGTCAGGCTCATAGAGGGGCCCTGGAGGCACAAAGCAGGGGATTCCCCTTGGAGGGAATGCCAGTCCCAAATGGAAAAACATAGTTTGTGTTTCAGCCACTTGGAGAAATAGAATTTTATTTCTAGCACAGCAAATATGCCATATCTGGGGGGAAAATGTATGAACACAATTATCTGTAATAAAAAAATTACATGTTAAATTTGGCAACAATTGAAGAACTGAATATTATTTTTATATTGTTATAGTTAATGCAGATTTGAAAGGCTTCGAGGCTGATTTCTCAAGAAGAATCCATTGTCATAAAATATTTACAATCCAGGATCTTTGAAATATGACTCTAAACGAAACTTAAACAATCATTAGAAACTAAAGTTTAACAACAGACTACAGAGTAACATAAACAGGATGTTTATTTCCTAATAACTGCTTTTGGTTCTAAACAAAAATGTAATAAAGGCTGCAATTCAGCATGGTTAAATGCTGCTCTAATAATCTCAAGACATTTCCATTCTTGTTCTTATATTACTCTGCGTTCATCATGATAAACGAAAATATGTCCTCCTCCTCCAATACTGGTCACTTTGCATCTGCAATGATAAAGGTCATCTTAAAACATATGCTGCATTATACTTAAGAAAAGTGTCAACACTTTATAATTTCCTGACATTATTTAAAGTTTGCTTACAATTTGCTTCCTACATATCCTGCAGATTTTCATGAACACGTGACTTCACTTGTGTGCTATCAGTCAATTTAAAAAGCCTTACTGGTAGTCTTATTGCTATATACTATAGAGTTGCTTAAACCAATATATGATTTCACTACAGTAAGGCCATACATTGGCAGCTGTTCAGCATGATGAATCTCTTTCAAGCAAATTTGGAGGCTTCTCTCCTGTTGAAAAAAAGAGACATTTGCTTTGCATCATATGTATGATTTAACATAATCTGCATATAGTCATATTCTTAATTAAAGGAATGAAAATAAATTAATGTTATATTACAGTTGTTTACACAATCCTTTTTAACAGCTGCATTTTGGCAATCATTTATCATTCTATATTGATCTGACTGGATGACTTTTGGCAATTTCATTACTATTTTTATATTTTTGCTATCAGATAAAAGGCAGAGTAACACATGATTCTAATCAGGAATAATTACTTACTTTCAGATTTTGTATCACTTAAAAAAAGCTCCTTTTCCATGGTATCCATGGGTATTTTTATACTGGGGACACTTTCATTGTAGGGACAGTCACACTGTAGCAGAAATATCATTAGAGAAATTACATTAAATATTCACAAGATAAACAAGCACAGGCAAATAACATATAATCATTTTAGAGCTATTATTTTTATTAGTTCTCAAAAAATATTGGTGAGACACTGAATCATTTTAATATGACTTTACTATTTCATTCATATAAAAGTTCTTTGAAAAAATGCTTTTTCAATTCTCAATATTACTCTGGATGTAGTGGATGGGTTTGTGTGCTTCATTGATACACAGATCTATGTCCTCTAGAGCTGTCATTAGAAGCCAGGTACTGAGAAAAACCAGGGTACCCTAGACAGAACAGCATTACTGGGACCCACGGCTCTGGTTAACCCGGTGAGTTCTGTTCACCAGCAAGTGGTTGCTGGCTTGGCCACTCAAGTAACCTGGCAATATTCCCTCCAAAATAGCTACATGGATTCTTGTGAGCTCAGCACTCATAGGGTAGGGGCCAGGTACAGGGTGTTGTCTGCATGTGTAAACTGAACTGAAGTTTGGAATACCCAGCCTTTTTTAATGATGTTGGTAAGATGCTCAAAATGGTACCTCTCTTTTGGTTCGAAGCCCCATGTAATGAAGCACGTGTGCCAACACAAGAAAGCATAACTGGGACCAGAACGCTAAAGGCGTCCAACTAAGGTCAATGGCTGACTTTGTAATAGTCATCTGATTTGAGGCTGTGTGTTTTAGACAGTCGGGTGAGTAGAGGGGCACAGAAAAGAATCGATCTCCTCCTGCAGGTGCGTTTCATTCCGTGCATGCAGAGGAGGTTAAATAGGCCAGGAAGACCCAATAAGAAGTTCTCTAGGAATATCTGGCTGAAGTGTCTCTGTACAATGAATTCAACTTACACCTATGGAAACTTCTTCGTATCTCTTTCTGTGGCCATAAGGACGGTGGTGCCTATTGTGACAGTAACACTAGACAACTACATTGTAAAAACTGGGAAATGATGACACCCAATGAAAACCATGTATCTACTTTTTGACAATTGAAACTTTTTACTCTTAATGAAAGACACCTATTCTCCCCTGTCTACTGATATCATTATCATTCATTATGCTTTATGAACTCATTTTTTTCACTACTATTTGTGTTTGTACTAGTTCACATTTATATTCATGATGATGGATTTTATGGATTAGTTTAGACTGCTCATTTTAACAACCTAATGCCAATAGCTAGAAAGCTGGGCTAACCAATACCAAAGTTAATTGTGAATATAGAGTGAGATTAGTTTGTATTTTGTTAACACTGACATTTTTCCCTCACTGACAACAATTCACATGAGTCCATTTAAAACAACACAACAAACTGTTCAATGATGGCTGTCTGAAGGTAGGTTTCTATTTGTGTTGCTCAGGGTGACTCCTTATGCTGTTTTAGGTTTCATTTTGTAAAGTACTCTTTGAGAAAATTTGATTTTTAACACCCCAAAATAATGATTTGGAGATGTTTTTCATTGGACAGGGACAATATAGAAATAGCCTACAGTCTTGAGAATGTGATACAACATAATGGCGTTCTTGCCGTTGATTAGGTTACAGGTCAGGTCAGGTCAGTTTGGGGAGCATGTCCTGATGCAGCACGTTGCCGCACCCACCAGCTGGCGAACCCCTCAAGCACTGACACAGTCCAGTCCCACCCCCCGGAAATGGCCATTCATCTGCCGCAGCCAGGTGTTACATTGGCTTCCCCTTTGCCTGGTCTAGCCGCTTGGGTCCTCAGCAATGAGGATCCTGTGAGCCGGATCACCCTCAGGGAAACGCGCCACATGGTCGCAGTGCCGTAACTGACGCTCCCTCACAATGCAGCTAATGTGCCTCATTCGGGACTCCTCTAGTATCCGCTCATTCGACACAAAGTCAAATCAGTAGTACAGTAGCAGTACCCAACGATTCTCTAAAGAGACACAGTACCGAAAGAGTTCAGTCTTTGTCTCAGGTCACTGGATAGAGTCCATGTCTCACAGCCATACAGCAAGACAGGGAGCACCAAGACTCAAAAGACTTGGACCTTCATCCTTTTGCAAAGATATCGGGAGCGCCACACACCCCCTTCCATTGACCTCATAACCCCCCATGCTCTCCCAAGCCGTCTATTGACTTCATGGTTCTTATTCCTATTTTAGATCCTATATGTATATCTATGTGTGTGTTTGCGTGTGTGCGTGCACGTGTGTGCATGTGAGAAAGTTAAATATTTAAGAAATATACATCAATATATTTTCCTGTTTCTAATAAAGGCCCCCAAATATAATACTCTATTGTGCCTGTACCTTGCTTTGTTCCAAATTGCTATTCTTAGTGTTTTATTTACAGTTATTTACAGCTATTACCAGACTTGACAAACAAAAAGGCTTGATTTGCAAATTATATTAGCATAGAGTTCATTTGTATTGACCATTTATGGTTATTTGTGGGTGGCAATTAACTGGGATCTCAGGCTTGTACATGTACGGACATTTACAGGACAGTTCAGATTTATCAAGGGGAAATTGCTTACATATATGTATCTGCCAGGTTTGATCAATTTTATTTTTATGCCATTTTCTGTTTTTGTGCTCAAAGAAGCATTTGGAGGTTAACACAGTTGAATCTGAGAAACGGTCACTGATTCGGGAAACACCCATCCCATCTAGCTACCTGACAATAAACAATGCCATAAGTAAACTGGGCTAAGCTACCAGAGGAACCACCATCACCAGCTCACTAAAATAAAAAAATAAAAAATCAAAAAATCTAATTCAGTAGAAGTCACATCACACAAGTATACATTCTGATAAAGTTATGAAAGCTTTCCCACCCCATCTTAGTACAATTCTACAGAGCCTCCATCAAGAATATCCTCACATTCTTTATAATTTTCTGTTTTGCCACCGCATCTGCAACTACAGCACATAAGTAGTTCTGCTAAGATTATTGTCTGAAATCACCCTCCACTGAATACCTTTAAAATTGCAGGACAGATGAGGAATAAGTATCAGTCATGATTTGTTACAGAAACTCTCTTCTAGGAAATGCTATCAGTAAAGAGTGATGCTGGATCTTGTATCAGGGCTTTTGGTAATGTTCTTAGCATATTCATGCCAAGCATATCCCGATGCTGGTTTTCAGCATTATATGTCATGCCCTGCATCCCTTTCCCCTTGTTCTCTCCGTTGTGTGGCCCAAATGAGCCTCACCTGTTAATCTTACCTCTCGTTACAGCCCTCATGTGGATCACCCCAGGTGCCTCTCGTCTGCTTCCTTGTCAGTGATATATACGGTATAGTGCCTCTCTGTCTCGAGCTCCCCAGTTCAGTCATTGACGTGACAATGTCGACAATTACTTACATCCACAATTTGGATAAACAGATTTGTCATACACCTGAAATATTAAATTATATTAATATATAATTAAATTTGGATAAATAGAATTTTTACAGATTACTTTATGCATTAATTTATGCAGGTTTAATAAACATAAGTGTACACCGAATGTTAGACTATTGATGTATATTTAGCTCCATAGCAACTTGTTTTATTGATTACTACTATATATTTAGCTCCATAGCAACATATTTGCTTAACCGGAATAATTTTAACAATTATTACCCTTGTAAATCAATAATATCAGAGATTTAAGTTTAACAATATGCATTTAATTGCAAACCTAATTCTATTTGTAGTAGACATATCTTTTTCAAAACATTTGGAAACATATTTTATTAACGTCAGTACTTTCTATTAATATATTATATATGTGATATTCGGGAGAAATAGCAGATACTGCCTCAGACAGAACTGCCTGAGATACAAACGTCATGACTGGAATGCATTGCTGTTGTGCTGTAAGCAGCCGCATGAAGTCAAACGCAGCCACAGATTTGATTGCTTAGCCTTGGTATCTCGGATGTATAAGTTGTATTTTTAACCTCGTACTTTTGCATGTGTATTCGGACCATCGAATTGAAGCAACTTTGAAATGTTCTTTTTGAATTTTTGAAACTTGAGTTTTTTTGAAATTTCTATCTTTAAATCCTGAATTTGTTTTATCGTGAATTTGTGAACATGGAAAAATAGCAGTGAAACTGCATTATAGAAAATTTGAAGACTGTAATTCAGAGGCAAAAACAATCTGATGCATAGTTCCAATGCATAAATATTCAATGAATTTCAGTGGCATATAAAATTCAAATTGTGATGAGACAGATTTACTTCCATAAAACAAAGCAAAGCTAAGTCAAAGATTTTTTCGCTGAACAACTAAGAGATGTCTCATACAGTATGTAGTTTTTAAGGTTTATTGAAAAAATGTGCTCAGAATTAATATTTCGCTCAGTTTTTCAGTGATGTCATTTTTAAGCTAAACTGATAGTATTTACTTTCTTATTAAGAAACGTATGAGCATTTTTAAGAGTAATTTAGGAAAAAAATATTTTATTTCTATTTCTTCACATTTTTAGGACCTTACAGAAAGGCTGAAAGTACTGTAAATCTGTTCTGCTAGAGTCTACACACTGTAACATGTTGATATGTGGTCCTCTTCTTTCTCTTTGATATGGGAAAACAATATCAAGCCAAATGGAGTCTCAGTACGCTTGAGCATCTTTATGTTCGAATATGGTGTTCCTTATGGTTAGCACAGGAGTCCAACAAAAGAGCACAGCTTGGGTACAGATTGGGAAGCCCATTCCTTCTAATCATAGCCTTCCATGTACAGTATCATTGCTGTTACCTACATGCACGTTCAAGGTAGTCTGGGCTAAATGTGAGTGAGTGAGGATAAATCTAATTTAAACTGGGATGCCTTAAACCTGACAAGTTATCTGGCTAAGCAAGAAATCTTTTAGAATTAAGTGATTAATTGTCGACACACCACAGCAAACACTGTGCACAGCAATGAAATGTGTCCTCTGCATTTAACCCATATGTGACTTTGTGATATAGCAGGGGGCAGCTAATTCAGCGCCCGGGGAGCAGTGCTTTGGGGTGGTACTGTACCTTGCTCAGGGTACTTCAGTGGTGCCTTGCTGATCAGGGATTTGAACCTGCAATCTTTCAATTACAAATGCACTTCCCTAACCATTAACCCCCCTGCCCAAATCCGGCTTTGTGATACAGGCCCAAGTTTGGTTCAGTTTGGATGCAAATGGGGGGGGGGGGGGTGGCAAATTTATGCTGGTGTCATCACCATGTAAGGAAATATTTATATCTCAGAAATAAAAACAGCACAAACACAAATTTCAATGAGCCAAATAATCCAGACCAGTAGGGTTAAACCTGAAACATAGGGGGTGCCAACTTCACACAAGTTCTTGTATTACGGTTCATCCCCCCAAACCTGCTGCCACCCTTGCATATGCAGCCTGTTGAGCTCTCATTATGTTACTAATGTAAGCGCTGCAATCGCCATGTTTTTATTATTTTTTTTTATGTTATAGTTGAATTAATATGAAGAAACCATCACAAATAATGAACAGAATGTAATTGAGTTAAAGGTTGCGGCACGGAAGGCTTTCAGAGTAGAACGCAGCAAATGCACGTAACTTCAGTAGCGTTATTAAAAAAAATCACAGATGTAAATAAGTGAGTTGTGTCTTCAAACCATTGCTGTTTGACTGTAACATTGCTTCCATGTTTCAATCCATCTCCCACCTTAGCCTCACTTTTGATGTCAAAATCGGGCCCAGCATATTACAACAAACCCTTCATTTATCCTTATGAATATTATTCATATATTATTGGTTATGAATGCTGTTTGTTAGGTTTATTTATAGAGAGGAACAACCCAATGCCTACCATCCCAGTCCTTTTTATCATATTTACCTCATCAATATGCATCTGCCTTCTCCCCGTTCATCCACTATACTGTATATGCTTCGCTTGCAGAACTTGAGGAGCGATGCTGTTTCTGAATTCATCAGATGAATTTTGCGTATTACTGGCCTACATCCCTAACCTCACTGATGGTCATGATCTGTGGGCAATTACCGACAGAACAAGGTCACAAGTACAGGTGGTGAAAATGAGTTTTCTCCACAGGGTTGCCATGCTCACTATGCACAGAGTTTGGACATCCAGGGGCACCTCAAAGAAGGACCTCTGCTCCTTCACACTAAGATTACTCAGTTGAGGTAGTTCAGGATTACCATCAAGAGGCCACCTGGTAAACATGCAAGGCAGCTGCTTTGGGCATGTTCCACTGGGAGGAGGCCTCAGGGTAGACCAAGGACACACTGCAGGGTGGGATTATATCTTCCAGATGGCTTGGGAATGTCTGGGGATCACCCAGGACAAGCTAGAGACTGCAACTTGGTCCGATCAGCTCAACGTGCTGCCAGCGCAGCCCTCCCCAGATCAAAAGGTAGGAGGATAACGGTGAATATTCCCAATTCTAAAACAGTGGTCTAGATGAAGTCTATACTATATTCATATGCTTTTTCTTGTAAGCAACGTAACAATAATGAATGGTGCATGTGGAAAATCATTTTATATGAATTTGTTGAGAATGACGGAAAAGCACTCACATCTTCAGTGTCACTGTCTGCCCTTCCCTTCTTTTGGGTGTCTTCCTTTTTCTTCTTGTCTTTTTCAGGAATTACATCATCCAGAAAGCTAAGGTCATGCTGGGAAAAAAGGTAGTCCATACCCTTCCTCACAGCCACTAGAGCCAGGATCTGGGGGAGACATTTAATATAATCCATCCAAGATCTAATCAGTATTCCTGGTCATAGGGGTCTGCAGTAATTCATACTCCTTAATTTCATTCAGCTATTTCAGTGAAAGGGATACTTCACTGAAATCTTACTGTATATTCCTTGGTACTTCTGTACCAAGGAATATACAGTAAGATTTTTCACCATGGTTACTCAGCTTATAGATCCATCTTCCAACATGGTCAGGGTCACGGGAAGGGGCTAAAGGCCATTGCACTCCAAGTCCATAGTTTTTGTCTGAAATTGTCGCACATGTTAATATAAATGCAGCGTTTTCACACCGACTCCAGAACTTTTTGCCATCATTCAGTTTTTGAAACAGGCTCGATTTGCTACATTTTTCGGATTCTTGAGCTATTGACCATGATCTTTCATGATCATGATCTTGGTGCAGCATTTTGAAGCTGTGCGCTGAAAGTCTGCCAATCCCCTAGACCACATTTTTCTGATGGTATAATTTATATTGCCTATTAAGCTCATTTACATGTGCATAGGTGTCCCTACAGTGGACACAACGCCAGCCCCAGTTCAGGAACAATTGGATTGTGGAAAATGGTGGTGATTGCTAAAATACACCTTCAAATGATCAGGATAATTCCAGAGTTCCCAAATCAGCAGGTGAAATTACTCAATGAAGTGAACAACACAATATTTTCTCTCTTTTTTTCCAGCTCAGAAATGAGAGAACCACATAATCATCCTCACTGCTCCAAACTCCATTTTGTCTCGTATTGCAAATTTTTGCAATTATACAATAAAACGCATAGGACTCAGTGTGCAAAGTTTCTGTGCATAATGATTTTTATTGGGTGATGGATTAAAAAAAAACGTGTACAAAAGACTCGGACTTGGTGTATAAAGGCCTTTAGAGTCTATTTCAGGCAGCAGGGGGCACAAAGTGGGGGTACACCCTCAATGGGATGCTAGTCCATTTCAGGGCACACAGGATCATGCACTATGCCTAATAACAGTGTGATATAGGGAAGAAAACTTACCATCACTGGAAAAACAATGGCTGCCACAGTAGATTTGAGTATCCAAAGAAGGGCCAGACAGAGAACTTGGAAAAACGTGAAGAGATGAACCTTGCGTAGGGGCACATGTCTCAGGTAGATCAGATCTGGTTGGTGCTTGGCTGGCATTAGGAGCAACTTAAGGCGGTCCATAAACTTCAGAGAGAAACACGATGGTAAGACTTTGATATCATCAGAAGGGTAAATAGGAGTGTTTGGTTCAGAACTTTAAAATACTAAACAGTATTCTAGGCAAGAAAAGTTAATGACTAATAGCATTCTAATTTAGAACAAATGTGATGAAATTTCAATTAACTGTCCAGATAGAATAAGAAATGTGCTTCAATTAATCTTGTAAATTAAAAATGACACTGGAAAGGTTGCTGTAAATATGTTCAAATTATCATATAATTTGTTTATTGCTGTACTTCTGTATCTAACCTGAACACCTTTAAGAGAAGCCACCCCCATGTAGAGGAATACTCCATACAGAACAGGCATTGGAATGAACTGCAAAATAAAAAACAACAAAGAGTTATAAATAAATAAAGATAAAGATCCCTACACTTAACTTTTTTTCTGACATAATTCAATCTACATTACTTCTGTCAACACTGCAGCCTAAGTACAGTAATGCAATCTGTCTAGTTCAGCGTTTCCCTACCCAATCCTCGGGGACCCCCAAATGGTTTACATTTTTGCTTCCTCCCAGCTCCCTGCCAGAAAGTCCACATTTTTGCAAATATGCTTCTCATCTCATCCTTTTGACTAAAAGCCTGACAATTAGTCCTCAAGTTAAACAAAACATAGGGGGTAAAGTGGTGTAATGGCTGTGATGGCGGGGTAACAGCTTCTGATAAATCTTTAAAAGCTTTCTAACAAAAACAAGATAAATAATGGATTTATAATCCTCATCCTCTCCTGGAGCTGACACCTTATCGTGGTGGAGGGGTTTGCCCGTTCCAATGATCCCAGGAGCTAAGTTGCCCGGGGCTTTATGCCCCTGGTAGGGTCACCCAAGGCAAACAGGTCCTG
>JAABNX020000046.1:22561458-22575871 GCA_015163995.2 Mormyrus lacerda | reverse complement strand
ACTGGGAGGAGGCCCTGGGGAAGACCCAGGACACGCTGGAGGGACTATGTCTCTCGGCTGGCCTGGGAACGCCTCGAAATTCCCCCAGAGGAGCTGGAGGAAGTGGCCGGGGAGAGTGAGGTCTGGGTTTTCCTGCTGAGACTGCTGCCCCCGCGACCCGACCTTGGATAAGCGGAAGTTGATGGATGGATGGATGAATAATCCTCATATGTACTGATTTTAGTGAATAAGCCAATATTATTGGGCCATAAAATAACATATTGTGATTTAAAAGAAATTGGCAGACAAATTATGGTGGTTTAAAATGTGAAATATCAAAAATGTTAAATTGCTAGTGGAGTCTGGGTCCCCCCTAACTTTATTTGGGCCAAAATTTTAGAAATTTCTAACAATTTCTACCAAAGTCTGTATCCTTCTTAAATCTCTATTAACATGCAAGTACCGTATTATCAGATTCTGCTCATCATTTATCAATCATTTATCTGTCATTGGAGAAAATGTCATCAGCCTCCTATATTTTGGAAATTAATTGAGATGTAGATTTGGCACGTGGCTCCAAACTTTTTGTCTGCGTTCATCAAGTTTGATGCCAACAATATATTAGCATAGTTAACAATAAATTAGAAATACTATATACTTTAATCTTGTATTAAAATGATTTAATACAGTAATACGCAAATAAATAATTTGGTACATAGTGTGTTAATTTAAATGTTTTTCTACAATTTCCATCTCTGCAGTTGAAATTGGAAAATAATGATAAATACCTTGAGTATTGGAGACATGAACACAGATAGTCCAGTCAAAATGAAGACAAAAACACCAGTGACCCTCTGTTCCCTGGGTAGATAAAAATCTCTAGTTACATTCATATTAAATAAAACATGAATGTTGACATACACATAAATCTATGAAATGAATCGGTTCGGTTTTTGTTTTTTTTTTTTGTTCCCTTCAACTTAAACCAAATTCTATAACTAATGGAAATGACATAATCTGATAATATTTCTGTAACACTGCACTAGTAACTGATTTTTGTTCAGCTACCAGTTGAAGCTTTACGTGCTATCTTAGGCAACTTAAATAAGCAAACAATTGGTGCTTAGAATCTCTCCACAAATTATATCAGTCAAATAATATTTGAAGATCTTAAAGATCTTAAAGATGTTTAAATGTTTAAATTCTTATATGAATAATAAATACATAAACATTCCAATGAGCATTTACCAATACAAATTTATTGTACAGAAATCACATGTTTGCTGTGGAGCAATGGGTCCCACACCCTGGAAGAGTTTGCTAATGGCCTTTACCTTACTCCCAGAAACTTGGGCTGCTCTCCAGGAGCAGATGTTTCAGTTTCCATCTTCAAACTGTCAATGTGAGCAATGGAGATGACAGTGGCTGCCACATACCATGGTAGCCCCATAAAAGAACACAAAATTATTAAAACTGCAACCCAAAAAAGGTCCAGATGGTACCCAGCTCCTTTCTGTGGGGGAGGGGCAGAGTTGAAAAACAATGAAGCAAATAATTTTTAATGCAAAGAAACCCATTGGATCATAACATTTTCTAGAGATTTCTAACAAATATATAGTAAATGTACAAAATACAGTATATCTTAAAAAAAGTAATTGGAGGATTATTTAGATTTAGAGGATTACAATACACTTTTTCTGACTTATTTGAAATAATGCTTCTGATAAATGGCTTAAATTTACTAAAAAGTATAGCTAACACTAAAAATCCTTCATTTTCCTTTCTTCTACTGTTTACCAAACTCATATCCAAGTACACAGCCAAATAAACTTCCTGTTCATTTTTTCCATGTCAAATGATTATATTAATTTTCATACCAAGAGAAATAATAAATGATGTCTCTTTGGCTAATGGGTGGCTCCTGAGCATGTAGCCCTTAGAGCAAGGGTAGCCAATCTTATCTGCAAAGGGCGGTGTGTATGCGGGTTTTCGGTTCAACTCCCTAATAAGATTACTAATTAGAGGACTGATTGGCTGAAGAGTCTTCACACCTGGGTTTGAACAGCTGACCTGCCGGGTATCCCAAAAACCTGCATACACACCGGCCCTTTATGGATAAGATTGCTCCCCCCCCCCCCCTTAGAGTATAGCATTGATAGAGCTTGAATGGTGCCTCATCTTAATATCCCACCTTGAGCTTGTGTTCTTTCCTGTTGACAATGACAGCCGTGATCTGCTGGTCCATGAACAACAGAATAGTGACAAGCAGGGCAGGAACAGCTGATATCACATATACCCACCAAGGGTTTCCACCGAATGGAAATACGAACCAACCCCTGTGTGGACTGGTTGGCTGGAAAGAAACAGTTTGTTTAATCTACCAGAATGATGGATCACAATTACAAGAACAGATTCTTTTGATGCGCAATATAATCTATGGCATTGATCATCCAGAACATAAAGAGTATATTTATCCATATATACTGTAGATTACAAAATGTTTAGAAGATAAAATGCAGGATAAAGAGAACGTTTTAATATGCACATATTGATTCACCTTGAATTCAGTTGGCACAATGAGTTTTGGTGTATCCACTCCTACCAGTGCATCCACACCACAGAAAAGTAAAATGGCCAAGATAATAGCAAAGTCACTGACAAGTTTTCTCACCTGGTGTAAGACATAACAAAATAGCAATATGGGAAGGCGTTTTTGTGGGCACACACAATGCAAAGGAATTACACAAAGATAAATGGTGATTCATCTTTCAGCAAGTCGATTAACAAGGACATCCACTTGAGACAAAAAAGAGTGAATATAAGGATTGTTTTTGGTCAATGTTTTTAAAAGCAAAAGCAAAAACAATGAAATTGTTTTATTTGATATCAAATGAACAGCAAGTTACAGTAATACTTACTGTGGTGGGAAAGAAAGTACTTGTCTTGAACTTTTTAAGAGACATGGAGCATATGTAAGTGCCAAAGAAAAGAATAAAGGATATTAAGGTTATGTCAGGGACAAATTTACAAGCCTTCCCAACTAATTCTCCTCCATATTTTATACAGTCCTTCTTTGTCAGTGATGACCAAGTGTCCAATGGCTGTGGAACAGACAAAATACACATTAATCACAACCTAAAAATATATATAAAGCATTACAAACCTGAACAAGCTCTTTAAAACCAAATGACAATTAAAAAAATGAAAGAACTGGTCAATCTGTTAAAAGCTTTTTCATTCAGATATTTAAAAAATGTATGACATGATGTGTGTGCGTATGTGCATAGTATTCATTATAAATCACATTATAAAAATATATAGATACAAATATGTATACATTACTGTACACCAATAAGCTGAACTGAGTCATACTATTAGCAATCATTTATAGCATATTGAAGTAAAGCAACTTGCCAGTTCAGTGGCATTGAGCATCCATGTGGAGACTTCCAAAGAATCAACGTACAGTCCTGATTTATTACCTATATGAACAAAAACGAATATCCATTGAAGTATTACTGCTATAGGATACACTTGCTTTAATATTTCAGTGAATAGTTTTTTCCCCCATCCATTCATCCATCCATTTTCCATACCCGCTTGTACAATTCTCAGTTGAAGGGGTCCAAAGCCTAGTATATCGTTACCTTGTGATAACTCCAGAACAATGCATGTAAGAGAACCAGACTTGTTCATTTTAGGACAGAAAAACTGCCTAAAATTCTTAGCAATATTATGAGTATTTACAAAATCTTAATCCAGAACTCAGGTTAATTACACTATAATTCTTTGACGTTAAAAACTGTAAGTATACATGTTTTATAAAATCAACATTGTTTTGTACAGGAAGTCTAAAACTTCAAGTGAATAAACAGAATTCAAATACACAATAATCTTTGTTTCATTAATGGTTTTCAGTTGCAATATGAGCTAATAGAAATTTTTATATATTATACATATGACGATTCAACTTCAAATCAGTCTTTGTCAATAAAACTGAAGATTGCAAAACAATTTAAAGCTTTTATATGATGTACAGTATGTATGCATCTATCTATCTATCTATCATTTTATTTATGGATAGTGTCAGTGTTTTTTATTAAAACTGAATGTTCTTAATATTCACCCTACACCCAAACCTCTGTCTATTGAAAATGAAGAAACATTTCAAGCTGTATTTTGGCGAAGGTTACTCAGACAAATAAAATAGTAAAACTATTGAGGAAAAAAATATTCAAAAGAAATCTTACCCATTGTTGGAGCCTTACAGATGCAGTAATATTGGGTCACATCATTAATCTTATACTCGGAGTTAATTGGGTAATAATTAGCCAGCTTCAGCATCTTTTTGAAAGCATCATAGATGAAAATGAAACTGATGAGGGAAGAGAAGCCTTCCTCTGTGAAGCGGGTGAAATACTGAACCAGGAAGCTGGCGTCTGTGGCCACCAAGACCAAGCAGAAGAATCCTGACCACAGACCAATCCACAGTCGAAACTCCAAGTAGTCAAAAGAATTGTCCCTTGGAAAAAAATACATTTTTATAGCATTATCCATTTCAAACTTTACATTTTCAATGCAATGCACATTTTCCTACTGTTTCATTAAATCAAGATGATCATTAGCAAGTTAGTTAAACATCACTAAAAGAAAAAATAGTACTTATAGTCAGATGCTCACTTTACAGAATATATTAATAGCTCAGACAGCAGCCAATGTTACAGAGTTAACTAAACATGAACGTAGTGATATAAAAAGCGTCATATAACCTTTTTAAAATGTCTGCAAACATAAATTTGTTCTATGACAGATTGATTGAACATTGAAGACATTACACAATACTGCCTAACAGTGGTATATTAGGGGAACAATGAACAAAAACATCTTTGAGGTTACCTTCAAGGTCATTTGTCTTTTAAAACTATGAGTAGAACTAATCTAATGCCGATTGCATAACTTGATTAAAATAATATAAATATTATAAAAATCTATGTAATGTAATGTTAAACTTAATGTTGGTATTGAATTAAATCATTGCTGCCTGCACTCCAGTTTCAATAAAGGTACTGGATAAAGAAATAATGAATAAAGTAAGCAAAAAAACAGATGAATAAAGATAATGAATAGGTAATGAATAAATGTGAAACCTGCTGAAATTAAAAAGAAGTCTCTCGAAGACCAGCACAGGACCCGTACTGCTGAGAATGGTGAGAGGTTGCCCGGCCAAAAGACAGAAGACTGCTCCGGAGATGGCAGTGCCCAGGAAGCTCTCCAGCACGCCCTTGAACACAAGCCGAAAGCAATCAAATACATATCATATCCAGCCAGGATCTCAGGTGCCTTGCTTAAAAGCAACCATTCTGTTCTTCTAAAAAGATATGCAACAAAATAGCATAGTTACATTTCTGTTGTCAGGTAACTCCTACCTGCATATTTTCTGTGGCATCCCCAAGGAGACCCCCAAAGGTAATAGCATTTGTTACAGTTCCCAGGTAGATAAATAGAATGGCTGACAGTGATTGGATATTCAAAGCATCATAAAAATCACTGGGAAAATAGGGAGCTTTCCTTTTGATATCTAGTAAGAGGCCACCAAAGAACCTAAAATAAACAAACAAATAAACAAACCAATAAAACTATATATAATAAAAAACATGGAACCAAACTATACTGTAGCTGGGTGCTTTTTTAAATCAGAGGTGGGTTACATCAGTGCTTTACGTGCTAGCAGCTAGCAGTCATTAACATCAACGCAAGAATTGTGAGTAACATTGTGCAAGCGGTATAAATCTGTGTTTTTCCTGTGAAAATAGAAAAAGTTGTTGCATACTTTTCATTCTAGAAATAAAAACACGTTACCTCCCTGTCCTCTTAAGTTCAGTGCCAATTTGGTGGCCGCCTCCTTTATGTTCTCCACCATTCATCTGCACAGTATCTGCTCCTGAGTACATGTTCTTCCTGTAATGGAGATGAACACCGTAGAAAAGCATGGCTACTGCATGTCGGTCTTATTGACTGTCTTAATGTGAATAATTGAAGCAACCAGACACTCCTTGCCCAGACAAGTGACCCCTCAACAGACAACAAAATATTCCAAATACATTCCTTAACCACTTAACCAATGACAAGTCTATCATAGAAAGCGCAGGCCGTGAGGCAGGGGTTAATCTGGAGGAAAACAGCATAGCCAGAGGAAATGGGGTCATGGGGTCAAATGAAATGATAACCCCACTTCGCATGTGGAAATTAGATGTCTTCCTCGTGTTACAGGTAACCAGCAGCCTCATTTATACAGAATAGTCATACATTCTTGTGGAAGGAAAAGGAAATATAGGTATGAAAAGTCAAATTTAAAAACCATGCACAAACTGTGAAACGCATCGTACAGGTTATAAGTCTCACATATTGTAGAAACATTTGCGTCTGTGTGCACTTAACGAACTGCCTCATTCCCACCCACTAATTACCCTACAATGGCAATGCAAATTAGCCACGTGTATATGAATGTGCACATCCTATGTGCAACGCCATTTCAGAAACAATGGAGCTGCAAACAGGATAGAGAAAAAATGATTTTCTCAGAATGTAAAGTGCGTAGTTTATAGTGTTTGAAGTAGGGGAATGCCAACCAGTGTTCCGTTTCTCTTTGTGGTTGGTGAAATGGAAGTAATTACCTTCTTCACATTCATGCGGGTTATTATACAAACTGCCTAAATTATGCTGAATTATGTACCCTATAAATGTACTACTGTATGCACTGGGAGGACTAGACCTGTTTTGGAACCATTACTAAAAATGCAGAGTTAACAGAACTGAAAAGTTTAAAACTTAATCACAAAAACAGAATTTTGATATTAAAGATACATTTACATTAACAAATGGTATGCAACAGTAAAATTTTACAAGACCTATTACATTATTCTATCTGATCCAAATCATTTCAGTATTGTTTTTGGAGTTGTTTGTGACTTTGTGCGATCTTTCCACAAGCTCTAAAAACATTCATGTTTAATAGTTTACAGCCAACTCACAAATCACTGAAACTACTAAAGTATTAATGGTGTCACTATACAGATGGGTGCACAAGTGTTTTTGCGCTTATACTTTCTTTGACTTTACAGTATGTAAATATCTAATTTATTTTCATTTAATGTTAGTTGTATATCTAATATAATAATAATGCTTCTGTATTTATTAACAAGCACTAAAATGAAATCAAAAAGGTAACTTAGATGCACATATCCAACTGACCTCTAGATGTCGTTTGTAGAAATGTGCATAGGAATGTTTCACGGCAATTTTATTAATTCTAAGACTCAGAGCAAGACGCCCCAGGTCTTGCTCAATTGACCAAAGACAGGTTGAAATGGCAACTCTAAATTTCCTCCATGCTTCCTTTAGTCCTACACTACATATGCAGTTATGGAAAATGATGGATGGATGGATGGATGGAAGAAATAAACATTTTTGGTGAAGTTTTTTTTTCTACTTTTGTGGTGCAGAATGATACAGTGATGATAGTTAGAGTTCACCTTTTGTCTGTGGGTGGCAGAGCCTTTGGTGGGTCTATCCTGATGGCAGGGTCCCACTCCGCAGGGGGAAGGACAATTACCTCATCTAGGAATTCATCAATGCCAGCCAGGAGATCCTGTCTTTCCTTGGCCTTGTATGCAATGTCATGGAAGACCTGTATACATCAAATGTTAGCAATAGAGGTGCAGATGCTGCAAGTCTACAGTTTGATACATAAATTGGCAAATGAAATACCTACCTGACAGTATATATCATACATTACATAAAAACTTAAAATGGTTGGAATATTGCTTTTTTATTATACATAGTTCTTACAGTCTTTACACAAGATATAATAGGCATCAAATCAAAAGAGGGATACAGCATACTGAGAGTTTTTCTACAAAAGTAAGAGGGAGTTCACCCATCCTTAATATTTTACTTTCATACTGTTGTGCAATGGCATAGGAGAGAGTTTGATATTGGGGAGACACACAACTTAATAATTTAAATGCAAAGGTGTGTTTATTGGGGGACAAATGAAGGCTAATTAAACATTGAGGGGATACGTCAAGTCAACGGCAAAAAACTAGCACCAAGGCCAACGAACGATCAAATCCTATTACTTAAAATAGTAATTTGCACTGGAACACACCAGCATGACTAGAGTGGACAGTTGCCATACTGCCCAATCAGAGAGCTCAGTTTCTCTTTACAGTATTAGCTTTATTGTCGATCAAACATGCTAAATCAGCCAAAACAATGCCAACAGGAACAAACCATGTCCGACTGCATCCACCAGCTTTCAACTGCTGATAATGTTTGTGATTAGTGTTTATACTACAGCTTTGGTAAATACTATTTTTATTGGTCCAGAGATGTCATGTGGGTGCTTCTTATTGTGCAATGACATAGGTCACTACAGGATCTGGGTTGAGTCTGAGTTGTTGCTGTCCAACAAACGGTGTTAAGTTTTAAACTGTTAATGTAGTAAAGGACTTCAGAACTGCTGCTAAACCTGCACCCTTAACGGTCATAGAAAGTTAAGGCCCATCTCATATTTTGAAGAGATAATGGATTAGCCCCAGTGTGCCTGCCTTTGTTTGGACTGCTGAACACCTTATGTTTTATTACTCATTTTGTGAAGTGGTTAAACAGTATTATTAGCTTTTAAACAGTTTGTGTTGATGAGGTTGCAGTGACACTCACAATTTTAGTTTGAATAGATTAAAGATATCAGCTTGTTTTCAGGCTATTTTGGAAATACTTGTTGCCATTTTTATTTTCCCAAAAAAAAATAGTTTTTACTTTAAATAAATGTAATATACATATACAATCACACCATTCAGTTTAGTGACACAGAGTGGCAGCGGGCGTTATAATACAATTACCTCACCCTGTTCGGGTGACTAGCGATCCTGTTCTTTTTGGCAAGTAATTGACCATAAAATAATATATTTCAGCTATTTTGTTAATTAATTTGTTAGCAAATTATTGCAAATGAAAAGAACGTGGAATTCTCTGGGAACAACAACCCGAGATACATAGAGTTTTGCACGCAAAAGTAAAGGTGTTGAATAGCTTGGATGTTCCATCCTTATAGGGAGTATATTTTTAAAAGTACAACAAACATTATTAAATGCAAGTTGAAAATATTCTTCCAAAAAATTAAGTTTAGTTTATTTTATTATTATTTTCGTTCATTAGTCTTGGTATAAACCACTTTGAGATGTGCGGCTATACAAAAATAATCGACAATTTGGTGTAATGCGTCCCGACACAAATGCATTATGAATAGTTGCACTGAATGTTCTATGAATGCATACAAAATGCACTATGAAGGTGAAGTTAAATCGTTACTCAAGATAGTAATGGAAATCCAGATGACCATGTTATATACTATGTTAGGATTGTGTTTGTATCTTATTAAATATTTATGATGCTTACTTCATCAGACATTAATGTAGCAATTGCTCTTCCAATTTCATGGTAGGACTTTGCATTGCCTTTGGGGCCCAGCAAGATAAACAAGAATCTGAGGAAGAAATTCATAAGATAATTATATATCCTCATTTTTTTTTCATAACTTGTTCTCCCAAGGTCTTGCCTATTGTTCAAAATGCCATTTTTGTGAGTACAGCCATACCTGGTTGGAAGGGGAACCTCAGTCAGAGCTCCCAGCATAACAGCTTGCCGCAAGCGGACAAAAGCCACTAATGGTGAATCTAAAAAGTCAACTTCTCCCACTAATATATTGGAGGCTTCTGCATCTTTTGGTAGCTTCTTTATGAACTTGTTCTTCAACTAAAAGCAAAAAAGTCAAAGTATACATCACATTCATAGCCACAGAAAATATCAAGCTGAATATTTGCTGCACACATGGCACTAATCATAATTTAAGAACTGAAATGGCGTACCTTTAATTCAGGTGACATATGGAATATAATCAATCCCATCAAACATAAAGCGTCTGTACGAAGCATTAATTACACTATATTTCACATTGCTTTACCTAAATGTGTACATTTTCTTAAGAGGCTACATATATCAACCTAGCAATGCGCCAACCATGTGTTGTCAAATAAATGTGTACCCAAGTATCTGGGGGAAAACGTTTTGTGAACTAATTAGTTACTGGAGGATGGAACAGGGCAACTTCATTGACAGATGTGGGATGCAACTTCTGTAAAGGATTTCCCTCCACTACTGGATTGCAGTTTGAGGCTGATACAAGCCGAAAAAATAATAAAAAAGAAAGAAATATCGACCACCACAACACAACAAATCAAATCTGCAACAAACTTGCCTATTCCATGTCTCAGCACTTAATTCCCTTTCCAAGGCATCCCAATCCCACAAACAGCTCAAAGCACCTGTCACCTGTGTTTTACACCTGTATTTCACACCTGTCAGTTGTATTCTACACCTGCCACCTGTATGTTACACCTGCCATCTGGATTTTGTTTCACACATGTAAGTTATAAGTCAAGTGTCCTCAAACACAGACAGTTTTTCCAATGCTAGAGAAAGAATTTAAGCTGAAAGCAATAAGTTATTGCCTTAAAGCATTTACCGGCTGTTTTTCCTTATAATTAAACACAAGAACTATGTTTTTCTAAACTACAATAGCACACATACCTGGTGTTTATCTGGTTTATCAGAAACATATAAGCTGTCTGATGCTACATTCTGATGGGTAGTTGCTGGGCCACCTGTAAAAATGCAAAACGGAGGAAAAGCCATAAAGGTTATTATGCTGTTATTCCTGTTTAATGATACCAGCCCAAAGCTATTACATTAAACATATTACATATAATGTACATATTACATTAAAGTTATTGTTTATCCTTCTTACATCCATTTAGCTATTACAGGGTTGTGGTTACACAATGAATTCACTTTAAGTTATTATGAGGCAGCACCACCACCTGATGGCGGCAGAGAGGCCTGACTCCTAAGCAAAACTCAGTTGCTGCTGTCAATGTTTTGATATGAGTTAGTCTAAGTTCCAGTGTTGTCTGGGCTTTACATGGTGGCATTACCTGGTATTGATCCTAGTCTTGCATTTCTAATAGTCAATTGAGCATTTTCTATAATGTTTGCTATTCAATTAATTTGTAGATTGAATCTGCCCTGATAGATTTACTTTGGCTTTGCTATTTTTTTCTGTTAAGCTTAGGTCTTCCCCTTGGGGCTTCCATCCTATAAAACCCTCTATAAACTCTATTTGGTGTGAATTCCTAGAGTAAACTTGATAATGAAGGTAGCATGTAAAATGGGCTGTATATGCAGTTGCCGTTGCACAATATAATCACTTATTAAATATACCAGAGCAGTAGAGGAGAGATGAGGGGTGGAAGGGGGTCTGCAGACAGTCATGCAAAATTCACAACAATTTACAGAGAACCCCCACCCCTTCCCAGGTAGGCAAATTTTACCAAAGGCCCTGATGGCAACTTTGGGGTCTAGAGCATAGACACAGTCTTTACTGTGTGAAAGCTTGGGGTATGGATTCTCAGCTAAGAATCATGTGACGTCAATCCGCTCGGTACACATACATAGTCCAGTTCATCTTAAATAACTGGACTTTATAGCACAATATAGAGGTTACCGCCAGGCAGGTGAATCAGTGCACGTTTTGTAACATGTAGCACTCAATAATGGATTACTGCTAAAAAGTTGATTCCAACTCTCATCAATCACAGTCCAAAACAGTGCCAAATCTTTTCAGGCCTGCTGACTCCCACTGGATCTCCCTGAAAACACAGATCCATGAATGGACTTAATTAAAATTCTATGGTTTTGCTTTTATAATACTTACTGAAAAAACGACTGCACTACATTGTCAGCCAGTTACAAATTTTGATATGAAAATGCCCCACTTACTAGCTTCTAACAGTTTCTGCTCTACAGCAGAGCCCAAACGTCTCTTGCATTATTTTAATCCTTGCAAAATATAATGGAAAAACAATTGTCTAAAGTGCAAATTCTAATTCTAATTCTAATATACTAGAGCAGTTTAACAATAGTAAATGACAACATTCAGGGCAAGCTGTGGTAGCAGTTCACCGTAATTTCAGAGAGTTGACAAATAATAATGTCTTTTTACAACTTTGTTTAATCAGCCACAATGTGCTTAAATAAAATACCATGATGTTTCACCCACTGCTTCTTGATTTCTTTGCTTGATAAATAGACAGAAAAATAAAGTAACTTAAAAGGCCGGTGATGAAAAAAAGGATTTTATGAAGTGGTCTCCCGAAAGGTAGTACTCTGCAGTAAATACAGACTGGTATCCCATCAAGCTACACCACCACCCCCCCACCCCACCCCACCCCACCCCCCTGCCCTGATTGAGAGGCTTCATCAGTTCATCTGAAAAGTGGGAAGTTCCCCAGCCTTTAAACCTTCAGATAGGTGTGAGAATGTGAGAGGACAGCCAGAAATCCTAAAATGCCAAAGTCCTGACTTCACTTCCAGCAGCAGGCAGAAGAATGATCACAACAGCAGATACAAGAAAAATAATTATATATACTTATATTTATAATAATTATATTTATTTCGTTTTTTTGTATGTTATTGTCTGTGTTACTGTCCAGTATGGATGCCAGAAAAATGGACTAATGCTTGTTGTCCTATCTGTATGTGGACTAGAAACAGAATGGCTACCAACACAGTTGAGACGTACTGACACAGAATGTGGCCACTTGGAGAACTAAACCAGTATTTCATACACCCAAGAGGCACCACTCAAACTCTGTCCTTCACTTTTTTTTGGCATACATAGAGAGAAACAGTTGTCCTGTGCTTTGGGGAGCTTGGACCCAATCCACTAGCAGCTATGAAAGACAACAAAGAGGAGAATGAACTCGGGGACCTCCACTTCCATCCATGATCCACACCAAACTACGCTCATCTGACAACAAGCTGGAAGCGCAGCAAGCTTACGTAACTTATAGCTTTGAGTTTCACAAAGTGTCACTTCTGTGTTCTACCAATAGCCGGTTACTTTCAACAATGCCAGAATCCTTGTTTGAAATAAAAGGATATGCACTTCTGCAAGTGGAGAGACATGTAGAATCAAGCACATAGAATAGTGGTACTTTATTCAGGCCAATCTATCCCTCACACAGACATCCCTCCTACCAATGGGATTTGAACTGGTAACTTTCTGATCAGGTGCACAAAAGCCTGCAGGATCACACACCAACCGTGACGTGAGGGAGGAGGGTTCAGCGTGCACATCAATGATCTGTGGTGCTAACAGTACACAATTAAAGACAAAATATGCAACAGGAATGTGGAAATTCCATATTTCACTTTAAGACCATTTGGCCATCAGAATTTGTTACTGAACTAGATATAAAATGCAGAACATTTGTCACGCTGTTATTAAACCCACCATCTCAGACAGAATAATTATCAGTATTGATAAAATTACAGGTATATTCAAACTTTAAAATGTTTGCATCAACATTTGTTTTTGTAGGGGAACTGACTCCAGAACTGTATCCAAAATTAAAATGATATTTAATGTTACTTAAATATCATTTTTGTTCAATTAAATTCCAACATAAAGAGCATGTTCACAAACAACAAAACATTATTACTTTGGCGGGCTACACAACCCTGATCCTGGAACGTCAATATCCAACAGGTTTTCTCTCGCACCTGATGAGTCATTACCTGCCTGAGATCAGGTGTGGTTCATCAGAGACCAGGTAGGATAGAAACCCTGCTGGATACCAGCACTCCAGGATAAGGGTTGACTGCCATTGTTTTATGAAGAGTAAATGAGAAGTGCACTTAACTAGCACCTGTACTATCTGGATTAGAAAAGAGCCTACTTGCACTAGGGACTGTCTTGCCGGCGTCAGCAAGTGACCGCAGGTTGCTCTTCTTTGTCAGGTGCTGATGTTTACGCAACAAGGTGAACATAACCTTGTCTTTGAAGTCAGCTTTCAACTGTCCATTCTCAATCTGTCTGTCAATGACGTTCTCTATGAAAAGAGAAAAGATAGGTATGGTTTATTGTACTCAAAACACAAGTGTGTATTGCATAGATTTATGGATTTCCTCATATAGATGCAATTCTGGAAACCATGAAAATGCCATTTAAAACCAATAATAATTGCAGCAGTGAACAGCTTGTTTTAAGGTCAATAATCACTGACAGGTTGCCACTTTTTCATATTGTTGATGAAAATATATCAATATTTTATCATTCATAGTAACATTTAGTACTCCTGAGTATGTATGGTGCAAAATGTTTGACTTGACTGGAATGATTGGTGTAATTTTGTTGTTACATGGAGCATATACTATACAAACATATAGAATACATATAGAAAAGGAGTCATGTTGATGTGAAGCCAAGGTCATCTGGGACCTCCAGGGGACCCCCAGAGGACTCCCAGAGGAC
>JAABNX020000046.1:22509858-22561358 GCA_015163995.2 Mormyrus lacerda | reverse complement strand
CCCAGAGGACTCCCAGAGGACCCCCCAGAGGACTCCCAGAGGACCCCAGAGGACCCCCCAGAGGACTCCCAGAGGACCCCCAGAGGAACCCCCAGAGGACTCCCAGAGGACTTCCACACTGGAAGAGTCAAACTGGATAATTAGGCATAATAAATAAGGCATATTTTTCTATATGGGTAACATCTTCTTCATTATACCAATTTGTTGAAAGCATTACAGACAGATGCTATTCCAGTTGTCTGGGGCCCCCCTAGGGGGTGGAGGGGTTATGGGGAGTGGCAATGGTTCAAGTTTACAACTGAGGGGGGTGTAGTGGTAGCCCCTTGGCAGCAGCCAAGCCTGGACAAAACCATTCATATTACAGATATTAAGACTAGCAAAAAAATATGACACCTGACCGTCATGAGTAACCAGGTCATGATTTCTGGTAAGAGATGTTGCTGTTGAATTTTTCTAATGAATTTTTTGGCACTTTAATCAACATGGAAGGAATTCCATCCTTTCCAATTACAAGCAAGAGAAGAGTGGTACGGCCAATATGTCCCAAAAAAGTAACTCCCAGCAGAACAGTCTAGATGGATAAATAGCACTAATGCCCCTCTAGGTCATGTGACCTTTGAGTGTTGACCTTGTCTAACTAAAGTCAGTATTAGTATTAGGTGTCTATGTTGGTTTTTATGCTTGTAACAAATGCTCACCCTGACCTTGTACTGGTGTAAGAAGATGGAAAATAAATGTATTGATTTAAATGTACAGTGCTCCTTCCTGTGAGGATTAGCATGGCTAATCACTTGGTTATAAAAGTTTTTTTTTTCTCAATGCTTACCCACAACCAAGGGAAGAGTTGAGGCTTCCAAGTCTAGCATAATAGTGCCCTTCTCTATGCAGGTTCTCAGCTCAAATAAGCTGTGCAGGGATAATGTGGCAACATGAGGTTTACTCCAGCGTTCTCCACCCTTTTCAACTTTTTCTTCAAACTTGACCCACCTATGGGGACATGAAAAGCATTTCTGGGTCAGAAAATGTTAAATCAGTAACACTGACAACATATGATATTCATGAATATCACAATGCATGGATGGCATAAGTATATACTATGAGTGAATCAAAATTAATACCTATTTATGATCAAATATTAAACTATGAAACCATATCAGTACTTCATGTAATGATAAACCATTTCACCAAAGAACGCTTATGGAAAGACAGCCATGCTAAATTTAATTTTAATAGATTAATAGAGTACTCATAGATTTTATTCAATAATTTTTTTTAAAGTATTTGATTTCATTTTCATTTGTAAATGAAAAATATAAAACTGCATTAAAATTCACAATTTAAATGAATTCAAATTTTATAGAAATTTTAAAATGAAGTAATACTGTAGTTCCACAGTAAAATTTGATTTTGTCATGTAGACATTTTTAGTTTGAGGCCATTGAAAACAATACTTGGAACATCTTTCCAGTGAAATTCAATTAGTTTTGCACATATTATTTCATTTTTAAATTTTGTTTAAGATAATTTCACAGAAATGTGCTGTCTGATGTTCAGTAAAATCTCAAGTGAAAATGCATCAGTCCTTTCCATTAAAGAAGTACATTGAATCTTAACAGAAGTGATACAGAAGAAGATACATATATACATATTGACCAAAGCAGATGCTATAATATGTTACAGACATTTAACTAACAACAAACAATCTTATACTGTTTATAGACTAGTCTTTTTAGTTACTAGACCACAAAAACTGAATACAATAATCATAAAGTGATCAGATATGTTTGTTGTAGAATTATTCTTCGGGACTAAAACATTTCAATTAATATTCAGCCAAATGTGCAACACATTTAAGTAGAATAACTTTACACACATATTACATATAATGATATATTATGAAATATACTAAACTTTTAACCTGATATTATATTATGTAATATGTTTCAATTGTCTAAATTTGATTTGATATAGTTTATTTGACTGCTTTAGTTTATAGCTATAGTAAATTACCTTCACTAATTTAATATTTATTGTGGTGGTCAGCAATCCACCCATCTTCATCCAGTACAATTGATAAATACATTTATCTCACTAAATTTCTGAAAATTAATTACTGTCTGGGCTAAAGTAGATTGAGAAAAAATCATACAGCAGTTTAATCTGAGAGTAAAGACATCGTTTTCTAAATAAATCTATCCAAGTTTAGCTAGTGCACTTTGTCGGTTCTGTGCTTGTGCTACCGAGTTTGTGTTCACAGAGCATCTACCTCGCTGTCTCTTTCCACTCCATCGCTTGTCCATCCTCAGCCAGCAGCTCATCCAGTTCAGTGAAGAGCTGGGGTGTCGCTGGGACCTCAGCCTCCTCCTTTAGCATGAATCGAATTCGTTCTGTGTCTGGGGAGACCACAAAAGGGAAGATGCTGCATCTTACAGACTGAGAGGCAATGGCTGCCGTCCGGCTCTCCGGTTCGTCTTCACCCCCAGGACCACTCATCTTCTTTACAGGGGGACAGATACCAACAGGATCTGGCACCTGCACGACAGGTGGAGATAACTTCACAACTGGTGGCAGCGAAGGCTTTACTGGCAACATCTTGATTGCTTTTCTCCTAAAATGATTCCTCTCTGTAGAACAGACATCAACGAGACCTTTAAGTACGTATAAATAAACAAGATGAATTATATGGATGCATGTGCTGGAAGAGGTGCTGTGCCGTCCCAAGTCGTAAATGCAGCAGATGATCGTATACAGGGAGAGAGTCTTGCCCTCTGCTATTCCAAATTTATAGCATTGAGTCCAGGTAGAATCCCTCCTGTCCCCACAGCTACTGCCCTCCCTTTGGGCCTCAAAGACTAGCCCTTATTATTGGCCCCTGGGAAAATTTGGCAGTCTGCCAACTTCCCCCTCATTAACAATTAGGAAATGTTTCACAAACTGTTCATTCTTAGCAAGAGGGCTTTGCTTTCCCTTCTTCTTGTCTTCTAATTTGAATATTTAGTCAAGCATCATTGCCCATGCAAACGGCTTTCTAATATATAAATAACATTTCCCAAATCCTGCTCCATCTTTTTTAACTTGAAGACAGGCCTACACAGGCATAAGAACAAGCAATTATTCTGAACCTTCTTATTCTTTCAATAAGAATTTAATTTTTTTATTTGAACTAATATTGTGTGTATGAATGATATTTCATATCATTTATGATGAACAGGCTATTCTGCATGGGCCCTAAAAAAAATTTAAAAAATCATCAAAAATTCACTGGTGAACGACAGTGAAAAACTGTTTTTAGAAATCAAAGTACCAAAGAACGGCACACACCATGAGAAGTTTAAGGATAGCCTGTATGCTTTTGGAAACCCATTTCATTTACTTTGGACTTACCTGGACTATGAAAAAGATGTTTAAGGCCTGATATTATGATTTATAAAAAAGGTAGATAAACCTGACTGGTTAATTTTTGTTAATACCTGTGACCCTGAATAGGACAAAGCAGTTTAGAAAATGAATGACTATATAAACCATAGCCATCCAGGGCAGCATTGTGACTCAAAGGGTAGCACTGTTACCTCAGACTACCTAGACTGGGGTGTAAAACCCATCCTGTTTCCTACCACCATTGGTGCTTCTAAAATGCCCAGAGTGTGTGCGTGTGTGTGTGTGTGTATGTACCCAGAGATGGACTGGCTCTCTATCCAGGATGTATCCCTGCCTTGGCCCAGTGCATTCTGGGAAAGCCCAACACATTTCTGTCATGGCAGATATATGGATATATTGTTCTGCTTTCATGTAACTCTCTGGCATGAAATTGACAATGGTTCTCATGGTTGGTTTTAGAAGTGAACCTTTCTAGAGATTTGTTTTTGTAAAAAGGATATCTTTTATCATTTTGTGTCACCTAGCAGCATATATAATGCAGAAATATTCTTTTTTTATATACTCAAATACCAAGTTTTTTTTTGCATGCTATGGTAGCAGCTCTGAGGGCTTTTTTTCTGAAATAAGCACTTGACATTTAATTCAGAACTACCTGATGCAGAATAGGTAAGTAGATTCCTTCATTTGTAGTGATTGCATTCTGATGTTAGCTGAATGTTATAGAAACATTATTTGTTTTTAAAAAAATCAGATGCAAAAAAATCAGAAGTAAGAAAAGCCAAATAAAAACATTATGTATTCCTCTGACATGAAGGTACTAAAAAATGCATTGCAGTGATATTAACCTTTAATATTCTCAAGGTGACACTTTACTTGTGGGGGCACAAATAATGCATTAGTACACTCTTACTTATTTAATTACCTAGCAACTAAATGTTACATACTGATCGCTTGTTCATTCATCATTAACCAATCAAAACAGTTCATGTATTTCCTGCAGTTACTGTATTTGTTGATGATTCGTATGTTATTTGTGCCGCCTCAAGTAAAGTGTTATCATTGTTATGTGTCACACTTGTGGACAATATAGCTACACTTATTATGCAGCTATTATTTTCGAATTGTGTAAAAGACAAAGGTTAAAGTACATTTGCTTAAATTAAATGCCTTACAAAGTGAGGTAGGTTTGACAGGAATTTTAGACTCACTTTCCTTCAACAAGCATAAATTGGGATTTTAAAAATCACTTTTTCAGCTTCTCATGCATTTGCATCATTCTACAACCCAGCATGGGAGCCAGGTTACAAAAAACAAAGCCTGCAATCATTCATACTAAACACCTGCAGTTCACAATGATAGTGTGATCTATTCCACACGTTGACAAAAAGGAACGAATTGAATTGACATGTTTAGAGCTAGTAATAAATCCAAGGCCACCTTCACAGTCGTGTCCATTATAAGACAATGGAGACGCCGCACAACTCAGACACTACAAAGCTAAGGCCATCCTACAAAACAACTGGATGGGAAATGCAACTATCAGTGACGTGAACCAGCTACGACACCTACAGTAGAATTGCTGGCCACATCGTCTGAAATGTGAAACACTGTCCAGTGACCAGTAGCTTTTTAAGCAGATCATGGTTTCAACCTCTTTCAGAGAGTGGCACGATGGAAGTCACTTCTGAGTAAGGGCAACACTAAGTCAAGCTTGGAGTTTGACAAAAGCCATGTGACAGACCCTAAAATCTTCTGGAAGAAAAATAAAGCAGAAACACTATGGCCTGAAAGCCAAACTAAACACATCCCATCACCCAGGTAACACAATCCCTGCCATAAAGCATGGTGGTGGCAGCATCATGCTATGGTTTTTTTTCATGGAACTACAAAGCCTGTTACCATCAAGGCCAGGATGGATAGAGTCCAAATACAGGAAAATCATGGGGGAGAACCTGTGAGAAATTGTGCCACAGGAAGGGTGAAGATTCAGATTACTTTTATAAAAGGAGATGTAAGTCTTTCATTCTACAAAAGCGAACGTCTTTGCATAATTCTAAAACATATTCTTATATTGGGTACCATAGATTTTCTCCATTTGGATAATGATGGACATTGAAAATTTTGTGATTATTGGGGAAACATTGGCAGGCTCTTCATTCCAAATTTTCTGAATTTACATGATTTCAACTATGGATTAAAAAAACATGATCCTCAATGAGTTTTTGCATTTCAATGGAAAAACAACCACACATTTAAAACTAAATTATCTCAGTGGAAATAATATTCTATTTAATGTCAATAATTTGAATCTTTTGAGAATGTCATAGAGTGGGAAACCATTGTTGGATTGCAGTACACAAATGTTCTTTGATAAAACCTGAAACAGTTCAAAGGTTTCCATGAGTGAATAAACCAGAATATTAATTTGTCAACTCTGTACCAATAAAAGGAATAGCTTTAAAAGGCAGTAAATAAAACAAAAACGTATTATTCAGAGAGAAACGTGCGTGTCAAATTAGTACAAATGACATAAAATGCATCGAGAAATGCAGAGAGGAATAAGAATAAATGAGAAGTGCATGGTAAACAAAAAAATCGGCGAGGGAAATTGGCGTCCTCCTCAAATAACAGGTTTCCCCCGCCGCTGTATAATATTTTGTACCGTCATACTTAGCTTGTAATAAGTTTGGGATCTCTCTGAATTTTTTCCAGAGGGCACTGAGTTTTCTATACTTTTTAAACTATTATTTAATGAAAAATCAACATGCCTGCCTCCATCTTTTATCATAATTATGGTCAAAAGAATTTTGTGTATCACATTAACGTCTGTGGATGTCATGGCAGCTTTTCACCTGTAGGACTGTAGGTTCAGTTCTCACTGCTGGCTCAGTGGTTGGGGATGGCATGTTCTCCATACATTATGGGTTTACTTTGGGTACTCCCCCACCAGTGCTAAGTGGCAATTAATCAATAGTCAGCAGTACTATGTATTGAAAACAGCAGTGTTATTGTGGAATGGTGTCGGCATAATAAGCTGAAGGAGCCTCATTACTCTCCAATTCCTTTTTACTGACACTGTACTAAATTAAAAAAAAAAAAAAAACACCATAGATTCAACAGTCCTCTAAGTTGCTAAGAGATAGCATGTTATATGAAAACGTGAACAAACTATCAGGCATGGAAAAGGAGAAATTAAAATCATTCAAATGAGTTTAAAAGCTCTGTACACTGTTGCCAGAATCTCTGTGTATACAAAGAGGACTTTGTCTTTGCGAGAGAATGCATGGGAAAGAAGAGAAAGAAAGAAGAAGGCTGACAGGCCAAAAGAAGAGAAGTTGAGCTGCTACTCAGAATTGCTTTAGCAGAGTCTCGCTTTCAACAGGACATTCGTTCTTCTAGATACAAAAAAGTAATCAAAAAATAACAATTTTGCACGCAAAGAATTACCTGTCATGTTCAATATATATAATAATGCTTGAAATAATACGGAGCAAACTGGAAGTTATAGGTGAAAAGGGTGTTATATCTAAGTATTTAGTTAAATTGTGAGAAAATACTTTCCAGAATTGTTACCATTGCTTAGATAGTGGGAAGATTTAATATAGAATACTTTCCAGCAGTTAATAGGCTCTATATATATTTTTCATTATTATTATTTTACATTAAATTCAAGAGCAAAGCAAAGATGCTCTAAGATAAGATAAGTTAAGATAGGACTTTATTGATCCCACAGTGGGGAAATTTGTGCGTTACCACAGCTCAAGACAGATATTTAAATGCAGTCAATTTCTTTCTCAACTTGAAAATTAGCAAAGATTATTGAAATTGTAGTAACCATAACAATGGACAGATAGCTGATTCAAAACAAACAATATGGATTAAAAAAATGATGATGCTCTTCTTTCCTCAAGTAGAATCATTAAAATAAAAATGAAACAAGAATTTGCCATTAAAACATTTTCACAACTAATGGCCGCCCTTTAAATAAGGTAAATATGTTAGATATTCACTTAAGTATAGCCCCAAACTATATTTTGAAAAAGTTTCTAGGAATTATAAAAGTATGACACTTGACATTCTCTGTTTTCTTTTTTGTTTTTTTTTCTGTACTCCAGATGAAAATGGTGAACAAAACAGGGCTGAACATTTGTATTTATATATTTATAAGATGCTTGTCCCAGCTACTCAAAATTAGTCCACCCCCACATGAGGAAGCACTATATCTACCACCCAGGGTCTAAGGATGAGTACATTTGCACTCTATTTTGGAAACACATGCAAAGGGGAAGCAGGTGAACAACTGGGACGAAATAGTGGAATGACCCCCATCCTAGTTCACACCCAGAAACATGCAACAGCAACTATAAACACCAATACCAGCTGTACAATGCAATGCTGGCGAAGGCTGAGAGCTAAAGATTCAGAGCAAGTGTTAACACCAGTGTTAATGACTGGTTATTTTGATATTTGAGAATCTAGCAGCAATTTCAATAAAAGATGTTTGCAGTAGGCTTCCCATTCTCATTAGGCATTTAAGGACCTGAGCTCTGATTATCTAGCTGAGCTGATTTAGGTGTACAATCTAAGAAAGACACTCAGAGTGTCTAGGAAACTTATTCAAGTCTCTTCCTGCATAACTCACCTTTAAATAACACTGTTGGTGCTTGAGCACATGCTGTAGTATGTATGTGTTACTGGCTGACTCAGAGTCATTACAGAAATGGAGATGAGTCAGTGACGTGAGTGAGAACCCCCCAGCGCTGCTTTACTGGGAGTTAAGGAAGAGGAAGAAAAGAAAAAGAAAAGAAGAAAGTGACCCCCTATTAGAATTCTCTCCCTACCTCCTCTCTTTGGTCTCCCTTTGTGCTGGAGTGGTGGATGTGATCTTGGTCACTGGCTGCCATCTCTGATCCGGTTGCCACCAGTGTGCAGTTAAGTCTCCTCCCAGAATTCCTCAGTGTGGTGACTCGGTGTTCAATTCAAGGTACTATGCTGTCTCACAGAACTTACATGTCCGACCATCCATCTGTCTTCTAATCACTTATTCTGGATGTGTATATCCTCCCTCCTACATCTAGGTGCTTTTGTGTTGGCAGCACATATCACAGGCTAAGTCACATGACCTGGAACATCGATACATTGCAGGACACTCAATCACCTGCGTACTCATGCATGTCCACATACAAAGAGAAAACATATCAAACACATCCAGTAATGTGGGAAAATCCTACCTTTTAGTTTTTTATACCTGCAATGTGCTCTCTTTGCACTCTTTTTGACCGTTCGACCATAAAGTCTCATTTTTAAAAGAGCACAAATTTTAGCAAAGACATGGTCCGAACAGGAATACTGAGGGACATTCTATATACAGCACTGTGTTTGAATGTCATGGTACCAAAAGTAATGCTTTTTGCTTTGTTTTTCTGTACCCTACTGTGTGACTGCGGCATTGGTTGAATTGTCTCTTGTTCAAATGAGTTTCAACCAAACTTGAACAAGGAACGTGAGACATTTTTGTCTTTTAAGTAATCTACTCTCTTCTCAACAAAGACCAAGAAGGAGGAATGGAAGGTGATGTAAAAACAGTGCATTGAGGAAGTATTGTGTGCAGTAGTTGTGTACAGGGAAGTATTCGAGTTGATTTTGTGGCTTTTGTTAAGCACTGGTTTGTTTCCTTCATTATTTCCTTTGTGTCCTGAACATGTTTTCTTTCTTTCTTACATTTTATTTGGGTTGTTGTATCTTAGCCCCATTTCATTTACACTGAGTCGGAGATGTGTCATTTTGTAGAAGTTAACCCAGCTAATTCACCCTCATGTTATGACCGATCCTTCACCCCTACAGAGGTCAAGAGCTATTAAGTAATCTAGAGTAGTCTATTGTTGGTTTACTCATTTGCTGCATCCAAGCAGCATTTCATTATCACTGAGCAGTTGAGTAGAATTCCCTCAGTGTATGATATTATCCTGGGTGATAGGAGAATATTTGACTATATACACTGAATGACCTCATGGGTCTCCTGACACAATTCTCATACAGAATGACTCACCAGAAGCAAACTGGTGAGATTTATGCGTGACTCCACAATTCTGAGAGAAGAAGTAAAGAAGCACAACATCCCATAATGGCACAGATCTCCGATTTCATCCTGACCTGCCAACTGAAGTACTGCTGGGAAGGTGTCAAATCAATGCAGTGAAAAAGGCTCAATGGGACATAAAGACAGACATAAAGACAGAAATCCATGCTCAACTCGAGAAACACACTATATCTACAGAATCTGTAACACGTGAAATCACAAATCTATTTGCAATCTTGTCAAACATGCACGCTTCTTATTATAGTTGGTTGGGGATTTAGAAATTGAACTGTTGTTTAATGATGATGGTTGGCTGGAAGCATTTAGCGGGATCTTCTCTTAATGTACTTCCATTAATCAACATAAACTGAAAATGACCTTTCTTATCTAACTCTGCGTTGCTTTCTTAGAATACCCTGCACGAATCTGTATGCGTGCCAGTAGATCGGGACTGCTGTCCAAGGATTACATTTCTTGCCATTATATTGCTGTTGTAGTTGTAAGCCTAAAACTACAGAAAACAATCATTTTAAGTATATGTGGCATAACATATTACTTCTGCATCCATGCAGTTACTTTAACTGGAACTGCTCCCAAAAATCCTTCCTAATATGTGATCCTAGTAACAAACGTTAATGAACATAGATGTAAAAATAAAGATAACTAATAAAACAAATGATTGTGAACTTTTAGCTATAGTATAAACTTGACAGTGGAAAAAAGGAGATTGGTGGGAAATTAAACTGGGGTTAGCGGCAAAGAAACACACACACACTGCCAAGGCAGGCTTGTACAGAACTTCCTGTGCTTTTTTTCTTTTAGAACCCAAAAAATAAAGCCTGAGCTGCCAGTGTTTGCAGTCAGTCTCCTTTAGCTCATTCAGTCATTGGAAATGCATGCTTCTAGTTTCCTTGGCAACAGGGTAGAGATGCCACTTGGAATTAATGTGGTAGATGGCACAGTGCCAGCCTCACGCAACATAATACAACTGCATGCATGAAGTGTTGTCCAAAATCATAAATAAAACTATACCACAGGAAAATTAAATCTAACTAATCTTTGTAGTATCCAAAATGAATTGTTTACTCAAACTAAATGCATATAATTAATTGTAGACCCATTTATCAAATATGTGCAGTTTCGAAGGAGAAATTGATATATACCATGCAATATGAAAAACAGTGCATGTTTCTTCAAAACTGATTTATTGGGAACTGTTGGTCAAGCAACTAAAGCAAAAGCATTGTGTTTTAGCTAATATAATGGCAGGACTGTAATGTTCCAAAGGCCTAATAAAATGAAATGTGTTATGTGACACAACAGGAAGCAATACCACTACCATAACCAATTATAATTAGGCTATACTAAATCTGCAAATAATACAGTGGGTCACAACAGCACCTCAGGGTGGGGCCATACCTAGTTATCCTGGGCCCCTTGACAGAATGTCACCTCGAGTCCCACATCCAAATTTGCATATATTTTACTCACTCACTGCTCCAACAGATTGACAGGTAGCTACACACAAATGTAGCACCACAGACAGCAGTCACATGTCAAAATTTCAGCACCCATGTTTTGGACATGTGGTCAATGCATGGCGACAACACCCTACCACTGAGCTGGCAGATCTTGAGAAGACATAGTTTTACTGTCTGATTCACCCAGTTGCCTACTTAGCCCAGTTTCATCCTGCTCTGTCAGTAGAGCCTTCACAGGAAGGCGAATGGGTGATGACTTAGTCACATAGCGACAATCATGAATGAATCCCATATCAGCACAGTTCCTCCATTTAAAAGAAAATAAGAACATAAGAACTATACAAGATGCTTGGTGTCATCTGCAAATTTCACTAGTTTACTGTGTATATCGGTGTCTATATCCAATACAACACCCACTGAAACCTGGCTGGTTATGGGCATCTGCCTTACCCCGTTAGCGTTTTGGCAAAATGAATGAAATGAATTGCAGTAGCAGCAAGTTTTGATTTGACTTTTTGTGTGTATATTGTTGAGAAAAAAATACTGAACATCATCGTCTTTCAGTAAACCAACCAGTAAAATTTAAATAAAATATATAAGCGTACTTCAGAAGGGGGACTGGGGGATGTGGACTGAAAATCATAACTTATTTTTAGCAGGTAGAGGTGGACATTTCGGATCCAGAAAGTAAAAATCCAAACCAAGATTTTGTTTCAACCAACCAGTTGAGTATAAAGAGTCACAGTCAACTGATTGGTTGAAACAAAATCCTGGTCTGGATTTTTACTTTCTGGACCTGAAATGTCTCCTGCTGTATCTGAATATTTTCTAAGAAGTGGGCTAAATGTTCGGTAACATGTTACATTGACTGCACCTCCATAATGCATTCATTGACCACACAGTGCACCTTCATAATGCATTTATAATGGATTCATAGTACATTCAAAAGCAGCATGTATGCAAACCTTAATGTTAATATACCTTAATATAATGCAGCGGCATTTCTGCAACCATCATATGTTTACAATGTTCGATATCATGTAATGTTTGTTATTACTATGTATAAAAGCTGTTAACATATTTTAGGATGTTAAGGTATACTTACATGCTGCTTACAAATGTTCTATAGATGCATTATAATGGCATTATGAAGGTACAGTTGTCACGTCGCAATGGGGCGTGGAGAGTAAAAGAAAGGGGTTTTATTAAACAAAAAAGGACAAAAACTGGAATTAAACTGTTTTTCTGGGAATCAAAACTTGGGAACACAGGTTATGGGGGGAGTGCTGAGTAACATGGTGTAAGGTTGTAGGAGTAAAACTTCTGGATAACTAATTTTTCTTCCACATATTTCTGTGATACTGCGCATCATTCACTGGTGTTTTGAATTCATGGGGGACTTTCCTTAACTTCTGGAAGAGTTACGATGTGAAAGTCTCAAAATAAAGATAAAATTACCCCTGCAGCCTACCCCTTACTTGGATCAGCATTGGGTCTCTCACCTGCTCCACCTGCAGTCACTGCCAATTGATGGTGTCCAGTCCCTCATCATCAATGTCCTGCTGCTCTGTCACCATCACTGCAGGCCTCAGTGCAGCGGCAGCATTTGTCAGCATCTCTTCGTGACGTTGCACACAACTACTCGTGCCATCTCTAACACATTTCTGCGAATCGTATGGTTCTGAATTTGTTACAGTGTGCATGGGCTGACCCATCTCGCTGACGATGCTCAACTACGTGGACATCTGGACTTAACATCTGGATTTCCATTTGAAGATCATTTGAGTATGATGAGAAAGGTGCAGCATCCACTGGCTCACGTTATTTGGCTAATCCCAGAAGTAAATATTTTAACAGAGAATGAGGCTGTACCTGGGAAGAGGGAGTTGCAAAAGGAGCGTAGCCTTGGACCAGTTAATCTACTGGGGACGTACCAGCCGTTCAGCTTCAGGAGCTTGTCATTAGTGGTACCACAATTAAAATATCAAGAAAAGGAGACAGATGTGTAAAGACTGATGACCACATTACTTTGATAGAAAACATCCTTCAGTCACATGACAAGATTTACATTGTCTTTGGGGAATATGAATTGATGGAACCTTTATTTGAGTATCCTCTGAATTCATCTGAGTTGGGTATCTATCTGGTTGGCAAAGGCTTGCCACAACTGAAAGTTGCTGAGCTACTTGGATAAGTTGAGAAATATGTAAGGTTATCAAATTGTAACAACTTTGTTGAGTGAATGATGCCACTTAGCCCATTTTTCTTGTGTTTATCTAATTCAGCTTTGCACTCTTTTTTTTCTTATACTCCACAACCAATGCCAAGCTTGCGCTCTCTTTTGGGGAACTGCCCATATAGGGTCCTTTTGCCAATGATTACTTACCAGTCTGGAATGCGCTTAGATGGACTCCTGGGTGACTGAATGGAAAATAGTCTATGAAAGCAACCCTACACATTTGTTTTGCCATTGTGTGGTTTGTGATATGCTAAGTTACCTACCAACATAGATTTAGTTTGTGATTATTTTGTTTATTAATTTCAAATTAATTTTAATATAACAATATTTGTTATTATATTACAACCTTGTCCTATTTAAGTACAGTAGAACCTTGGAACTCGAACGCCTCTTAACTTGACCAACTCGGACATCGAATGGGTCTGTTCAATTTTCCTCTAATTGTACCTCAACCGAAATCTTGGAACTCGACTGTTCCTGCTACAACTTGTATGGGTCAAGACGCGTTCAACTCTACTGGTTCATACAACGGATCAGTCAAGAAAACTCGATTGAAATCTCGGGACATGACAAAACAAAACAGACCTGCTAAAACTTGCACGGATCTCCGATGGGCTGACACTTAGCAAATGGACCTACTGGGATGCTTATACCTATGAATCTCTCTCAGTCTCGTGGTACCTCTTGAGTGAATTTGCTGTACGGAAGCTGTGTTCGGTATGACATTTTCTGTACTTTATCTGCAGTACATTTAGTGATTCAGTAATCATGGCCCCTAAGAAAGTGAGCAGTGTTGGCAGTAAACCAAAGAGGAAAGTAGCAAAAGAACTTAAAAAGGAAATTATAGCAAGACTTGAAGGTTGTTGCCATGTGTCTGCTCTCGCTTCAGAGTAGGGATTGTCATTTATATCATGTTTATTGTTTTTGTATGTGTGTTTTTTCATATGTGTATATATTGATTGGTTTTATATTGATTGTTAATGCTTTTTATCATTAGTTAGGTAGGCAGAAAAGTTGAATTATTAAATAATTTGAGGCTTGGAAAGGATTAAATTTGTTTACATTATTTCTTATGGGGAAATTCGACTTGGACCTTGACAAACTTGACCAGCCTTCTGGAACTAATTATGTTTGCTTTCAAAAGTACCACTGTAGTGGAAATATAAAGGGCATTGTAAGAACATAGTACAGTGGTACCTCAGAACTCGAAATTAATCCGTTCAGAACTGCGGACCGAATGCTAAAAAGTTCGAGTTCTGATCGAATTTTCCCCATAAGAAATAATGGAAACCAATTAATTGGTTCCCGAGCCCAAAAAATTACACCGAAATATGTTTTTTTTAGCATTTAAACACAAAATGAACCGGACAAAAAAAAAAAACATATACTGCACTAAATACATCTAAGAACCTTTATCAAAACAGTAATTTTTAAAGTAAGAAAATAAATGTATCCAAACAATGTGTAAAGTTAAAAAAATATATAACCTGCCCCTATCGTCCGCTCTTTCCTCGTGCCACGCCCCTTCATTAACCCCGTGAGGAATCCCCGTGTGATCAGCTGTTTCTGCTTGTTGTCATTAGTCCTCTGTATTTAGTCCGCGTTTCAGTTTGTGTCAGCGGTCTGGTCATTGTATTGTTCGTCTGCATTTTGCCTGCCTTAATTGCCTGTAATTAAACACCGTATTCCCCGATACCCTGACGTCTGTGCCTTTGTCTCCGTTCCGTCCCCGCTGGGCACGACGATATTATTATAATTAAATGTATTAATGGTTTATTATTAATATTAAAATAATTAGAAATCTTTATTTTATTGTAGAATAATAATTACTCTTACTGCCTCATTGTCTAAATGTATTTTTACTGTCTAAATATATGTACTCAGCTAGTGTAAACATGCACGATGCTCTCAAACGAATGCGAGGCTGAGACTGAAGCTTTATCCTTTGTTTCCACTGAACGACTTGCCGCGTGATTCATTTCCCCGCGCTTACAAGTTACCTTAGGTTGGCGTTCAGGGTTTGACTTCTGAGGTTCAGATCGAGTTCTACCGTAGGTAATCTTTTTTCAAACTAGTTGGTTTGACTTTTAAGAAATTGTTTTTAAGAAGTTCTAATGAGTTCGAGAACTGAGGTACCACTGTACTTGTGTTTTAGTGTCAAAAAAGTTTTCATATGAAATTACAAAATGACGTATCTAGGTGTTGTAGCTTTTATGACCCTGACTTATCCCACCTGTACTGGTTGTGAATGGACTTAACTACTTCTTCTCTCTCTATGCAGATCCATCTGTGCCTTGTCTCACTCCAAGGCGTTACATGGTAGCGGGAGGCCACGTGTGCAGCTGCTGCTGTGAGGGCTGTGGCCCGTGCAGCCTGTCCTAACGAACCGTTTTGTTTGTCATGCACTGTATAGCGATTCTCAAGGGTTGCCACATAAATGAAGTCGATCGATGTTTACCAGTTGGACTCCAATTTATTATGTAATAAATAAGATATGTAGGGAAATGATTAAATTAAATTAAACAAAACAGTTGGCTAAAATGGCATGCACCAACTGCTTATGGGGCGTTGTTTATAAAGGTACTCAACATTTACTTGCCAGTTTTTCAACAATTACTGCAATTTTCTGACATTTAGCTACATGTCAATGTTGTTGTGGGTCATCAGATTTTTTTGCTGTGTAAATTATCTTCAAACTTGTTTATCAAATGTAAATATAAATAGTATGTGTCATGCCCGGCTCGTCCGATCCTCGTGTGTGCCACGCCCCCTCATTTCTCACGTGTATTTCCCTGATTGTACTCGCCTGTTGCTTGTTAGTTTTTACTTGTCCTGTGTATTTAGTCCGCGTCTTTCACCAGTAAATCAGATCCGTCATTGATGTTCGTCGCCGTTAACTCCCCTGTTTACACCAGTATTTTGGCTCGCTACGGCCTTCTGTTCGCCTGCCTTCCCTGGGTCACAACAGTATGTCTATATATGAATATTAAATGTAAATGTTACATATAAATATTAAAAGTTAAATGTAAATATAAAAGATAAATGTTAAATGTAAATATAAATGTAGACTCTAAATGGTGAGAACGTATGCTAATTCGCTACGCGGATCTGCATAGAAATGGACGATAACGACGAAAGCACGCTAAGTGGTTGCAGGTTAGGGCCAATGGAGGACAGCATGGCGAATGCGGTTTTGGCAGGTGTTCGCGCTGCGTTACAAGGTATTGCTACACAGGTCGGGAGCAATTAACATACAAATGTTGGTTATGCAATTAAGTTAAATGTAAACATTTTTTTAATTTATAAAAACATGCCTTTAAAAAACATTCGTCAACGTATTTTAAATAACAAATAAAACGTGTAGCAGGGCTGTCAACTTTGGTTATCCGTCTGACGTGCGATTTTCGATTCCAGACAAGTCCACACACGCATTTACATCTGTGATTATATTACCTTGTAAATAATCTGTGGAGTTTGCAAACTACCCAACGCTTTTGATGCAGCTAATTTTAGGTTTATAATGTCATAACATAAATTTGACGTAAGATTTCTTGAGCGAGGGTCCCTGAAAGCCTGAGTGTCACGCCAGATGCCAGATGCGTGAACGTTGGCAGCCGTGTAGTGGAGCTAAATAAGCGTTAATCATCTAATAAAACATGTCGGTTGTAAAGTCAAGCTAAATGTAAACGACTTCATAATAATACTTAATAAAAACATACTTAAAAAAATTGTAATCATTTTATTTATGCGAACTCCTACTGCCAAGTGTCAAGCGCTCATTGACGTACACAAAATACATGCTGTGCTACAGAAATCATTAATGACGAAATCAAGTAATACATTGCTGAATTTTGTCCACAGAAAGACAAACTCCAGTTCACGAAAGTATTAAGACTATAACTTTCTTTCGTGCTCAGAAATCAAAAGGAACGTTCAATTTTGTACACAGAGTTGACCATGCATTTTCTAGGCAGAAGGCTAATGTGTCTGCTTTCATGAATAAAAATAAGGCCATTTCGTGCTCAAAATTAATTTTGTCAACGAAACAAGTTCCTTTTGGGGACGAAATACATTTCCTGAATGAAACAAATGCATTTAGTGGAGCGAGCAGTACTTTGTAATGACCAGAAGGCGGAGCGCCAGCTTTGATTTTCCCGACGCGTAGAATTATGGGGTTGTATATGTATCAAAAATACGTCGGTATGCATACGCGCTTTCCATTTGTGCCAATAATATGTCAGTAGCACACTGTCTATGTCGAATGACCATGTAACAAACATTTGTCTGAGACAAATCTATTTTGACAATGAGACTGTCTATGTCTATTGCTTACATGACAAAACAATTGTCTGGGTCGATTCAGTTTTTCACTGTACTTCCGTCGTCTTGGCACCCCCTGTCGTTTGACTTTTGTATTGCACGTCGACCAAACTTTTCAACACGTCGTTATGACGTGATGTTATGTTGTTTTGCTTCTCGTCCTGCTCTATTATTCTCCCTGTCCCCGATATTCCAAGTAAACTAATTCAATTCAAAGTGTATTTGAATAGCAGGCCTTCATACAGTATATCACCGCGGTTAAGAGTTTGCAGTTAGCGATTCGGGATTACATTTAATTTTTCTCCATAGTGCAGTAAAGTTGTACATTAGTAAACAGTGGCATTTTCTTACTCGTGATTTGTGTATTCAGATGTCGTTACCCCCTCCCCCGACGTCGGCCGATATTATACAGTACTTTGCCTTTTTATTTCCTATTTTTTCTCCTAAAAATATAATTTAAATTATATTCAAAGTGAAAAATAAAAATGAACATATAAACAGGTATCTATCTACGTTAAGTCCACAGTTCGTCTATCAGAGACTGATACATGCCTTTGTGAAAAAGGTCACAAACATTTTTTATCACATTTTTTTTTGCACATTTCACTTCATTAAACTCTGGCTAAGTGGAATTGAAGGAGATTTAATATCAAAATCCCCCAAAGGAGATCCAGAAGGACCAAACTAGACTCATCATAGATTTGTGATTTTTGTCACATATCAAATGTGGTCAGTGTGTATCAGGCAGGTAGTAGGGAAATGGGCTGTTTTGCACGTAAAGCTTACAAAAAATGAAAATACCCTCCTAAATCAAAATATCTGTGTTGTTTTTGACGTGACAATGTAATTTTGAAGAAAAAAAATCATAGATATATTTGCCTACATATTATCACTTTACCTCTATGACCATGTGCCATGGCAATATATGGGCTATACATGACAGACCAGTGGCCAAATCACCTAAAAATGTGAGCCACAAGGAACAGACTAGGCTCATACTGTCCAGTCTGATTGGTGAATTTCTTTACAAATCAAACGTGGTCAGTCAGTTATAGTGTGTGTATCAGGCAGGTGGCAGGTAACAGTGATAACCCCATAAATTGTAATATCAACTTTATTTTTGACAAAATGTGATTTGTGAAAATTTCACAAATATATCTGACTACATATTATCACTTTATTTACATGTATGGCCATATGCCTTGGCAGTATAAGGGCTACATGACAGACCGGTGGCCAAAACACCAAAATAAGGACGGAACCAGGTTCATAGTGACCAAATGGGATGAGTCAGTCGTAGGTAGAGTTGAAACCAAAAGTTTACATGCACTGTATAAAAAGACATATAACTTTTTTTTTCTTACTGTTCCGTTCGGATTCCCAAAATAATTTCTATTTGCTAAATGTCAAAATAATGTGTCAGAGAATTTTTTTGAGATTTTTTTATTACTTTCTTCAAAGTCAAAAGTTTACATACACTAAGGTTAGTATGCCTTTAAACTAATTAGGAAAGCCCAGATGATGATGTCATGGCTTTGGAAGCGTCTGATAGGTTAACTGACACCACTTGAGTTGATTGGAGGCACACCTGTGGATGTATTTAAACGCACACCTCAACACACTGCTTCTTTTTGTGACACCATGGGAAAGTCTAAAGAAATCAGCCAAGACATCAAGAAGAGAATTGTGGACCTCCACAAGACTGGTTCATCCTTGGGAGCAATATTCATGCCTGAAGGTGCCACGTTCATCTGCTCAAACAAAAAATACGCAAGTATAAACAACATGGGAATGTCCAGCCATCATACCGCTCAGGAAGGAGACGGCTCGTGAGTTCAAGAGATGAACGTGTTTTGGTGCGGAATGTGCGTATGAATCCCAGAACAAAAGCAAAAGACCTTGTGAAGATGCTGGCTGAATCTGGTAAGCTGGTATCACTATCCACAGTGAAACGAGTCCTGTACCGACATGCTGCAGGAGGGACTGGTGCACTTCACAAAATAGATGGCATCATGAAGAAAGAACAACATGTTGAAATATTGAAGCAGCAACTCAAGACATCAGCCAGGAAGTTAATGCTTGGGTGCAAATGGGTCTTCCAAATGGACAATGACCCTAAGCATACTGCAAAATTGGCTACAAAGTGGTTTAAGGACAACAAAGTCAATGTTTTGCAGTGGCCATCACAAAGCCCTGATCTTAATCCCATAGAAAATTTGTGGTCAGAGCTGAAAAGACGTGTGAGAGCAAGGCGGCCTACAAACCTGACTCAATTACACCAGTTCTGTCAGGAGGAATGGGCCAAAATTCCATTAAACTGTTGTGAGAAGCTTGTGGAAGGAAACCCAAAGCGTTTGCGTCAGGTCATTCAGTTTAAATGCAATTCTACCAAATACCAATCAAATGTATGTAAACTTCTGACTTTGAAGAAAAAAAATCTCCAAAAAATTCTCTGACACATTATTTTCACATTTAGCGAATAGAAATTATTTTGGGAATCTGAACGGGCCTAAAACTGAAAGGGTTTTGTATGATTTAATATCAGACAGTAAGAAAAAAAACAGTTATATGTCTTTTTATACAGTGTATGTAAACTTGTGGTTTCAACTGTAAATGTATCAGGTAAATAGTAATGAAAAAGCTATAATTTGCCATTGCAAAGGAGGAGTATAGACACATGGGAATTCCACTCTTTGCCTACCCAATTTTTCTTTCCATAGCTTGGCAGTTACATTGGCTTGACACTGTGCAGTGCCTCCATTGTCCATTAATGTTTTGTAGTCCTGGAGGGCTACTATCCAGTATGTTTTCTATCCTACCTGGCTTCTGATGAGCCACACCTGCTCCTGGTATTTCCCTGAGAACTAGTGTGGCTCATCAGAAGCCAGGTAGGATAGAAAACCTACTGGATAGTTGCTCTCCTGGACCGGAGTTGGAGACCCCTGCATTACAACTTCATAAAGAGAGAGTAATACAAAAGTTGGAGACCCCTGTTGTAATGTATCACAAGACACCCAAGTAAAGTGCATTGGGGCAACTCTGTTGTTAAAAGGTGCTATATAAAAATAAATTGAATTGGAGCTGGGGTTTATGGGCCTTGCCTAATGGCCTTCAAACATGCGACTATTTTTCCGGGGCTCAAACCAACGATCTTCTAATCATGGGCACAGAGACAGGCTGAGCCACTTACCACCCCAGTAGTAGGGAAAGAGGCTGTTTCTACACTTGATGCTCTAAGTATAAAAACAGCCTATTTTCCTTCTCGCTGCCTAATATACACACTGGTCTCTGACTGACTGACCACATTTGGTTGGTGAAAAAATGTATAAGTCACACTAAATCATACCTAATTTTAAGACCTGGTAAGGACCAGATGATTTTTGTGATGCCCTGACACCTAAAAGCTTAGAATTGAAAGAGGGTGTACTTTCTTTTTCACATGACTGTACATCAAAATGACAAAAAATGTAGCGATAAATAATAATAATAATCACAACTTGTTGTGGGGAAATTCCTTTATTGGGGAAATTCTTTTTTAGGCCTCCCTCAATTTGCTCTTTGTAGAGCAAGCTGTCCACAAAGGGCTACCACCTGTTGGGGCGCCCAGGGAGCTGGGGGTTAAGGGTCTTGCTCAAGGACCCGCAGACATGCTGAGGCTGGGTTTGAACCTGCGACCTTGTGATTACAGGCACATAGGCTTAGCCCACTGAGCCACATGCTGCCCCAAAATATGCCCCACAATAATAAACAAAGATAAATCACACAATCCATGGGACTGGTAACAGGGAAGACACTAAATTAAAATGTAATGCCCCTGTAATATTTTGGTAGGGTGTTCCAGAGTTTAGTTGCATGCATTTTTTAGGTATTCTTGAGAAGTTAAGTATACTCCCCACGGATATCATGAGGCAACTGGATGTCCTCGGCCTGCACAGAATAGCGTCGTTGAACAGACTAATCAAGTAAGCCTCACTATGTTCTTCAAACTATTAAAGAGAAATAAAATTAAAGATTACATTAAATTGTGAGTATGCTTGAAAAAAGTCTACTATCGACCACAACCTGGCGCTGTGGGTTCTCATAGAACACAAGCGCAAATATCGGCAGAGGTTCTTTGCAGTCTTTGTTGATTTTTTCTAACTCATTAATCAAGTTGCCCTGTGGGACGTCTTAAGGCTTACACTGGTATTGTGAGTGCTGTGCAGCGTGGAGAGAGAACCTCTGCGTTCTTCCCAGTAGATTCTGGGGTTGGTCAGGGGTGTGTTCTTGCTCCTACTCTGTTCAATGCTTGTATGGACTGGGTGTTGCGCAGGGTCGTGGGGTCCAACAGTTGTGGGGCATCTGTTGGTGATGAAAGATTTACTGATCATGACATTGCCAACGATGCTGTGATCTTAGTGGAGTCAATGGAGGCTCTGATCGGGGCTCTCGAGACACTGAACGAAGAGGTGAGTGTCTGGGATTGGGGGTTTCCTGGTTAAAGACCAAGATCCAGGCATTTAATGACTTCGTAGGCACAGTCATTAGTAGTGTGTCAGTCTGGGGAGAATGTCGACCTCGTTGAGAGATTCGCTTACGTCGGCAGCGACATTCATGTCTCTAGTGATTCTTCCTGTGAAGATTGGAGGACAGATTGGAAGAGCATGGGAGGTCATGAGGTCGCTGGAAAGGGATGTGTGGCAATATCTTGGTATCTTTGGAAGAGGATGAAGGTCCAAGTCTTTGGTACTCCCTGTCTTGCTGTATGGCTGTGAGACATGGACGCTATTCAGTGAGCCAAGACAAAGACTGCACTCTTGGTACTGTGTCTCATTGGAGAATCCTTGGGTAACACTGGTTTGACTTTGTGTCAAACGAGCAGTTGTTAGAGGAGTCTCAAATGAGGTACATTACCACAATGTGAGGGAGCGTCAGTTTTGGCACAACAGCCATGTGGTGCGATTCCCTGAGGATGATCCCTCTCACAGGATCTTCATTGCTGATGACCCGAGTGGCTGGACCAGGCTGAGGGGATATCCACGTAACACCTGGCTGCCACAGATGGATGGCCATTTCCAGAAAGTGGGACTGGACCATGTCTGCCTGGGGGAGACACCAGCTGAGATCCCAAGGAGTTTTACCATGTGGTGGGTACTGCAACGTGCCGCATCTGCGCATGCTTCCCAACCTGACCTGAATGATTGTCTTAAAAAGTGCATGCAGTGATTATGCAAAAGAACTGGAGGTAAAATGATGTTTTAGATAATCTTGAAAAGGAACAGTCATTAAAATGTCAATACCTGCTATGTTTTGTTTCACTTGACAAAGTAAAATGCTATAATGTTGAGACAGAATGAAGTTATGAAAATGCCTGATCTGAACCCAGCTGACCATCACTGTCCTTGCACTGTCAGAACTGCATGTGCATGACATGCAAGTTGGTATTAACATTGCACAATATTCCCTTTGCGGAAAAGATTGGCCACCCCTGTCCCAGCACATTGTCTGATTATGCTGGCCCCTGATCTGAGGGGAGAGGACTACATGTGCTCAAATGGCTACAGGTGTCATTACATATATGTCGTATGAACCTAGTGAAGGTTTGAGATGAGACATACACAGTCCTGTGAAAGCAAGTATTAAACTATTTTATAATGAGTTTCAACAAGCATTTACAGTAAAAATGACAAATACAAGATACAAATTTTTACACTAACGTTTTCTAAAGCAAACTTCCCAACTACTGTCGTTCAGATTGTGGATTATTCCTGGATCATTTAAGGACTTTACCCAACTTTTTTTTAACCATTTTTTAAATATTTTAAATTACACTTATGGAGCAATGTCAAAGCAGTTTAAATACAGGAAGAAACAAAATATTAATCTGCAAAATGAGCTGCAGCACTAGACCAGAAGTGAGCAGTTAAAAAAAATCCTGAATTCAACAAGATTAAACCACATGGAACTACTAACCACTCACTACAATCAATCATTCAAATCAGCTGTCTACACAGTCCATCATGTAACATATATAACTTCATTACAATAGAGTCCTTGACCATTAAACTGGAACATCCTGGCTGACACAGTATATGACCATACAAACATGGACAGGTAACACTCCTCATCACTCTACATGAGCCCAGAGACCCTCACTGTCTGCATGTTTCGTGGGAAGCCTCCAGAGTGCGGAAGTCCCTCCAAGTTGGTGGTAGTCCATCCTGCAAGAATCTTCCACAGCGCTGACATGGCGTCTGGAAAAGCTTGATGTAGCTCCTTAGCCAGGTCTGCATTGTAAGAGGAATCAAATGCAAGAACTATAGGAAATACATTAACTCTCATTTCTTAATTTATGATTCCCAATAAATATAATTATTACTCATTTTTTTATTTTTATCGTAATGCTGCATTATTGTAGTCTCTTCAGTTCATATACCTGTATGGTTTGTATTTTTATCGGAAGAAGAGAAGGAAAGGACAATTAGATTTAGGGCTGTGCAATATGACCAAAATCTCATATCCCAATATAATTTAATATCCTGATAATGATATATATCGCTGCTGTATGTCATATTTATGGATTTTTCTTCTACAGATCAGCTGTGGGACGAAATAGACAAAGATCCACAAATTACACATAATACAAAAAAAAGAAGGTAGGTCACAAATGTAACGCGATCCACAAATAGATGGGCAGTGATCCACAAATGTGCAAAACTCAATTCAGGTGTACAGATGGTGCTGTATTCTGCACAACACAGAATAGATGTTTGTGGATAAATATATATTTGATTTTTTTTTTTACAGATTAGCTGTGGTATATCAAGCCCCTAAGAAATCAGTGTGGGAAAATATTTTTTGAAATAGTTTTGAGTTCTCTCATAATAGTTTTGCATACCTTCACAATACTTATCCGTTAGTAATAATTGCATTGTGTCCGGAAAAGTGAATAAAAAGGTAACTTTACTGCGGTGTCATAGCTGAAGTTTAAACCCAAACCCATTTTTGGGTATACCTGGTATTCTCGCTTGATGGTGTATTTGGGGATATATGGGTCTATACCAAAATATTCCAGAAAGTGGGCTCGAGTTTAAACCTTAACTCCAACACCATGGTAAAGTCAGCTTTATATGCATTTTTTTTTGTAAAATATTTCATTGATTGTGTGCGCACTTCACGTTCAGTGGCCCAGCTGTCTTGCTTAAAGTCCCTGGTGGTGAATGAACACAGTACAATTATAAATAAGCACATGTAGGAACACAGAATATTAAAGTTACATTGTGTACACTGCCCCCATAGTTTAATACTTAAAGCACACTTTATAGGACATGTCTATTTATATTTATACATGCCGTCACGTTGCAGTAAACAGCAAGTAGGCAGGTATAGCAGGATCGCAAAACTGCAAGTGAATTCAAAACTATTTCAAGAAATATTTTCCCATCCAGAACTCCTAGGGGCTCTGTTGCGGTATGAACTGGACAAAAACCCACAAAATCAATAGGAGGGAAGTCACTAATGTAACACAATCGAAAAATAGACAGGATGTGGTCCACAAATGTGAAAAAATTTTCATGTTTTTTTTGTACATATTGCCCTATATTTTTGGGGATGTGATTTTACACAGAGCAAATGTAAAAATACATATTTGTGGATAGTTAAATATTTCTGGATTATGGTACAGTGGTACCTCAGTACTCGGACTCATAAGAACTCCAATTTCTTAAAAGTCGAACCAACCAAGTCGAAAAAAAATTACCTAGAACTCGATCTGAATGTCAGAAGTAGAATCATGAACGCCGACCTAAGATAATTTGTACATGTAGGAAAATCAGTCGCTCAGCGGAAACAAAGGGTCACGCTTCAGTCTCAGCCTCGCATTCGCTGTGATAGCATCGTTTGTTGGTGATAGTGCTTTTTTATTGAGAATATCAGGCAATACACCGTACTTTATATCATTTTGGTAGGCACTGCACATTGTTTGGATACATTTATTTTCTTTACAAATTTGTCACGCCCGGCTCGTACAACCCTCCTGTGTGCTACGCCTCCCTCGTTAACCTCGTGTGATATGCTGATGTCATCAGCCGTTTCTCGTTATTTCCAATTAGTCGTGTGTATTTAAGTCCGCGTTCAAGTGTTTCCCCAGTCCTGTCATTGAAGTCCTACTCCGTGTTGTGCCTCGTTTGCCAGCAATAAACCCCGCATTCTGTGTTCCTGGATTTCCGTCTGCCTGACCTGATTCTGCGCTCCCTGCTCGCTCGTCCTGCACACAGTGTGACAAAATTACTGTTTTGATAAATGTGCTTAGATGTGTTTAGTACAGTGTATGCTCTTCTTGTTTTGCTGGTGTGTATGCAAATTTTTGGTATAACTTGTAGATCAGCTGTTCAAACCCAGGTGTGAGGACTCTTCAGCCAGTCAGTTGTCTAATTGCTAATCTAATAAGGGAGTTGCAGCGAAAACCCGCATACACACCGGCCCTTTGCGGAAAAGATTGGCCACCCCTGTCCTAGCACATTGTCTGATTATGCTGGCCCCTGATCTGAGGGGAGAGGACTACATGTGCTCAAATGGCTACAGGTGTCATTACATATATGTCGTATGAACCTAGTGAAGGTTTGAGATGAGACATACACAGTCCTGTGAAAGCAAGTATTAAACTATTTTATAATAAACCCCGCGTTCTGTGTTCCTGGATTTCCGTCTGCCTGACCTGATTCTGCGCTCCCTGCTCGCTCGTCCTGCACACAGTGTGACAAAATTACTGTTTTGATAAATGTGCTTAGATGTGTTTAGTACAGTGTATGCTCTTCTTGTTTTATCCTGTTCATTTTGTGTTTAAATGCTAAAAATAAATACCATACACGTGCCATATCCCACATGCTGCACAACATTGCAAACCGTTATCCAAATGATGAAGTATTGCCGTAAATAAACGATAGAGCACAAAATGAAACAGGTGTTTTTATTTCATCATCCAAAATATATAGTCATATCGCACAGCCCTAGATATAACAGAAATCTGAAATCCTCAATCTGAAAGATGAACTCTTAGGTCCTAATCACCATTTGTGATATCAGGCAATGAGGAATACAAAAACTTGGAACATCTAAAGCTTTTGAAACACAATATGTAATGGACACACCAGTTAGTGCCACCAGGCTGATACATACCATGAAGGACCGTACCACCACATCGGGCATTTGGGGGAGCTGATAGTGTAGCAGAGCAGTAGTGGCATGATCCGTAACCTTTGAGAAATTGGACAGGGTGAGGAAAGTGTTCACTTTAATAACTGTCAATTTCTCAGTCCAACGACATTAAATCAATGCCTGACAAAAATCTGTATTCTTCAAGTGCCTTATAACATGGATTGTCATAATGGGTACGCAAGAACACATTTGCTGTATATAATGTATATGATATGTATATGATTTCTTGTTACAAGAGCACAACTGTGTTCTATATTATGTCCTTTTGCACTGTTAAGACTAGAAATTACTATACTTTTTAAACTTTTATGACAAATTTATACAGGCAGTCCCCAGTTTATGAATGAGATCTGTTCCCTAAGTCTGTCTTTAAGTCAACTTTGTTGGTCAGTTGGAGAAAATGTTGTTACATTATACAGTTATAATAAAAATAATTTAATACGGTACTGCATTGTACCTTCAGCCTACAAGCGACTGAAGCTGTGCAACGTTTTCATGACTGTCACAAAGTAATGTGTGTCCCCATTCACAAACCATGGCATTTATCCTGAACTTTTAATATAACCGGCTTTGTGGCAGTCTGTCCCCAAGTACGAGTTACCCATAAGCCAGGCATTCTTAACCCGGGGACTGCCTGTACTTCAAATGCATGGTAATATATTGTTTATATAGTGCAAGAAATTACCACGTTAAGGTTTTTTTTTTTTTTTTTAAGGATGCTGTTATGCCGCTCCCAATTTTCTAAATATATGTGCTGTACAGTCCAGCCACAAATTATGCAGTCATTGTGAATCTGAAAGATAAACGTGTTGTGCAATGAAATAACAAAACATGGTTTTCAGTTAAGAACAAACCGTTGTTTTGCACCAACTTTATGGAAACCAAAGACGATCAAGTCAGCCTGTTGTCCACCTAGCATATGCTCAATGACTGCTGGCGGTCTGCAGACCACGCTGAGAATCACTGATCTAATCGGTTGCTTCTTACCTTCTGAAAGACTTGATAGCTAGACTTTGACCAGATGTCCAACTGACAAAAGAAAATGTAAAAGATTACACAGATTACATCATTTAAGGCTTTTAAAAGATTTATAAAGTGCATGTAGCAAAGTGCTCATCAATAAATGACAGCAGACACAGAAGCAGACGACAATGATGTTAACTATTCATACTACAAAATGTACTCTAGACAAGACTTATGAGAGGAGGAATGAAAATCTCCGATGAGTAAGGATCTTAGTAGCGATGGGCCGATGCACATTTTTTCAATTTTGATCCAATTCTGATACATGGATTTGCAGTTCAATCTGAATATCTTCCAAGCGAGTATACACAAGTGGCGAATGCTTAAAATGCCCATTTTTCTCCCTTTGTAGTAATTATACCTTTATAGTAATTATAAAGAGAACAGTGTACCTTACACTTTGTTGCGTTAGCAGCCCTTCGTGTATCACAAGCTGTAGCGAGTGTGCAAAACAGCCCAAGCTAGCGACTCCCAAATCACCCATTGCTTTTTTTCATATTTCCCGCGTTGTCTCATACAATTTGCGTACCTTTTTTAAGGGGATTTTCCACTAAATGTTACTTCTACCTCTCATACTTTTGTTTTTACAAAGTTTGCAAATTGCTGTGCTACTAGTTGTTGTTAAAAGCATATCTGATGTTCTCACGCTACTCGTACTGCGAAGGGTATGCGCATGATGTCACAAAAGTCATGGCGCTTACAGCCACTGAGTAGCAGAAAAACTGAGTGGCAGCGTTAGCGTTCAGCTTGGATGCTGCAAAAAAACATCAAAAGGGGAAAGAGCTGTCGTGCGACTGACTACAAACTGAGTTAACAAGATACATCTTTTTACAGACTGTCAAAAACGAAATAAACAAGTGTCATATGTGGATCGGTCACATTTGGCCTATACCCGATCCCTCTAATAGGTATGGATCAGTGCCGATACCAATCCAGATATCAGATCGGTGAACCTCTAGATCTTAAATTCCCGGAATTCCACTATACATCTGCCATGTATCTGAAGGTATTTCATCCGGGTTCAAACATATGCTATGTGGCATATTGAAAACCTCTTCCATTTTTGATTCACTCATGAGATAACAGAAGGGGCAGCACCATGGCTTTGTGGGTAGCACTGTCCCTCACACCTCCAAAGCTGAAGGTTGATATCCTATCTTAGATCTACAGGACGTATGGAGTTTGCGTGTTCTTCATGTGTTACACAAGTTCTACAGTAGTCTGGGTACTCTGGCTTCCTCCCACAGTTCAGAGACATGTAGTTAGTCTCTAATGGTGCTTTTACACTGGCATACAGAACTCGAGTTGTACTACAAAGAGAGACTAGTCAGACATTTCAGAGACAGCAGAATTTCAGCTCGCTTTGGTTTTCCACTGCAGAAGGGTGTTAATTCTGCTAGCACATCTATGACAATCACTGTGTTATGGTGGTGATGCAACCGGTTTTTAATTACACTTTTGGGCCTGCTTGGTCAGCATGGGTACAGGCCGAGTATGGACTGGGTACAGCTCACATACTTTGCAATGGAAAACAGTCAGTTTGCAGTATGAGTCAGGTACAGCTCTGTTCGTAGTGGCAGTGGAAAAACACAATAAATTCAATTCAAAATTCAATGGACTGGAATCGCATCCAGACCGTGCCATGAAGAGTGGAGGAACTCAAATTAATCACTAAATCTCCGTGTACAGAGAACAAGCCGGATTTCCAGAGAGATGTCTCAGCATTGATCCAACTGTATTTAAAGTAGTCAAGTACTGCTGGCAGCACTCAAGCATCTATTACTGTTACAGCACCTTTACCATCTGATGGGTCCTTACCTTGCCGTCCTCAGAGTACACATTCTCATTGAATGCCCTCACAATGGTCCGATCTATAAACAAACTTCGCATCACCAGAATGGCTTTCAGCACTTTACCTAGAGTCACCTGGATGTGACAGGAAGGTAGATGTCGATAAGAAAGTGAAGGAGAGAAAGGGAATTTAAGATGGAACTGTGCTGAAATTTAACACATAGTTAAGCATAAGCAGTGCTTATTATTTATATCTGCTGTCCAAATCCTCAAAATAAACATTAAGTCAAACCAATTTACGATTTTTGAGAGCTCCCACTTGTCCAGTTAAAATAACTAAAGTTGGCCTCCAATTAAAGTAAGACAAGTAAAACTAATAACTAAAATGTATCTAAATTTAATCATTTAAAATAAATCAGACATAAGTATACATATACTTTACACATACAATTAAGTATTAGCAATTATGAAGACACTCATGATTTAGTTTCTCAGTCTTTGCTATTTAATACACAGTTAATGGTTATTAGAGTAGGTTAATTAAATTTTCATCCATTTAAAATCAGGTTTGATTGGCACATTCACATCTCTAGTCGGTATATTATTTTAAATTGTTGTTTGCCAACATCAAGCCTTAAAGAACTCAATTACAATACATCATTGCTCATTGGGTAAAGTAACTAGAGTTAGAGTGTTAACTCGTGTGGATTAATGCAGAACAGAGATGAAGAAAGCAAATGAATATTTCCTGTAAAACCAAATTCTGACACACTACCAAGTTAAATAAATTTCATAATAGGAATGTTGGGTCACTGAAAAAGGAAGCTACAGGAGGAAAAGCTGATCTTACCAGCAGCACTGCTGATGTCCCATTAGGTCTGGAGAGTTCAATAGTCATATCAGGAAACATTCTGCCAATCCTTGATATAACATCATCCACGTACCTGCAAGTGTAAAGGCAGTAATTACACTACAGCTTTCAGGGCTTGTTGCAATCTGTCATTGTAATAACAATACAACTCCATGCATAACTGCTCATCTGGGGGTGGGGGGTGTCTTAAAACCTATCCCAACCAGGGCTGCACCGGTATGACATTTTCATGGTGTGATCAAGTGATATCATGTTGTATGGTATTTTACAATTATTATTACTGTTATCAGTTACAATGACTTTTAGAGGAATGAAAACAGAAGTGCTTCTGTGGTTGAACAGATGCTTCATTATAGTTAAAACTTGAAACAATAATAATTGATACTATTTATTGAACCTGTGGGGAAATTCTCTTTACGCCTTCCCCAACTTGCTCTGTGTAGGGCCGCCACCCGCAGCAGCATCAAGACCTGCAGATGTGGTGCGGCTAAGCTTCGATCACAGGCATGGAGGCTTAGTCCACAGAGCCACACACTGTCCCCCCCGACTGCCCAAACAATGGATAGGAAGTCTGGGTAAGTCTCCCTTTTTAAAATAAAGGAAGCATATCTCCCATTTGAACAAAAAATTAGAAGGAAAAAGGAGAAAGATATTTTTTTAAAAATCTTTAAATAAAACAGGATGCTACTGAGATAATTATACATTAATCTAATAAGACATATCAGTTAAACCATAATAAAACAGGTCAGTTGTACTGTCAACCTAAATGTAAATCACTTTTTCTAATAATAAAAACACACCTTGTAAAAAAGAATTTGTAAATGTTATGTTGAGGTGAATGCTTGCTGCCATGGAAAGAATGAACATGACATGGGCTAACTTGTAACTCATCACTCGATTTGTACCACGTGTACTTAAGGCTGGGTACAGAACTTCAGTACTTTTGTGCTACTGACCAAAATACTCCAGTCTTATTGAGGATCGAAAAATTATTTATCTTTCCCTGCCAAATTCTGATACACAAACAGTACATCTCACAGTTTGTAAAGTAATAAGCACGCAGCTTACTTGTGTATAGATGTAAATTTGGTGGTCATTGGCTATCTAATGTAACATTACATAAACATGTTAGAGGCAGGAAAAGGCCAGTTATGATCGCGATCGATTCCCCTAGTAACTAACCACAACTAAGAAAACAACTTCCTCAAATAAAAAGATTTGTGATGTAATGTTTAATGTATTTTGCTGTTGTTCAAACTGATTGAAAAACATATTGGTATCAAAAAAAGTACTGTTCAGGAACCAGCATCAAAATCAAGATACTGGTATTGGAAAATTTTGAACGATGCCAAGCCCTATCTGTTAGCGTCTGATCCATGTCTGGAACCACAATATATTCTGCACTTGTGCAAAACTCAGCACATGCTCAGAATTGAGCCTCTTTTTAGGACACTGTCCAATCTGTTCCACACGTGTGTGAATTTTTGTGTTGCTTTAAACAGGCTCCCCCCAGTTCTGGAAGAATAAATTTCCATGACTTTTCTAAAACTTTTCCAGTACCATAAGAAAATTTTCCAAAACCCACAAGTTTGCTTTGATTTGATGATCATGCAGTTTCAGATAGTAATACTACAATATTCGGTACGATAATAGCCAATCTGCTTACTAAATAAACACAGACGGTGGACAACTTTCACCAACGTGCAAATAGAGTTCAATCATTAAGAAAATGAATCCCTAATGATTGGTAGAGGCAAACGGAGTCAAAAACAGGAAACTGTGATCAATAAAATTCAAATATGTGCAAAAAAATAAATAAAACAAAAAATGGAATACTGAGCAAAAAAGCAGCAATCTCAAATATGTGAACTCTTCGCCGTAAAAGTGCCAGAAACGGATGTTTACCAAGGTATTGGTAAACTATTGACTTCTGCTTGTACATTTCCGTTAGCACGTTGCGGAACAAAGCGGTAAACAAAAATGAACAAGGCTAGTTTACAAAACTTTTCATCTCTATCCAAGAATTCCAAAACTTATCCAGGGGCCGGAAAAATTATTTCAAAATTCAAAAACTTTTCCAGGTTTTCCATGACCGCGGTACCCTGTTTAAATTTACCGCAGCAAGTCATAATTGGGTTCTCATCTACAAGACTGAGCTATGGCTTAAAAAGAATAAAATGACAAAATTATTTCAATCAGTGTTCATGTTCATCACTGATAATTACCACTTTTGTCACCTTAACTGTACAAGCTCAATTTCTGTTTAGCAAAATTACCTCAAGACTAACATTAATCCAGTCCACAAGCAGTGTAGTGAAAAGGGTAAAGTTTCAAAGTTATTAGGCTTGGTGGCATTATGGTAATAAAACATACCACAGTATTCTAAAATTAGCCGGGATCCCACCCGCTTAGTCTATTTTATTTTATTTTATTGATTTCAAAATGCTGGAATACTGCTACATTTAATATCGCATACATCAGTATAATGTCTGGACAGTATGTAAAATTAGATATGCGGGTACCTCCAACCCTCCTCATACAGCAGCTGACCTTTACTACTACAACTCTTCTACTCTTTCGTCATTGGCCGCTGATTTGTAAAAATCCACACTGCCACCTACTGGAAATACCTAATCAATGATCTTGCACATGCAAGACAAAAATCGGTGCAACACGACCAGCGACCGCAGTCGTCCACAGCCAACCCCTGATGACAAAATGTACATCATGACCCCTCATCTGCAACTGAAGGGACATGTGGAAAAGTGGAGTGGAGCCTAAGCTTTTACTTACTGTGGAGGCAGGGCAAGGGCACTTGGTTGGACTTTAGGTCGCCTCTTGGCAGATGCTCCCATTTGATTAGCAGAACGCTTGAGGGATTGCTGGTTTAGCAGGCTAGATGCCAGGCCGGCATGGTACTGCAACTAAGGACGATAAAACACAATATTTGAGCATTTTCATTCCTAAGCCGATGACACAGAAGTCTATTTCAAACCGAATGTGAATCTCACAGACTTCTTGTTTTTTTCTTGGAGGTAACAATTGAGCTAACTGTAGAAGCTCAATTACTGTTTAGCAAAATTACCTCAAGACTAGTACAGCATTTTCTGAATAAGATTTATCTCTGATAGTCTTTACATATGCAAGATGTGTTTTTACAATATTACAAATTGCACAAAATTACTGTATTTTGTTTTAATGTGTTATATCAAATTCCAATAAAAAAAGTAATACAAGACTACTTAAGTATTTGGCCAAGCTGATGTAATTCTCTGAGGGAGATGGGTCTAAAGTATATCATCATCGTGCATAAATATTTATGCAAAATATTTATATCAAAAGGTATGAAATTCCTAGCTCCAGCTGACATATATAGGGGGGAGAATCAGTGGGGTTTAATGCAATAAAGAAACCAAAATGGGCGGGAATCGCCAGTGACCACCTGAATAGATTTCAACAAATGTTTGATGATTTTATATACTTTGACATTTTAAAACTGATTTTGCTGGGGAAAAAAAATCAGATCTACATCTAAAGTAAAAGACAAGGGCTGAACAGTACAGTACACATATTTACATAATGAAATAAATCAATACATTTCATGGCACAGGTGAAAGCTAAACTTTTAAGTAGATGTTCAACATGGAAAATGTTATGCTAATTGCAGCTTTGAGTAGGTCATAGTTAGTGTTAGAGAGCTCAAAGACCCTCCCACATCACTTACAGTGCCTGAAAAGTATTCACCCCTTTGGATGTTTACCCTATTATTGCTGTAATTCATGTAATTAATTACAATTTGGCTTATTGTCGAGTACTGACAAAAAAACTAATGCCAAGGTGAAAACAGACTTCAACATAGTAATGTCAATTATTAAAAATTATATAATGGAAATATTAGTGATTGCATAAATTCGTTCAAGTGAGTGTGTAGTAGATGCACCTTTGGCCACAATCACAGCACTAAGTGTGGATAGGTCTTAGTCAGGCTTGCACATCTGGACACAGGAATTTTATTCCATTCTTCTTTGCAAAATTGCTCAAGCTCGATCAAGTTGCACTGGGACTGGGCATGGACAGCCACAAATTCTCTATTGGATTGAGGTCTGGGCTTTGACCTGGCCACTACAGAACATTCATCTTCTTGCCTTTAACCATTTCTGTGCAGCTTTCACAGTATGCTTCGGATCACTGTCTTGCCTGAAGAAAAATCTACTCTCAAGTCAAAGGTCTCTTGCAGACTGAATCAGATTGTACTCCAGGATTGCTGTATATTTAATTCCAGTAACCCACATTTAAACTGATGTTTATAAATTGATTTTTAACTCTCATGGCAATGTCAAAATAACTTTGAAGAACTGCAATTTGTAACAGAATCAATTCCCCCCACCCTACCCACTTGTCTCATTCAGTAAAATATTTTGGATTTCCACTCCAAGCTTTGAGAACTACAGTCATCCCAACAATTCAGACTACACGAGATTCAAAAACAAGTAGGCCACAATGGTACTAGTGACTGAAACAAAATAGTTATATACAAAGATCGAAAAAAATCAAATTATTTTGCAATAGGGATGAGTGAGAAACATAAAACACACATCTTGCCTGGCTTGCAGCTACAAGCATTTCTAACATCAGTAAGGGACAGACATACTTTTCCTTAAGGAACTTAACTTACCTTATTGGACCACTTGTAAGCCTGTAGTAGCTGGCTATAGAGAGGTGTCTTATCCTGAACTGGGTCTAAACTCAGCAGGCCACTGTTGTGAAGGGGATGGCTTTCTGAAGGTCTACCAACCAGGTTGCTAAGACGTTCCAACTCACTGCAAAGAGCAGATCACATTTATACTTATATTTAAGTTTAAATAAAAGTGCATCATTGTACATTTAACTGCTTGAAAATGTCCAATATAAAATAAATGTACAGTGATAACTGAAGTCAATATCTGAGCTATTTTAAGAGTAGCAGCTGTTCTCAGTTTAACAGAGCATCAAAGTCGAAGTGCCAAAGTTAGTTACAGGTTTCCAGAGCTGTAGAGTCTTCATTGAATTTGAAAAAGATTAAAAATGCCGGAAGAACTGCAACAGCGCATTCCCTTACGCATACTATGGGGCATGCTGCAGGAATGTGGATCACTGGGGCTGCTAATGCACACTATTCCACACTGTTCTTCGGGGAAATTCAAAGTCCTAAAAAAAAAATCTCCAAAATATTTTTTTCAAATTCATGAGAATGACCCACATTTTAATATTTGTGTAACGGTTTAACTTAAGTTGTCGACACCCACGTTCATTTAAAAGAAACAAGTGCAAACTGAATTTCAATGCTTTTGAAGAGGCTTGATGCACAGATGGCAATAGGAAAAAAAGAGGCTACTGTATTATAAAAAGGGATGCACACACACCTTGGCGATTAATGGCGTATACTACAAGTACTTACAATCACATGTACTCAAATGGCAGATTGAAGTAAACCAGGTAATATCTGCTTCCCTTTGAAAGGCTTACTTAATGCTTTGATTTTAGGTTTGAATTCCGGGATTCTGTGCAACACCATAACATACACTGACTTTGTTTACAACTAGAAAGGAATATTATAGGTTTCTATTAAAATCTATGCTCAAACTTTAATGATTTATCAAAAGTCGACTGAGATGAATTTATACTAATGCCAGCTTGCTTCATAAACGACATAACTTCATCAGCACTACTTCGTAACCAATTAAAGCTGTAGCAGGCAACACATCCGTACATAGCCATGAGCTAGTTAACCAAACATAAAGACGTCTCTTTATATAGAAATACCAATAAATTCTAACAGAAATATATGATATAATTCGGGTTACAGTTTATATTCTGATAGCTCAATTCACATTCACAGTGCTAACGTTACTCCTTTACTTACTTAAGGTCTCGGTTCACCGATTGCAGGTTATCTTGAAATTCAGTGGTAAAAACCTTTTCTCGCCCTTCAAGAGTCTCTTTATTTTTCATCCCATCTTTCAAAGAATCAAACACTCGAGTTACACTAGAACGAAGGGCCTGAATTGCACTTATAGCTTGAGAAAAAGCTTCTAAATTCACACCAACATTCATCACCTCCGCCATTTTCCATACGTCGGTGGCGAGGTCAAGGGTTTGCAAAGAATTGTGGGATACGTAGTTTGGAAAGGGCGTGTACACGATTTCTAACGCTGTTCCTGTTTGTCTCACAAGTAACAGTAGACCATATAACAGCCTTATTTTTGTCACAGGCAATAATTACACCCCAACCACTTAATTTGGTATCACGTTAATCTACATCCAGCCCTATAAGGAGGTCCTCCAACTTACAGGGAAAAGCTTGAGGGTTGATGTCAGGATTTGCACTCCAGCCACTGGAAAAAACTCAAACTGGTTCATTCAGACTAGTGTAGTGCTGAGATATCACCCACTCAAGCTTTTGCATAAACGTTGAAGCTTTGAACAAAGTTACAGCATAAACTAGGCTTGCGTAAATGGTAATATTTATGAAAAATAAATACCAAAATGTTTTAAACTCTGCAGAAAAATTTCGATTAGAAAATATTAAAGAGAATGCTCCAGAAAATAATTAAATGTGATGTAATGTAATAGTATAGAATATAGTTCTTCTTAAATTGAGCAGTTTTGAATATTGGGACTCTAATATGTATAAGTTAGACGTATAAGCATTTTTATTCATATTATAACTTAATTTATTCTATCACCACTGCAGGAATTATACTTACTCATAGTAGGCCAAATTCAATAAAAAAAAAAAACCCTTAAACAGTTGCTCCAGGGACTTGCTGACCATCCTTCCTGTTACTTTGAACAAAAACATCTGCTAAGTGTGTATATAATAACTGCTCACTGGTTTTATTGTGAATAAAATAGTTATAGATTTATTTACTTTTAGTAAACTGCAAAAATTATAAGCCATGTGGAAAATTATAAGTTAAAACAATATATAGGCCTATGAGGAAATGTCATTTACTCATATGAGAGGTTAATTATTATAACAGGTTCATTTGATAAATTGATTTTTTTTTTATGGTTACGGGATGGAACTTATGGAACTTAATTCTTCTTCTTCTTCTAATTATTATTATTATTATTATTGTTATTATTATTATTATTATTACTATTATTCATCCATTTTTTGGGTGGAGCCTATCACGGAAATGGCGGGCACAAGACAGGGAATAACCCGGGATGGGGCGGTAACCCATTGCGCGGCACGTTGTTATTATTATTATACATGGGTATGTGTCTATAGTCTTCAGTTTTGCTGAATGATAGCGCTGCGTTCTGCGCAATCTCCGATTTCGTAGGTCTACGTCACGGGAACGTAGTCATCTCACTCCGGAAGACAACAAACACGAAATTGTGAGTGACTGGTTTATGTTTATGTATCGGATAATGTAGACTGAAGTCAACAACAAGCGCACTTACGTTCGGTATGACAATTCACAGATATTTATTTTTTGTTTAAGGGCGTTTATTATATGGCTCATTAGCTGTATATTTAGCAGAAGAACTATGTTATGAATAATTATGTCTGGTAGCTTGGTAGCTAATTGCATTACGATAATGGCACGCCAGTTGTCAGACTAGTTGTCGCGAAAATCCATTTGTTTAATTATTTAAATTCATGTTCATCGTCAGACATACATTTATTGTTATTGTAAGGCCGATACTGTTTCAACCAAGCTTGTATTAATTATATTTCTTAGCTTAAAACTGAAATCGGCCAACTTTATTATTATTTTTTTTCCGGCAGAAAAACATATGTGCTTATAGGTATTTAGTCGGATATTTTCGTTATTATATTGTGGTATTTAATGAACACAGTGATTTTACGTAATAGCGTTTACTTTAATGGGCATGTAAACGCTGGTCTTACGCTACATACTGACAGTGAACTGTATGTCCTGTGCCCGACGAATGCGAAACGCCCTGTCATTTGCATATTTTGTGCCACTACAGTTACGTGACATTACATTACATTACATGGCATGTTTGCTGTTTACTGTAGTCAAGCCATTCACGCTTGAATATTTTTGAATCCGAAATTAACAGTACAAGTACATGGGAATACAGCATTTATTATCGCCATAACTATGTATAAGTTGCATGACAATCTGTTTCTGTTGTATACTGAAGCATGTGCGAAGACGGTTTTTCAGTCGAGTTTGCTTACCCAAACTAATTTTTTTTATTAAAAAATAAAATAGTCTCATAATTGGTTAGGGTGTACAGTTTAAAGTGAAGTTTAACATAATTTTGAAAAAGTAATTTTATAATCATTCAGTTGCATGTTCTCGGTAAAATTACCATGTTCGCATGTATGAAAAAAGGCTGGATGACTGCAGGGCAAAGCTGATGTAATGTTTGATATCAATTTCTTCTTGAAGATCTGTCTGAAGTCTATGTCTTGTCTCAGTGAAGATATCAGTATGAAGCGAAAGTCCAATATGAAGTGTGATGCTTTTTATATGCAGTTGTATGAAATCTAATAGTTTTTATGTTGTTTTGTTCATTACAGATAAGTATAAATAGTGGTAAGTGTGAAATGGTGAAACTATCCAATAACAAAGCAATTGTTTGAAATGTTGAAGTGGGAGCTCTCCTTAGAATAACAGCGATGGCTGAAGCTGTGAGACCAAAAAAAAAGAAGACTAAGCAAACTGGGAAGTCTCAGGTAAAAACCAAACTAATCCTTGTGTGCTGTTTGTTTCTTTGTGTAAAAATGATCTTTTCTTTGTTAAGGAAACTGTTTAGTGTTTGGACAATTCATACTGATTCTAATAATTGTACACATTTTAATTTTATCTTAAGGGTAAAAAGCAGGAACAATCTGAAGGTATAAACCAAGCAGGGAGGCATGGTCCTATGCATTGTGAAAAGGATAAGCCTCTTCGGTCTTTACACGAAGATGGTGAGTCGTTGGATCCTACGTTTAGACAGATGACCACCTCTCAGTCCAGTGCCCTGAGACTCTCCACTGAACAGCCAACCGCAGAGCAGAAGGATCCAGCATGTACTGCACATATACAAAAGGAGCAAGATCAATTTACAAGTGTAGAAAATGTGGAAAATGAGATAACATGGGGTTGTATCAACAAAATGGATGCAAAGCAGACTAAGGACAGCACAGGAGACTTCCAGTTTGACAATGATTTGCCCAGGATTCGTCACAACTTGACTGAACTGACTTGTGACAAAAAAGCCTTGGATTGTAGATTAAGCTCACTGGAAAACAGTATTCCAATCTTGTATCCTCAGAGTAATGCCACTCTCACTGCACAGATAATAGAACCCCAGTTGTTTTCATTGAAGGATCAGAATCCCATTGGTTCTGAATTGAATGAAACATCAAACGTTCAGGACAAGATGTCTAAAGTATTGTGTAACCTTGAGGAAAAAGCCCCAGCTGTGCTTCCCTTGGCAGATGAAGAATCATTAGTTTGCAATCCAGTGCCAGTACATTCTATAAAGCTGGAACTGGGAAAGGTTCAGAAGCTATACCCAGAACTATCAGAGCTGTACTCAGATCCAGAGAAATTAAGAGGAGAGCAGTTGAAAATGTGGGATCCTGCATCTTTGCTTAAGAACGTTGAGGTCCATGCGGCTGAATTTGATGTCATAGCCCACCAAGAGGGGCACGAGTTGCATGAGTTGCTTCAGCAGTATTGGCGGTCTTGTCACCAGCTGAGCCAGTCCCAAGCTAAGCTCCAGGCTGCCAACTCGGAGTGCAAGAGCACGCAGAATCGGCTATGGAGTTTCAGAGATGAGCAGCTCACGCTGCAGGTGAGAACTAGGATCTCAGCATCTCATTACATCACTTGCCTTTGAAAAGAGTGGAGATGCTTTTTGTAATTAACTAGTATGTTAGTATTAGGTAAACAAAAATACATACATTTTCTGATATTCAGTCACCATATATTGTCACATCATTGCATTGTAGTGCTATCAGTGTGTGACAAATGTTTTATAACACATGTTAATTTAGACACGTTGTCGATAATGTTGACCTTGTATCTTGCTTTTGATAAACTGATTTGAATAAATTCTGATTTAAATAAGTGACTAGAATGAAAAACAATGTAAATCATATTTTTTTCATTTTTTTCTTCAGTCCAAATCCTAAGTTTCCATCTCTGTGTCTGACAGGGTGTCTGTGCAGACCAGACCAAGGTTTGCGGATACCACAGATTCCAGCAGGCTGTGCTGAATGAAACCGTGCTGACAGAATTGCAGCATCAGTTTAAAACAAAGACAGACCTGGTGCACCAAACAGTTGCAATGCATACCTACACAACCATGCTATCACACCTTCAGGTGGACTCTTACCTTTACTATATGCTCAGAAAAAATCCAGTGACCATGAGCGTATTTGTTGACGAATCTGTTACTGGTGAGTGCACACCATGTGTCTTTTTTAAGCTCTTTAACAGGTTTAGCTATGTGGTCCATGCACTTGTTCTGTATATCAGTTGCACTGGAGCAATCTACCATAGTATTTTAGTGTGACGTAAAATTATACTCTGCTGTTCACTTTATATCCAATGCTGTGCATGATTGACATTTTGACAGATTGCCCAGACTTGATGGCCCAGCCTTCTAGTTTGCAGCCGCTTAAGACATGCATCAGCATACTCTTCAGCTTCACTCGCAGAATCCTAGAGGACAAACAGTTCCAGGATGATGTCCACATGTGGCTCCGGAAATTGGTACATAATCGTCAGCTATGTTTTATGTTATGGATATTATGCGAATTGTGGTCGCCTATGATTGCTTGTTCTCACAAATACTCTTCGCAGTCAAGTGAGTCTGACTTTGGTGTGTTGTTATGTATTTATTCTCTGAAATTCTGCCGTTGGAAAATGGAGAATAAGCTAGCTGAATGTAGAGCAGAAGTCTTCATGCTGGCGATAAATTAGTGACACCATAGAAAACCTTCTAGAACAGACTTTTTTCTCCCACATTGATTACATCTGAATAAAAAAAGCTCTGTTACACTGGGAAGAAATACATAAAGTAAGTTTGGGGTGAGTGGACAGCTGTACTAAAATCTAGCGTAATTTTGAAAATTATAATTCAACCTAGTTTAAGTACATCAATACTGAATGTGTGGAAAATAGTGAAGCTTTCACATTGACTGACACCTCTGCTGCTGTAGGTATAGCTGATAAATTGTTTGATATATTTAATATATAACAGAAGGTGGGGTATGAGTGAAGATAAATGTATAAGGCCGGCCAATTTATAGATCAAGGACTGGGCTGTTCTGAGGTCGCATGGGCAAAACTAAAATACGACTCATAGGGGCTTAACTGTGGGTGCTGGTTATTGGCTGGCTAATTAAGAGTGTAGTTTCAGCATAGTTGAGTGTTCAGGCCATGCCTTACAGTAATGTGATACAAGGATGGGAGGATGGAATGGACAGTCTGTTTGGATACAGGTGTGGAAAACAAAGGAAACACAGGAAAACACAATGAGCATCGGGTTTTGGGAAAGGCTGCTATACAGTACAGTACATGTCTTGGGTGCCTGGAACAGACATTTAGGACTGGGTGTGTGATTTGGCCAAGAGAAAAAGCAGAAGCCAGCTTTATCTTATTAATTATAAGGGGCAGGATGCCTGGACCGGGGCTGAACTCTCAAGGAAAGGAAAGCACTTAAACGCATGGCCTGAATTGAAATCATGACAAATTTTTGTGAAGGATAAATATTTATATGCATCCAGCTAACTATACTGTATTGAATGCACTCTGGTAGGTATCGGTCTTACACCGTGTTGGCTCATCTGAGGACCACCTGTATCTGCTTAATCATCTTCTCTGCTGCCCCTCTGGAGTGGGAGAATGGGCAGTGTCTTTCCTCCAGGTAAGTGATGCTGTTTTTTGGAGTAGGATGGGGGCATTTTTAGCCCAGGGGATAAGTCATGTTTACTTGGGGCTTGACTTCATTTTTTTCTGAAGGAAGAATGGCATTGGGTCTAGGCTTAAAATACTCAGGGCTGTCGTCGCGAGTGATCAGACCTATTTATAAAGGCCATTTTAAAGAAATTCTTTATTACTGATGATGCAATGATGCTTTATGTAGAGTTTTTCTTTAAGTACTTAAACATAATAGGGTTGCTTTATTCTTGGATCAATATTAATGCTTATTTTTAAAAAGGAACTTTTACCAAATGAAATTGGAGAAACAGAACAATTGCGAAATTTTCATTTACCAGTCATCATGTGATTCTCAGCTGCTTTAGCCTCAGCACCCAGGGTTTTCCTGGGTCATTAAGTCACAACCCAAATTGTGTAACTTTTAGAGCGACTGACCGATGGTGGGGGGTGCTCACAGTAAAATTTGCTGACTGGAGACATGTCAACCTAGCTGCAGCGAAAACAGAGTAATGGATGACAAAAACTGTAACATTTGGTGAAAACTGAGTCTTAACCTTGGTAAGTGGTGGGGAGGGGGCATGAGACACCCTTGCCACCGGGGGAAATTTTACCATGGCCAGTCAATTATATAGGCAAAATAAGCACCAGCTTCTGAGGGGAACTTTTTTTTTTAGTGATTATTGTCAACACACCACACAGTGCACAACAACGAAATGTGTCCTCTGCATTTAACCCATATGTGACTTTCGTGACATGCAGGGGGCAGCTAATTCAGCGCCCGGGGAGCAGTAACTTGCTCATGGTACCTCAGTGGTGACTGGCTGGTGGGGTATTCGATCCTGCAATCTTTCGATTACAAGTGCGCTTCCCTAACCATCAAACCACCACTGCCCACAAGCTTACAGCACCTGGTATTCCCAGGCGGTCTCCCATCCAAGTACTAACCAAGCCCGACCCTGCTTAGCTTCCGAGATCGGGCGTGTTCAGGGTGGTATGGCCGTAGGCAAATATACTGCTCCAGGTGAGGCTCGAACTCACAACCTCAGCATTGCTCCGCTTGCACTGCTGTATAAGTACCGCGCGCTAACCGATTGCGCCACTGGAGCTCTAATAATAATCACAACTTTATTGATCCCCGTGGGGGGATATGAGCCAGCAAGCTGTCTGCGAAGGGCTGCCACCTGTTGGGGCGCCCAGGGAGCTGGGGGTTAAGGGTCTTGCTCAAGGACCCGCAGATATGCTGAGGCTGGGTTTGAACCTGCGACCTTATGATTACAGGCTTAGCCTGCCAGCCAGTTTCACTTTGCCTTGGATGGGGGCCATTGGCGGTGATGCTCATCTAGGGCACCACGTTGACAAGGGCTGATACTGCATGACCCACACACTCCATGATCCACTGTAAATGGTCCTGTGATCCTCCAGCTGAGAACCAGTGGTTTAAAATATGCCTGAATGTAGCATCTTAAATACAGCGGTAGCCTCATTTTAATAATCTCATTGTGGCTCATGCCATTTTTTTCAGAAGCGTTTGTTGAAATGATTACACAATCTGACGAAACACAATAGAAGGTTTAAATAATAAAATATTGTGATCAACGATACATTATAATAGTAGTTCAGCTCTTTTAAACAAATGTTGTTTTTCAGGTGAAAGTGCTGGATGATCCATCGGGAATGAATCACTTCATGCAGGCACTGGCCATACTAATGTCACCAGTAAGGTAAAGAGCATGTTAACTTTTGTTTTGTGCTTGACAGAGAATCATGAATTTGCTAACATACTGCAATGTAATGCCATTATAGAATATTATGTACAAGTAGATGGCTTTCCCACCCTGATTCCAAATGTGTGTATCATAGGAACCGAGCTGATTTTCTGTGTCATCTGAGGAACTGTGATAGCAAGACCAGCTCCAGCAGCAATTCTGATCGAGGACCAGGATCGGGAAATTGGACCCTGGTAGATGAGGGTGGAGAGGAGGTAAGCAGTGATATTGTTCTAAGGTTGATATTGTAATGAATATGTATGCATAGCTAGCATGATTTCTTTGTATCATTTTTGATAATTATTTTTGAAAATGAATAATTATTAGTTACTTTCTAATAATTGATTCATAAAGCTCATATATTACTGATCATTTGACCTAAGCAATTACCGTTTTCACAGGAAGAAGACCCTGAAACCAGCTGGCTGCTTTTGTCAGAGGATGACCTTATTTCCTTTTTTTCTCAGTTTCCTTTTGATGAGCTCTTCAAGACTTTATTAGGACTCACAGTGAAAGGTACAATATGGCATTATGGTATAAATTAAAGTATTTTGTTGGCAGGTATGATGTTGGCTGTTTGAACGGTAAGGAAAAAACATTTTATATGAAGCAGCTCCTATGATTGTGATCATCCTGTCATTGTATTAATATATTGGCAATTCATCAAAATTATATTGTATTCATGGTAAATCCTTTTGCCCTTTCTGGTTAGGTGAATATGGCCCCAAGGCTAAAACCAGCCAGGAGATTATGAAAGTCTTTGATTTCACCTCATGTCTTTTGGAGGTTTTGGCTTTTGGGTTGCAGACATATAATAGAGGCCGCTACAGGAGATTCGTGAAGCGCATTGGATATACGATCAGGTATTTCATTATGGAGAATACAATAGACATGGGATACCTGTTTTTCTATCGTCGATAAAGCATAAAGCAGGGGCTCCTTATTCTCCCGTGGCAGGTTGGCTCTTTGCTATGTCAGCGACCACTGGGCTCAGTACAGGAGCTTAAAAGGTGCCAGCACATCCGTGGTGCTGTTGCGGTCCATGGATAAACTGCAAGAGGAGTTTGACCTGCTCTTCTTCAGGGCTGTGCTGCATGTCTTAAGGGCCAAGAGGTGAGTGTCTAGTGCACCAAAGTATAGAATGTTTTGGCACCTGCATAATTTAAATGAGTGTAACAGCCTGGAAATCCAGTGAGAGCGAAAGAAAACTGCATCAGTTAATAATATGAAACAATATGAATATATTTTATTAAATTCAATGTTACTGTCATTGCACAGTGCCGTCCCCGACTAACAACCTATGCGACAAAAATTCACACGCACAATCAAAGTTTATATTAAAAAAAAAAAAAAAAACGTATGTAAAAATAAATGTGGGTGGCCTTGCAGCCAGCAACACTAAGCTACCTAGTGTATGCTGTGCGTCGTACTATAGCTGCTACTTCTCTATTGGTAGAGGGTGACTATCCCATCCTCATGGTTATCTCCTAGGCTCATACACCCGCAAGGTTATCGTTTTGTAACATATGTCCATTTTAGTCGGGTACAGTTTGTACTGTGGTACATATGGTGTGGTGTAAATAAGTATACAGTAGTCTCCTTGTATCCACGGACGATGCATTCCAAGAACTACTGTGGATGACTGAGACTATAAATAAAACCAAATCTGCAGATCCCAATATATACTTCATTTTCTTGTACATGGCACATTAAGCACAATAAAACATTAAATACATTGTACATTATTATACAGTACAGTACTCTTACTGAAATGGAAGTGTTTTGGATGTTTTACTCAAATTCCCAAGAGACAATAGAGCAACGAAAAATATACTTTATCAAGGGATAATAGAATAATTTTATATAGATAATAGAATGTTTTTATACCCCTCAAAGGATGAAGAAACAGTGAAAAATTTTATTTTGACACATTTTACAACGAAAAAAATAGCATGTTGTATCTGTAATGACAGGTTGACGGATTTCACCATGTAACAGTCTGTATTCACTTGGTGCGGTCAGAAACTTATGAACCATGTATTTCTGGATTTTTCTTTTTTTAATTTAGACTGTGGTAAACCATGGGTAACTAAATCTGTGGATACGAGGATGCCACTCTATACAGTTTCTGTGATAGCATTAAAAAAACGAGTTATGAAGAATAATGGAGTTCTGTATTGTGTGTAACTCCTTTTGGGCAGGAGTAGGTCAGACATTGCTTATACTGGGAGGCCTCGATGGAAGGGAGCTGTGCTACTAATATCTAATATTGGAAAGTGCTGCTAAGAAACTAAAAGAATGTATGTGAATGAATTTGTTTTGCGTCCCGTTTTATGTTCTTCACAGACTTGGAATCTGGCTGTTTATGTCACAGATGCCCTATGGAACTCTCTCTAGTGCCATGCTTTGGAAAATCTACTACATCATGCAGTGTGCGGAGACTGAAGATCTGGAAGGGCTTTGTTCAAATCTAAACATTGGCCCTTGTGCCGAAGTTCCAGGTAATGTCATTTTAGGTGCACAAATGAATAAGGAATTTTAGGTTGATTTAACAAATTGTAAAAAAATATCCCTATCCTTTCAGAGTCTGAGAACCAGGACAAGTTTGAGTGCTGGCTGTCAGAGATGAACAGCTCTGATGGGATATGTCTGCTGACCACACTTGCACGCATGGCTGAACCCAATCACAGCAGCATAGATCCAGAGTTTGTCAGCACTGTAGTGCTAAAAATATATAAGGTTTGTTAATATACTAACTCTGTTATCCAAGTAAGTCTATTGTGGTTGCTAGTTGACTTCAAGTTGTTGTGAATATTTGCAGTCTGTTTTATGCTATACAAACATAACACTTTTTGAGCTCATGCATGAGGCCTTGAAACTTCAGGTGCTTGTGTTACAGTTTTCATTGTGAATTGAGAAAATTATTTGCTTGATTTCCTCAAGGTGTCATATGTCAGTATGACCACAAGGGAGAATTTCTCCAAGGTTGGACGTGAGCTGCTATCCTCGATAGCCACATGTCACCCTCACATTATCTCTGTGCTGTTGGAACGACTCCAGGAGACCATTGACAAAGTGGGCATGGTGGGTCTGCTTTCACACTTTTCTACCCATATGTGCAAATGTATGGGACTTAACCATAACAGTCCATAAACGTAATGCTAGGAAACAGACAAACATAATGCAGACAAGGAACACGAACAATCTTTAGGCAAGTTACCTTACTACTTTGCAAAAATGGCAGTAGTGAAATGCAATGTAGTGCAAACAAGAATAAGGTATAAGTTAAATTACATAAAATAGTTCAACAAACGGTAACAATGTACGAAACACTGAAGCAGTGAAACACAACATAGACTTGTGGTGGTGATTATGTTCTTTGTTTTGGGGGTGGGGGGAGAGTATCCACGGCAATCCTGCCAAATTTCCAGGCCAAAAATAATATAAACAAAGTGAGAAATGCAATAATTACAGGTGGTCTAAGCAAAAAATAATAATAATAATAATAATAATTTAATCTAATCAAGCCTATTAAAATTTTGTTTTTCATTAACTGAGTCCTAAACCCATTTCTGCTATATTCTGCAAACAGGTGTCTTTGTATCTGTTCAAAGAGCTGCCCCTCAACTTATGGAAGCCTGCAACTTATGACATGAGGATCCTTCACAGCTGGCTCCTGGACTACAGCCTCATAACTGTGGAGAACAAGCTTGCATGCATAATTCTTGAAAGACTCAACTGGAGTTTCTGTCAGGTAAGGTTGATGAACCCATTGTAAGCTTTTGTGTATGTCAGTGTTAATAAATTTGATCATATAATTCACCTAAACACATTTCATTGACATTAAGGTAAAGATTAAGATTGACTTGATTGCAGGAGGAAATTCTGTCACATACTGTACAGCAATGAGACCATAGTGCACAGACAAACATACAGTACCTTTCAAAAGTGTTAGGCATCCATCCATCCATCCATCCATTTGAAAATGATGTTAAAATGGTTCTTCATGTTGGTGTAAAAATATGATATTATAATTGTCAAAGTGTGTTAGCTTAACCATTTCAATACCTCTTTTAAAACAACAGTATTTGCAACAACTGTTCAACACACCTATGTATTGTTTTGACTCGAGCACTACTGTTTTAGCGCAATTTAGTGATGTTTTGAACCCAGCGGATTATCGCAATGCGACAGATGTATATTTATATTATATTATATTATATATTAATGATTACTTGATGAATCATCATTAATTGGTAGATCACTCAAATATTGATGCAATCGATAGTGACAGCCCTACTTTCTCTTAATGTCATGTCTTGGTAGAATGGCTTTCTAGCCTTGGAACCTGCACTACACACTGAGGTGTCATTGCTGGTGGTTGAGGCCTATCAGAAACATCTCACTGATAAACCCTATGAAGGGATTGTCTCAGAAGGCATCAAGCAGGTTTGTGTATCACTATGTTGTATTTTTCATTATCAGTTTTCAAAGTTACTTAAATTGTGTTGTGAAAAAATAATTTTAGAATGAGTGAAAATTAAGTTGAGTTAAGTTAACTATTATGGTTCCTTTGACTGCATGAATCGATATGAATGAATGCATTGTCTGCTGTTTGTAACAGGTGCTGCTCTCAGTATGGTTGTCTCCGTATGTCTAGGTATCTTACCTCGCCAACGTTGTCCGCCTTGGCTGCACCCCTGAAGCCTCTTTCAGTAATTGGGCTTGGGATTTAGTGCTGCGTCTGAAGCTCCATATGACCGAGCGCTGCCCCGACGACGCCTGGACCCCAGCCTCCCCTAGCAGCACTCTGATCCCACAGCTCTCTGATTCACCCGTTATGTACCCTGTACTCAAAGCAGTGAAGACTGGACTCCCAATTGGCTGCTTTCTAGCCATTGCCGTAACCACCATTGGACACAGGTTCTAAAATCATTATTGTGTATTTTATTCAAATGTTTTAACAGATTATCTGGAAAGTCTATCATGCTGTCACTGTATTTGTGGTATGTAGAAGTGTCATTTGCAATATCTGTGAGTAAGTCAATATGTATATATGTATGCCTATACAGCCTGGAGAAATTCTGCAGTGAGGGCCTTGACTTACTGTGGACGCTGGTAAACTCCCGGCAGCTCAGAGCTGTGGTGCAGATTCTGGAGAACTTTCTCCCCCTGGCGTACTCCTACCCATTCTACCTGCTCAAAAATGAACAGTTAAGAACATTTGTACTATGGTTTATTATACAAGCTTTAAGTAACTTAACTAATTCTGGGTTGAACAGTTTGTCACTTTGAAATGTTCTTCGTTTGTGGAAAGCTTGCAGTTTTTTTCGAGACTATATCTGAGTGCAATTGTGCGGTATGCCTGTCAGATTCCTGAGGTGTATCCGGCTGTTCCTCCAACTGGAAAGTGGTACTCCGCAGGGAATGGCCCAGCAAGTCACTCAGAAGGTGGCTCAGCATCTCACAAGGTCATCCTATGGAGAAAACATCAAACTCCTTAACAGCATTATACAGGTAGCCGCCCAGTGCATTTGTATTCAAAATGGTTATGAAAGAAGACAGATATACTCACTGTTCTGAATTTGTAGTAGTGAATAAGGAATGTTTTGTTCTCCAGGCTCATGTCTCTGAGAGTTGCAAGGCTGGTCGAGTTGGGCCAGCTGCAGTGCTAGAGTTCTGGGTCCAGCTGTTGACTGGTCAGGATTTTTGGTACAGAGAAAAGCCTATTCTCTTTCTTATGGACCATCTGTGTAAGGCTGCTGTTTTGCACAGACAGGAAGAGTGTATACAGAAACTTCTGTACCAGCAGCATAAGGTATTACTTTTAAGACTTCTGTATTGTTTTGTTTATTATGTCATATAGAAAAATTACGAATGTCGCAAATGATTTTCGCTGTGTAAAGAGGCTCCTAGGCTTCCATGGAGACCGAGGTCTGTGGTCCTCCCTTGTGAGCTGGTTTGTGGCTGGGAATGTCACACCCTCCTTCATTGAAGGACATGCGAACATAGATGAGGTAAGGAACTAAACAGTCAGTTTCTTATATTATGGGTGTCCCTGTTAGTTTCCTTAATAGTTATGTTTTGTTTTGCCAGGTGTGGTTTGCCTGGTTGACCTTGAACATGGAGGCTATCTTTGAGGAGGATTCTCAGCTGCGACTCTGTGTAGAACATGAGTTGCTGTCAAACCCCACCATCTCTCCTGAGCAGGCTCTCAAGGTACTATAGATCACGTGGTATGGAAAAAAGTAGAATCCATGTGCATTTTGTAGATTTTTGTAAATAGTGTGAAATAATGCACCTTGAATATACTCTGGCAATGTGTTCCATTCTGTTTCGTTGAAAGAAAGCTCAAGCTCGCCTGAAGCTTCCAGTGGTGCCTTCCTTGGAAAGGATGATGGTGTACCGATGGACACATCAAGCCTTAGCCACCTCAGCTGACCATCCACTGCTCCCACTAGTGTGGCAGAAGCTCCTGCAGCTGTACCTGCACCAGCCAGGGCCTGAGTTTGGGTATTCGCTTATAGGACCAAAACATACACATATAGTAGTGAATTTAATTTAAGGAGGATCTCATATCTTGGAGAAAAAACCTAATGTGACTCCTTCACGTTGTCCCACCACTTCAAGGTTGCGGTTTCGAATGCAGCCTTAGTTTTCTGCATGCCACCTTGTTTGTTCAAAAACATGCTCCATTTATTTTTCAAGCCAATTGTATGCCTTTCAAAAGAATGACTTTTGACATCGCAAAGAGTCTGTTTTTAGGTAACATTGACTGCTGATTTTTTTTTTATATCACTTTGTTTTATAATATGCTGTAATTTGTTGTGTCATGTGTCCCCAGGTTGGAAACCAAAGGTTGCATTGGAAGACGTTTCTTTCAGAGTTCAGCACATACTGCTCTTCTTAAAGAGCTGAAGCAGAGACTCATCCAGGTGTCAGATTTCCACCATGCTGCTAGCAAGGCCCTAAAAATACCAGCTGCCACCAGTGAAGAAGACCCTACCTTGCTATATCCATGTCCGCAATATATTACCTCCCCTGAACTACACACTGAATTAGTTCGGTAGGCATGAACTGCATGTCTTCCTCAATTGTTTGCTTGTTCTCCTGGCATTTTTCCAGATAGCTGTTGTTTCTGTTGTTATTGTGTTTATTACCTCCATTGGTTAATCATCCATCTTCTAACCATCCATTTTTGTATGTTCCCGGTCAGGACCATCGTGGGGCCTTGTGCCCTTACTAGGCTTCAGATTCCTTACCTCAAAGCTGTGAGGCAACAATAAGTGTAGAAAATTTGGAATGATTAGGTTTATTTTGTGTCAATTTCTTTAAAAGGGCAGTTCACCCCAAAACTGAAAAGGTATCATTTTGAGGGGTTCTAGTGCTATTTATCTATCTCATGTGGTTCTAGTGCTATTTATCTATCTCATGTTGTTTTGCTGGGAGTTACT
>JAABNX020000046.1:22494216-22509758 GCA_015163995.2 Mormyrus lacerda | reverse complement strand
GGTTCTAGTGCTATTTATCTATCTCATGTGGTTCTAGTGCTATTTATCTATCTCATGTTGTTTTGCTGGGAGTTACTTAGTTTTGGAGATATCAGCCATAGAGATTTCGGGCATTTCTCTAATATAATAGGACTTATAATATATTAGGCCTTAATGGTGTTCTTTCTGTGGTGATTAATAGTGCCAATAAAATATATATTTGAGAAATTTACCAGCAATGTCCCTTACCAGAAATAATGTCAGCGTTATTGAAGATAATCCACATACTTTGTAGAGAGCAATTTAATGTAGGAACTTCTGCCAAACTTCACACACCAATTGTATCACCGTCCAAAAGGTATCCTGGGGTCTCATGTTCATATCTTCTGCGCGGTGATATGATAGATGTGTGGACTTCGGTAGGAGAAAATAGTTATGTGAATTGGCCTTTCTCGTTATGTGAATCCACGTCCTGCCACAAACTGACTCCCCTCTCATGACCCGTGCTTCCTGTCATAACCACCAAACTCACAGCAACTTATTAATCAATATTTATTGGTTATTTAAAATGGTGGGATGACTATGGAGTTCCAGATAATATTTCACCCTTATCTAGTTTCAAGCTAAAAATTTTTTTGTTCCATTCAGTAACTTTTTTCCTGAAAATGTATTAGATTATTAGAAATGATCTTTTTTCCCTTTTTCTTCTTATTCAGCCTTTTCGGTGTGTTTATGGTTTGGTTAGAAGATGAAAATCTTCAACAAAAGGAAGTATATTTGCCTTCATTACCCAAACAGCATGATCCACACCGGTTGGCCAAAATCATGCACAATCAGCAGGTCAGTTACTATGCTAACTCAGCAAAGTTTCCTCAAACGTTAATATTTTTGACTCAAATTTACCGTCCCTTGTGTGGTTTTGTTTCAGGAGCTCTGGATGGAGTTTGTAGATATGGAACGTGTTCAGCATGAAGTTAGGGAAACGGCGCAGCTTTGCAAAAAAGTCAGGGCAGAGCCATCACTCTTGCAGAACAATAGTAACTCTATTTTCACAGATTTCTTCAGTCCTCAAGCTGGTATGCATTATTTGTTCATTTAATTTTGTTTTAAATTAATTGCCAGTAATCTTGCACCATCACTTGTTTCCCTGCTTCCTTCCTATAGCATCTTGAGCACTCAAAATTCAGAGAAGTTTTCACCCACTGTTATTTAGGCTCTTCAAAAAAGCTAATTCTATTCGAAAATGGCTACACTTAATTGTGTAAGACCATTCCCCAAGTTGCCTCTCCAGTGTACCTTCTGCCCATCTTAATTATACAAATTCAACAACCATTTATCGTTGTAAGCTATATTTACTAAAAAAAATTTGTCTGTTGGAACTATATAAATAAAGATTTCAATGGACAATATACACATATGTATCCATCATTCAGAGCTTATTTTTGATAGGAATGGTATTGAGGACTAATTAACTGAATTAACTATCATTATCTAGATCTCACATTGTAGTAGATAGTTTTCTCAGGTTGCCTGCTCATTTATTTGGGGGAGATGCTTATTGATTTAACGTAAAAAGACATTTATGTATTTCAGAAAAGAACCCGCTGGAAAATCCCACTTGATCTGTTGATATAAATTATATTTTTGGGATATTATCAGCTGTGCCTTATGAGGTCAGCTAATGTACTCTTAACACATGTTTGTGTAGTTTCTTGTATAATACCTATACATCTTTTTACATCTATATAATGCATTTACAGTGGTAGAAAAATACCAAATGAAGTCGGTGCTCTACAAAGTTTATGTACATGTTTATAGCACAAGAGCGCATCCTGATGAACCTGAGAAAGCATGTGCGGCCCCAGCCTGCCCTCGAACTGGTGCGAATGAGGCCCCCTGTTCCAGACATTGCACACTGCTGCCTTTCTGATGAGATTTTGTCCTCCAAGTTGCTCCAAGAAGATCTTAAGAAACTACAGCACCAAGCAAGGTAAGAATTTAGTAATTTTGCACAATTCCATTTCTGTTTCATATGCATTCTGATTTTATGTTTTCCCCAAATGAAAATGAGGGCCATGTTATTTTAGTCATTTTTATGTAACTGCACTGTGACCATTTACTAAATACTATTATGTGCAAAATGTGAAGAGTGGTCTAGATTCTGAAAGCAGTGTCTGTCTATAAAGAAAGTAGTATAGAGAGCATATTGTATCGTATTAGAATTGTAATGTATAAAATGATATTGAACGTAGGGTATGCTAAAACCTCAATCAAAATATTCTGCAGCTAGCATTGGTCCGACAGGGAGGTATGATGAAAGAAAGCATAGATGCATTTACAATTATTTGCAATTTGTCAAGGAAAAATAGTTTCTTTAGGTACATAAAATGTTGAAAAGTTCCAGGTGTAGACTGAAAGAGAAGAACAAAACACAATGTAAAAAATAATCATATAGTACTGTAAAGTAAAAGTAAAAGAAATGTTTAAAGCTGTTTATCTGGGTTATAATGCACTTTTCGTCAGAGCAAAAACCACAATTTAACATTAGAACATATGAAAATTAAGAGTAACATAATAAAATCTAGTAAGAATCTTTCTGTTTTCCAAAAAGCTACTGATATCTAGTTGAATGGCTAGATAAGCACCGCTTCAGTTTCCAAACCTCTCCTCAGGGGCACCTCAGCCAGTCCATATATTTCATCATCTCATCTCCTTTAATTTATTACTGTAATTAGTTTAAAAAGTCAATAAGATATTGCCTAGCTCTACAGGTGTGGTAGTGGCCAAATTAATAGATACATAGGTGTAATGGGTGGTTGCTGCAAATAATGCGGTGATTTTAGCTGATGGCTAAGCTACCACACTTCGACAGGCATAATGGCATATTTTTACGCCAACATGAAGGTCATTTAAACATCACTTTCTTCGGCTGCCTAAGACTCTTGCATGGTATTGTTTATATGTAAGAATGCTACAGGAACAGCATATGAAATTCAATGTGGTTGTGGCTATTGTCCTTATCATTTAGACTGGCTGTGCTGCGTGAAACCCAGCAGGTAGCTCTACACAGTGAGCTCCTGGAAAGTCTTCCCCAGCTGCACAGTAACCACGAGGAGAACATCACCATGCGGTTGGAGTGCAAGGGCAATGGGGGCCGTCCCTGTCAGGGCCCCGCCCTCATCACAGTCATGGTGGGCATTGTTCTTTCACAGCTCCACCGACTCAAATTTTTGTGAAAGAAACACAAGCTTAAAATTGTCTGCTTCAAGAATTGTTGTTTACTAATACCTGTTTTGACCCCCGTTTATACAGTTTGAGGTCATGCGCAAGTCGGAACCAGTGCATAATCAGATTCAGTCCCTCAACAGTGACGTCAAACAGCTGCAGATAGAAGCCACCAAGTGCCCCCCCCAGTGCGTGGCGGAGGCTGCAGTGCATGTGGAGCGCTTTATCACGTCAGAACCTTCACCTTTTTAATCCCGTTTTAACACTTTTGAATTATTCACTATATTTCGTTGTAAGAAATTCAAGAAAGCATGTAATAGGAAAGCAGCACTTATGCTTAGAAGAAACACGTGTCCTTCTGTGTTTATTCATGTAGGGCTCTTGTCAATGGCTTCAAAGCGATGCCCACCTCCGCCATACGGAATGTGGGTGTTGCAGCCTTCTACCATTTGGTGTCCTTTGTCTGTGAGGACACCCAGCGGTACCCCCCCACGCGCCAGTTCTTCTCCTCCTGCATTGAAGTCCTTGGACAGGTAAAGGTATTACATACAGTATTAATATATAAACCTCTCACTTTGCAAATTTCACAAGCTTTCACTTTTTTATTCACCTCACGCCAGGTTTTCATTCAAGGTGTTCAGTCAGAATGCAGGCGCTTACTGAAGACCATTCTGTTAAACCGGCACCTCTGCACCCTGCTGTCGCCTTACTTCACCCCCAATGCGTCCCCTGGGGAGCTGGTGGACATGTATGGGGAAGTTGTGGGAGCTCTTCACACAGACAGTGGAGATATCACCTTTATGCTACTCACTAAGGTTCACCGAATTTTATTGTGTGTTTTGTAGTAGTGACTTCTTGTCAAGATAAACGTGGTGCATATAGAAAGCTTACATTGGTTTGCCTGTTGTTTTTATCCAAAACAATGTACAAGTGAGGGAAACAACAGAGGACAAGCATACAGCTGGTCAAGCACTTTGGAATAAGAGCTGTAAATACACTGCTAAGAACCGAATTTCAGAAAGACTTCATGAATAAACATCTTCCGCAAGACTACGTGTGATATACTGAAGTGGCACTGCTGGGTGTTTAGTAAAACCAAATCAATAAAAAGTTTGAGACAGTACAGCAGTGAGGGACAGGGGATGAGTCTCCCCAGATCGGATGGTATTGCTCATTCTACCAGAGGAATTGCACATTAAAAACACCATGTTCAAGATATGTTCCATTAACAGCTCTGAAAGCATAAATCTGAGGCCAAACTCATTTAATCTTTGGGAAAACAACACCATTAGAATTCTGTAGCCATGTTTGGGAAAAGGTTTCATTGTCTGAAAAATTACCCACAGAACTCCATTAATACGATAACATTTGGCGGAGTTTGCATTATTTTAGGGGTGTTTTGTAAGAAGAATAAGAGAGATTTTCCTGATTTTTTGCAAAAGAGCTATTGGCAGTAATTCATACAAAAGGCTATTTCTCTGCTCTGGTATACATGTACATCCGCATTTTTAAACAGTATGTGGACTTTCCATATGCACTGTATGTACAGAATGTGTCTTTATTTCTGAATAGTTAAAAACAAAAGCAAATAAATTTGATTGGGACGCTAAGCCATCTCTAAATATAAGGTAATGGTAATACTATCAAAGTTTGTTTTTGAAAAACAGTGAAATAGAAGTTTCCTTATTTCTCGGCAGGTATGTTAATGTGTTTTGTAGTATTGCATCTGTGTAATTATGATCCGTAGCTTTTTTTCCTCCCTGTGGACAGTTCGACATGAGTCAGTGGTTCACCGCAGCCCAGCCGTCGTTCAGTGACCGTAGCCGCCTGGTACAGCATGTACACTTGGCTCTATCTTTCTGTGGAATGGAACCTGAATCTGAGCTCCTCATGCCCTTCAACCTCTTCTGTAAGCACTGGGCACAGCTACTCTGCTACCAGTTCCCAGATCACTACAGTGACTGTCTGCGCCTTCTAATACAAAGTAAGATGGCTGTCTGCATTTCTTACAAAACATCCAGTGTTTATCATTTGTTAATTTTATATATTTATAGATATCAGATATCCATTTAGATTTTACGTATTTTACTTTTATCTCAAATGTGGATAAACCTGCATGATATGACACATTTGGTATGATATATTTGTGGTTTGTACAGCTATATTCCACAAATAATTTCATAGACATCAACTGTACTATATTGCCAAAAGTATTGGGACACCCCTCCAAATAATTGAAATTCGGTCTTCCAACTACTTCCATAGTCACTGGTATATAAAATCAATAATTAATAATAATAATTGAACCCTTTATTGTCCCCGTGGGGAAATTCTTTTTTACGCCTACCTCAACTTGCTCGTTGTAGAGCAAGCTGTCTGCGAAGCATCTAGGCATGCAGACTGCATCCAACATGACTGCGCACCAGTGCACAAAGCAAGGTCCATAAGCACATGGATGAGTCTGGTGTGGAGGAACTTCACTGGCCTGCACAGATTCCTGACCTGAACTTGATAGGACACCTTTGGGATGAATTAAAGTGGAGATTGCAAACTGCATATTAAAGCCTATGTATTAAGAATGGGATGTCATTCAAGTTCATGTGTGTGTGAAAAAGCAGGTGCCAGATACTTTTGGCATATAGTATATATTGATGCTAAAATTTCACCCTGTTAAATTATCCCAGAATCATACAAAATAATAAGTATAAATGAGGTGTTCCTGGTTCTGACCCAAGACTCTGGCTCTCAGGCTGCTCTGAACAACTTCTTAGTCCAGAATGTTGGAGAAGCTTTCTTCAAGTTTTTGGCTGTTCTCCCAAGATGAAAGCATCAACAATCCTAAGGTCTGCATTGGCTTTGGATTCCATTTCGCTCTCTCCTCAGCAGGTAAATACTTATACACTGACAGCCCATGATGAATGTAGGCTGCTAAAATTAGGATGCTAATTTTTTTTATCTGTTGATGTTGATGTTAAACTATATTATACCTGGTAAAGTGTGCCAGTATTGTGATTTTGTATTTTTTCCTACTGTCACCCCAGTATGTGCAATAACTGTCTAATCTCTGTGTGTATATGTTGACTTGACCACTGGCATTCTCCATTTGACCTCATCAACCTCAACCTCATCAACTTGTATTGGTGGCAGCTAAGAAATGCATAGAAACATATTCAATTTAGTGACGTTTATTTGTTCTCCAAACCAAAATTTGTATTCCAGCATGTACAATTATGAAATTAAGCATTTCACTTTTTTGGAAAACCAAACTGCCACCATGCTTGCCATTAACTGGGAAATGCTAGGTTAGAAAGAACTAACTGAGTAGGTAACTTGTACGTATTTATATTATATTTATTTATATATTTAGAAAGCTATCAGTTGCTCACCACTGCCCCAGTGGGATCTCATTTAAAAGTTTGCTTCCCTGATTTTCTATTAATTTTTCACATAGTTTAGTAAATTTATCAAAATTTACTACCAATACAATTAAAATGCAATTCGATTCTTTCATAGTATAAAACATTTTATGAGAAAATTCTACGTGCATTTTTGTTCATTTTATCAATTGTGATTTCCCCTAAACCTAAATGAGGTAGCATATTTCGATGGCCTAGTATGCTTTATTAGAAAGTCCTATCATTCACCTCACTGGAAATATCAATTTGCACAAAAAACACATGTGCAGCAAATGTGCAGCACATGTGCTGGCCACACATTTTTACGTATATTTTTTTTTCCTAAATTCACTTCAGCCCATAATATATCAGCATAAATTTCTATTCAGCAAAATAATGGCTGAAACTTAAATTGTATGCAGTGTTACCTCTGGTTCTGTAGAAGTATCCATTCATAAGAAGCTTCATTTATAACTGGATCGATCAGTATGATAGAGGTCATCGGCATGTGGACAATCAAACATATTTTAAATATCATACATAAGGCTATGAAAAAACACTGCTTAAAATAAATTTCTATTAGATTCTTTTATGTTAAGACCCATCCAGTTTTTCTTATTTTCATCACAAACCTATTTAATAACCTGACAAAGTAAACCTCTGAATTTCTGAGCTCAATTCTTAATTTTTATACATATATATATATATATATATATATATATATATATGTCATCTTTGAATATTAACTTTCTTCTGAAAATGTTTATCAGCACAAAATGTTGAATGTGTCTGTTGTCTGCTTCATCTTTTTATATTCAGGTTGATGAGACAATTGAATGGCTGTCAAGTTTCCTCACGAAGCTCCGCCTGTCTAACCCAGATTTCCATAGTTTTGGCCTTTACTGCAAATGGAGTCCTTACATTGAGGAAATCAAGATATTCTTGGCATATTTAGTTAACTACATTGTAGATATGAAGGTGATAGAATGTGCTAAGGAGCCTCCTGGCAGCAACACGGTTGCTAAAGGTAGCAATAAACAAGTCGTTCGTATTTCACTTTTAATTGTTCTGATATATTGATCAAGTAACTTAGCTATGCGCCTTATCTACTTTTAAAATCATTTTCTTTCAGTTGTCTTAGAGCTGGACTCAAAAATCCTAGCCCTTTTCAAGCCCTGGATTCTAGTTGAAGAGTCAAGTGATTCTGGGTATAATCTGTTTAAATGTTAGATTTTCAGACACTGCATTTTGTTGAGAGGTGTAAGTAAGATGTATCTAACTCCGATGTGCTCTGCATGCTATTTCCTGTAGACGGCGCTGTTTCCCCTGGCTGGAGACAGACAACAATACAGCAGCCCAACTGGTAGACCTGTACACCCAGCTTACTCGCTCCTTACATGAGAAATTTAAAAGTACGACAAGCACAAATAACCAGCCTGACAATCTGCATGATATTTCGAAATGATGATCAGAATAAGACAGTATCAGAAACGTGATTTCCTGTTACCTTGCTGTGACGCAGGCCTGCTACAGTCCAAACACAGGGATGCCCTGTGGCTTCACCTCATGCACTACTGTGATACCTGCACTGCTCCCAAGACTCCAGAGTATCTTCTGTCCACTTACCACTCCACATACAGGAGTTTACCTTGGAAGGAGCTTTACCCTGATCAGACACTTATGAACAAATTCTTCAATGTGAGAGAACCTATGATATCTCATCATTTTCTCATTTATATGGTGATTTCTCCATTATATGTTATTGTGCAGTTGGCTACTATTTTATTCCTAAATTATTCTTAAAGGTACTCTTCCCATTATGGTGATGTTTGCTTACATTGTTGTTGTAATAGTCAAAATTCAGTTCTTGTTTGCTATGTGTCATGTAGGTGGAAAGGGGTAGTCCGAAAAGCTGCTTTCTCTTCCTTGGTGAGGTGCTCTGTGAGGTCAACTGGGTCAGTGTGCTGAAGGATGCCTTGGGTCCCCTGCCCAGCCCTGCAGACCAGTCTATGGTCATATACCTCTTTTATATGATGGTCTTCTTGGCCAAAGAGGAACACCTGCTTCTCACGCCTGTAAGCAACTTCATTAAGCTTGTTATCAGCTTGTTAACTGTATTCAAAGATTTTGTCTTACACACTAAATTTTAATTTCCCCAAATTGATTGTGTGTGTGTGTGTGTGTGTGTGTGTGTACATATTGTAATACTATATATTTTTTTCATTGTAGGAATCGCCTCTCTTGAATCTGCTGGGGCAGTCCAGCTTCTTCCCTTGGTACTTTGTGGATTTATCCTCCTACCACAATGTAATTGGCTATGTTGATACGCATTATTCACCAACACTCATCCTGAGCAAGAATGACTCCTCAAAGCAGATTTTCAGTTTGCTTCAGATGGCGGCAGGTTTTGGGTCTAATGGGTCACAGTATAAGGTACGCAGGCACCTGCAAGTTGAATTGTACAATGACTAGATCTTTTGAGTTGTTCAGATCTCCCTGTTTATGCAGATTTATTTATGACAACGCTGCTGAGGTAGGTTCTTCTTCCTAGAAGTAACATTCAGTTGGATATTCTGTTGTTTTGTTAGGACATCACCATGAAGTGCCAATCCTACATTCGTCTGATGGTAAAGTTTTTGACTTCTTTGGATCAGAATGGAAAAGTCAGTCTTATTTCTATGGAGCAGGAATTTGAAAAGCTTTTAGAGTGCATTGTACTCTTCAGTCCACCAGGTAAGATTTGTAGGCTCTTTCGATTTTGAGTAAAAGTAAAAGCAGTAAAAGTTCAAACAAGAGTAATACACTTTCTTATTTCTAAGAAATTGGAATTGCACTTTCAAAGTTTAGTCATTTTAATATAATTTAGGAACAATACACCGGTACAAACCACAAATGGCGTTGGTCAAGGACTAGGATTTATTAAATAGTAACCAAACATTCCATGCTCATAGTCGACATGTGGAATGCAGAAGAATTGGGCATGGGTAATGAATGTCTAAATTCTGTGAGCAGACTACTGAGCAGTGTCTCCGAACTGCAAGGCTTATGGGGTGCTCATGGTCAGCCGTGGTGAGTACCTGCTGAGAGTAAAAAAATAAAAAAAACACTATTTGCCAACAAGCTTGCAGCCAAGACTCAATGCATGATGTGAATGAGGCTGTCATGTGTGGTACGCACCAACAGAAGGGCACAGATGATAGATATTTTTAATGATGGTTATGTTAATAATGTATCACGACACACGGTGCATCAAACCTTGCTGCGCATGGGGCTTCTTAGCTGCAGGCCAGTCAGAGTGCCCATGCTAACCCCTGAAAGCACCTGTAATGGACATGAAAGCATCGGAAATGGATCTTGCCGCAATAGGCAGATGTATCCTATTTTATTTTGCATAATTTGGATGGCTCAAGCATCTGTGGGATATGTTGGACCAACCAGTCTGATCCACAGCTACATAGCACCATTTATTTAGCAAGGCTTGATACACAGTGTGTTGTAAGACATTTCTCCCATAACCATGATTGAAATTGTCTGCGATTCGTGCCGTTGTGGCCCTTCTGTTGGTTTGTATCAGACAGGTTAGCTTTCAAGTCTTGGCCCCCAGCATCCTGTTGGTGGACCATTGGCTTTTCCTTCCTCTGACCACTCTCTATATAATCTCATCATAGTTGTCTTTGAGCAGCCCACAAACTTTGGAATTGCAGAGAATTTTTGACCTAGATGTCAGGCCACAACAATTTAGCCCTTATCAAAGTCACTCAGATCTTTATCAATGACCATTTTTTCTGTGTTCAACACACTGACTATGAATACTAAATATTGGCTTACCATCTAATATATCCCAGACCTTGACATGCACTGTTTTTACAAAATAGTTAACATTAACATCACATGGGGATGGTTATTTTGGTTTGACTCATTGGTGTATAGTGATGAAACAACAAATAGACCTCTTTGCTGGCACACTGGTATGGTTATATATATACTACTGTAAGATATATATACTGCTCTTGTCCTACTGTGCTGAGGAGCTGGCGTACAATAGGGTAGCTGATTATTCCAAATTGGTGGGGGGAACGGGAATTGGGACAGTGAGCAATCCATGGTTATGGTCTTCCTTTCAGAGACTGATCAGCAGCAAAGACACATGGCCATATCCAGCTTGTTTGCAGAGCTGCTGACACTGCTGAACAGCACAGACATATCTACAGCAGAGGGTCTGGCAGCCAGAGTGCACAGTTGGGTGGTGAAACGGGCCAATTCCCACCTCGCACTGGCGCTACTCACGGCTTCTTGCTATTCTCTGGCTTCTGTGCGGCACATGACTCACATGACTGAAACCTGCATTTTGGCCTATTTTGCTGACGGTAAGTTGAGGATAGTTTGGTGTAATTCCTTTGGGAAACACTATGTTGATGCATTTTCCATTCACAAACATAGAACAAAAAAGAAGCATCTAATTATAGCAGTTAAATTATATTAGCTTTTAATTCACATAGACGGTGCTCCTGCTCTAGACTATAGACTGGCAGTGCAGTGAAAATTTAAGTGCCCTGACAGGGTTCATCAAGACCCTCTCAAAGAGAAATTGACTGAAGATGAATGTAGTGATTAGTTTTATGGATCTTCAGTACATGAATGTTCAGCATAATATTGTGTATGATAGGCCTTTAAATGAAAGCAAAAACAACCTGTTTCTTGTTTTGTTTTTTTTGACTAGTGGGTCCTACAAATCATTTCTCTGGTTGGGGGCCCATTCTGGCCTCCATGAAGGTCCCTGAACTGACTGTGAAGGAGTTTATCAAGGAAAGCCTGGCAATGGGTAGCTTCCTCACCCTCCATGTCTACATTCTGCAGAAGCTTAACCTCGAACAAACATTGTCCAATGAGCAAAAGACTTTGACATTGCTCAACACATGGATCAACGAGGTCTTTCCCAGGTGATTTCCAGTCATTTGTCATTAAAATGAATTTTAGTATTTTCAGACACTGCATTTTGTTGAGAGGTGTAAGTAAGATGTATCTAACTCTGATGTGCTCTGCATGCTATTATTTAGTATTTGTCTAGACTAAAGCAAATGGTCCTTAATGAACATCATCACTGGACAGTGCCATTTTGTAGTCACTAGTTATGATACCTGAGTGAATGATTAGCATTAAAGGTAGTTAATTCAACCTTGATCAAGAAAATCTAGATTAACTTGGCTAATAAAAGGGAAATTTATGAGTAACCCTTGTTGTTAGTCTGTATCCAAATGATGATGTATGATATTTTCTTTGAAGCTTAAAGACATCTTAAGGATGACCTAAATTTACATATCTTTAGGTAACATCACAGCAATTCGGACTGTGTGAAAATTTGTGTTGCGTTACTTTTCAGTGGTCCTGCTGATGAGGCAAAGTTGTTTTTGTGGTGGCACAAGGCCCTTCAGTTAACTCTGCTGCAGCTGGATAAGGTCCAGGCGCTATGCCTGGAATCCCTCCTGCTTAGCCTGCAGAACAGAATGGCCCAGCTGAGCGATGAACGGCTCAGCTCGGGTTTGTTGGGGGCTATCGGTCTGGGTAGAAAGTCCCCACTCTCTAGCAGGTACGTAATTGGATTTGTAAGGGGATTTGGAATGTCATTTCCTCTAATACTGTTTTTATTTTATAATTCCACTTGTATATCTTGATTAGTATGGTACTTGGTACTTTCATTAGACTGTGCATTTATGATCTTGACTTTCAGGTTCCGGGTCGTGGCTCGCAGCATGTCTGCTTTCCTGCTGGTTCAGGTGTCTTCAGACAGCCAGGTGCGCATCACTCCTGAAATGGACCTCAAAATGTCTGCCAAAGCTCAGCAGGTCAGCTCACTCACTCATTGGTTTAAAGGTTCTAATGTTTCTATATTGTACATATCTTAAAATTCAGTTTAGTTTAATAAAGAGGTGCATATTTCTAGGACATATTTTGTATGATTACTGGACTCATGTCCAGGATGTACCCCAGCCTTGTGCCTTGTGCAAACTGGACCCACCACCACTCTTAGCAAGATAAGTGGTGGCTGGATGGATGGATGAATGGGTGGGTGGATTGATTGATTGATTGACTTTGTATGTTAAATACTTTTTGTGTGTTTTCCTTCAGGCACTGGCAGCCTTGGAGTCCATGTCTGAAAGTAAGCAGTATTCTGAGTTCAAGCTGACGTTAGATCAGGCATGTCAGTTTATTAGGTACCAAGGACACTGTCTGCAAGACTGGAGCCACTTGTTCGCCCTCCTTATTAACTCGCTGTATGTCGATATCCACTTCCTGGACATTGTGCGAGACTGAGACTATCCCATTTGTTTGATTGCGCTCTGAATGCCAAAATCACATATTGGCCTGTGATAATGGCAATTCCCATTCCCCACGGAGAATGCAAAAAGAGGGTTTTCAAGGTTGTGTGATTCTGATACAAGGCTTCATGTGTTTGTGGGTCTTGTTGATTTTTACATGAGTTTCTCTCTCAAATCGTCTGTGTACATCAAGTCCTGGAAAATGTGATGGCTGTGTCAGACTATAAAGATTGTATGAAACTGCTTTTGTGTACTATTGTGGATCTATTTATGTGTATTTAGAAATGCAGAGAAAATTTGTTGCATTCATTTGATGGATACTGATGGAAATGTACATTAAAACTTGTAATAACTCCTATTGAAAGTAGATCTTGTTCTAGTCGATGCATTTGTTACATAATACTCATCTAATTTTAGTTTAGGTGCAGTTTCATTTCAAAACCTGCCGTTTGTTCCATCATCTGTTATTCTTTGATCAGCACACATCTAAAGGTTCAACTTTTAAAGTTATGTTATTCATAGGCTCATGATTCTTTCATGTGATACAATGCAAATAACAAGCACTGAGCATATACATATACAAATGACATTAGAGAGAGAATCTGGGAATAATGACACTCCAAATACAAATATACATCCATTCATCTTCAAGTTCCTTTTTCTGGTGAGGCTTAGCAGGCAAGTCCAGACCTCCTTATCCTGGATGGCTTTATCTTTATCCGAACCCACAGATTCAAGTTTATGCTAGACCAGTGGTTCTCAAGCTTCCTAATGCCACGACCCATTAATACAGTTCCTCATGTTGTGGTAACCCCCAACCTTAAAATTATTTTTGTTGCTACTTCATAACTGTAATTTTGCTACTGTAATCAATCGTAATGAAAATATCTGATATGCAGGATGTATTTTCATTGTTACAAACTGAACATATAAAGCATAGCGATTAATCACAAAAACGATATGTAATTATATATTGCGAAATATTTATTTCTAATTACAAATAAATGAAATTTTGTCTTGAAGCATGGTGTAGCATGGGTAACAGTCTTAATATAACATCAGTAAACTACATTGCATTTTGCGACAGTACGTGTAAAAAGTCAACGTCACTGCGAAGGTTGATATTGCTTCTTTCTCACCAGATCAGAAATGTCGTTTTATCTCCTGCACTGCTACTTTCCACGCAGTAGCTGCTTTCCACACACGGATAGAGGAGCGGCGTCTCGGTTCCTAAGATTAGTAATGGGCCGATCCACATTTTTTTCAGTTCCGATCCGATTCTGATACAAGAGCTCTTTTTACTTTGTTATACGTTATATATTATTTTTTAAGATAGTAAATACAGATGGAAATGTATAGCAAAAAATATTTAGTTAGGCTACTACAAACATACATAACGTACTGTTCCACCTCGTTTGTACATCCTGTTTTAAGCATTTTTGAGGAATTTGCAGTTCAATATGAATATCTTTCAAGCAAGTATGCACAAGTGTTGAATGCTTAAAATCTTTAATTTTTTTTGATGGCAGCCCTTCTTGTATCACAAGCTGCAACGAGTTCGCAAAACAAGGGTTATTCGAAAGGGTTATTCGACCCCCAAAGGGGTCGCGACCCACAGGTTGAGAACCTGTGGAGTCCCCAGGTTAACTGAGAGATATAAGCCCTCCAGCATGTTCTATGTCCAGGACCCTCACCCTATAAACGATACACTTTCATTTCACAGCTATTGATGAAATTCACAAGAGTGGAAAAGACAGGCTACTGGCCACTTTAAATGGCCTTGACATTAGGCCGAGTATGTGGACTTAACTCAGAATCTCATTTGTCTGTAAACCCTCCTGCATTATGTGCCAGACGATTCAGTAAAAGGCCCACAAACCACTTGTTAGGTCATGTTAGCATATTCCCACAAACCTCCCACCACTGTGTGAGGGAGAATCTTTAGTAAGGTATTCCACAGCAAGCATGGAATCCATATTGTTTCACCTAAATCACGGGTTTGCCCATCAGGTGAAATCTCCTCTCCTCTTAGGTAAGGGAGATATGGGCAGCCTCCCGGGGGGGCATGGGGTGCTCGCACAAATATTTGCAATGACATCATCTGTGTGATTGGTTTTCTACGACTCATTTGCATGTCACGCCAATTGTATCGTGTCACTGTGTAGGTCAATGAACCTTGTCAGAGTGGGCACCCTGATTCTAGTTTGTGTGCTAGGCAGGTTACCACTGTGAAGTACAAGATGGGGAGGGGGCAGGGCTGGGCTTACCTTAGGTAACCCAACTAGAAGCTCAAGGTAGGGGGAACAGGGGAATCTATCAAATAGCGCCCCTTATCTTTGTACAGTACTAAAGCAATTAGTAAAATCACAAAACGCTACAAAAATGCTACCAAATAAACCACAATTAATCCATAATACTGTGAATATATAGTTTCACAGACATGTTGTTGCATTTTTCTGGTGTGTGCAAAATTGGAAAGAATAATATGAAGCCAGTCTGCACACCACAAAGATGAACTGGTTTAGTCTTGACTATTGGTTGACAGTGTTAGGGGACGGGTGATGTATTGATGCTCGACTGCCAAATTAACATTCTGAATAGGAAAAGGATAAAGCCTTCAGGTGCC
>JAABNX020000046.1:22449200-22470237 GCA_015163995.2 Mormyrus lacerda | reverse complement strand
CCCTGCTGAGACTGCTGCCCCCGCGACCCGACCTCGGATAAGCGGGAGTCAATGGATGGATGGATGGATGGATATATATGACATAACACACAGCACATTTATAATCACACAAGCGATTGCTGAGAACTATTTACATCAATCCAACATATGCCTCTCTGCTTGCCGGTACCTCTGCTCTATAAGTTATAAACTTCCAAATTCGGTCCTGGGTTTTAACTAATTAATAAAAAAAAAAAAAAATCACAAAAGCACTTAATGGTAATGAAAATTAATTCAGCTTTAGCAATTTGATGATGCATCCACCTTAATTATTAAAAAGTATCGATATCGGTATCATATCGGCGATACTTGCCCTGTATTTACTTGGTATCGGATCGATACCAAATCTTGTAATATCACACACCACTAGTATTAATGAGTTCAGGCTGGGTCGTGAAACAAAGTGGTACAAATCAGGCACCGTCGTAAAATATGCCGTAAAGTGGTATGCTACGCATGCGCAGATATGCAAGATACAAACCGGGCATGCTTAGTCTGCAGCCAGACTCTCTTGGTTAATTCACACAGCAAGGTTATCTGAAAACTTTGTCGGGTCAAGGACATCATTTTAGCCACCACGCCCAATGAGCCACCACAGAGCAGTCACCAAGTGTACTAATAATTATCTCCAGTTCAATTTAGCTGAGACATGAAAGAACATCATAGATTTTCAGCACTCAAAGAATGCAAAATACCCTGTCTTCAACAATCAACACAGAAAAATAAACAACTCATTTCAATTCCTGAGTAACTATATCTACAGCTTCTGGAAAAGGCATATTAACAAAAACCACACAGACCACCTGATCATGCTTGGAGTCAGTCACAACACCTCACAGTCCAATTCTCCACAGCATTAATCATAGTCACTTGACTATGTTGTACAGTAACTGTCAATCAACGTACCACCAAATGTGTAAGTTGGATGATTGCAGATCCATCACACCCAGTACAACTTATTTCAGTTGTTTTAGATCACTTATGTACAAACTCTATATAAAAACCGCTCCTTCCCCATTCCTGTGGGGACACTCAGCAATTAATGTATGAATTTGTTTTATGCCCTGTTGTTCTGTGAGATTCATTTTATGTTTAATTTGCCCTAAGTCTATATTTATAAATCAACTATTCTTCACTTTATTTCATATTCAAAGTGTAAGATTGCACATCTGAGATGTAGTGTATTACGTTACAGAGATTTTTAGAAATCTTCTGTGTTACATTTACATTGTAGCAACGATCCGTTATTTTATATTGAATTTTGTGAGGTATATCCTGATGCGCACTATTTATATCCTTATTCTGACTACTACTGTTACTTTATGTAGTATGCTGTACAAACAAAAATTTCCACCAGCACAGATGAAAAGATTCGGTTAAATACTATCCAAAAAAATACTAAAAATAAAAATGTCAAATTCCAAAATGCTGAAGCGAACATAAGCTACGTGTAAAACAATGTTCTTCTTCACAACTGGGCTTCTCCAGCAAATTGACAGCAGCTCCCTGACACCTGTGAATGATGCGTAATGTCCCGGAAATTTATTTATTCAGCCGTGGTAAAATTAGCCGACACAATGTTTTACCGCTGCAACCTCCCCTCATATTTTACCACCACTCTCTAGCCCCTTTAAGCAAATTTTAAAATTACCTGTTGGGTCTCCGGTCTGCACCATAAACCCCTTGATGTTCCGATGAAAGATACAGCCATTATAGAAGCCGCTTGCGCAAAGAGCTAAGAAATTCTGCAGTAAAACATAAACAATTGCCATATTGTTAGTACGTACTTTGAATGTACAGTGCAACAGTGTAACTGTAAGAATACTTAAACACAAGACTCACCTCACAAGACTTTGGAGCACGTTCACAAAACAGTTCAATTTTTATGTCCCCCAAGTCTGTATGTAGAGTGACTGCCTGTAAAACATGTGAACATTTATGTCATGTGTAGCTAACTTTTTCCCGTATTATACTGTATTTAATACGACATCATATTATATTCCCATTTCTCAGAGCAAGTATAAAATAGTAGTATTAAACGACTGTTGGTTCATAGGCTGTAAGAATAAGGTGAAGGACAGATGTGATTAACTGAAAATGTGGAGGAAAACAGGTCTAGTATTACGATACATGTATTTACTCAATAACTTTTTTGTAAATAAAAAGGTTACCATTTCAAACACGTTAAGAATAACCCGGAAGTAGAACTTTAAGTATTTGCGCATGCGCAGTATAGGCACCGGTGACTGACGTTGTGTGATGTGGTGTGCGCATGTGTGCTGCAAGTCGTGCAGGAGCTGGAGATCGGGTCGTCAGAAATTGAAGTGATGCAAAGCTTGCGCTTTCGTATCCCTGTACTTTTGCAGTGGGTAGGTTAAAGAGCTTGTTTTGAAATCCATAGCTTTGAAGTTTCATAGCTATATAGCATGTCAAAACAGTCTCAAGTAACTGTGTTTATGCTAATTTATTTATGCTTTGTTCATGCTTACAGAAGAACACGGTATAAAAAGAAAATCATGCTTGAGTCCATAAAACTCCCCATCATGGTGAAAGCCGAAGTGAACTTAGTACTGGTTGCCTTGACACTTATGGGACTGGTAACGAGGCTCTGCGGGATTAATTTGCCCAAAGCTGTAGTGTATGAGCAATTTTTAATTATTTTTTACCTTTTTCTGTCTAGTCTAAGGTGTTGCATGAATTTTAAAAATTGATTGTATTGCTACCGGAAAAGCAGAACTGACACAGTTTGTCTTTATATGTGGTCTGTTGGTGTTGTTATTGTAGGTTTGATGAAGTTTACTATGGGCAGTTTGTCTCTCTCTACATGAAGCAGCTCTTTTTTATCGATGAGAGTGGCCCGCCGTTAGGTCATATGATCTTGGCCCTTGGAGGTGAGACCCTACTGTTTAAAGCCTTAATATTGATTTCCTGGGAAAGTAAATTAATAACGTGACTTAATTATTTTTATTTAGCATATCTTGGAGGATTTGATGGGAACTTTGTCTGGGACAGAATTGGTGCAGGTAGGGAACTGGATATAGATATTATACATTCTGCAGTTGAAACAGACTGACATTACAGTATCCTCAAGACGGCTACATAGATGTTTCTCAGCAAACACATTATATGTACAGTATATAACATATTATTATATTATCAGTAATGACCTAGTCATAAATTCAAAATTAAAAATACATGCATGCATAATAATATGTACAACATGTTGTTTTGCTTATTATGACAGAATACACCAGCAATGTACCAGTGTGGAGTCTGCGGGTGATCCCAGCATTGGCTGGGGCCCTCTGTGTGCCCCTTGGATATCAGGTGATGGTGGAACTGCGCTACTCCCACCTTACAGCAGTGGGCGCCACTCTGCTCCTCCTCTTAGGTATGTTTTCATACATACATAGGCTGGGATACAACGTCCTACATTTATCTCTAGATATGTAAAAAATATATATATATTTTTGGGATATATATATATATATATATATAATGTGGATTTTTGTGAGTATTCACTTTACAGTAAAAAAATGCTTATCTTATTTCTATTTAATGCATTTTTGCATACAATTGTTTTGTTCTCATTTGCTATTCAGGATGTGTCCTGTTCTGTATGTCATGGGTATTTCTGTGTCTGCTTCTAACACAGAGAATGCCCTGATTGTCCAGTCTCGCTTCATGTTATTGGAGTCTTTGCTGATCTTCTTCCTGCTTACGGCTATACTGTTCTATCTGAGATTCCATAATGCTTACAGTTCCGGGTGAGTTTTCCCCAGTACAAGTCGGAAGCACATGGACTTCAGTTGTAGATGTTTCTCCATACTCAGTGTATTTATGAGGCACTTATTTTTCTAATAACGCATGTTTTAATTTTTATTCATATGTTTAGTATTAGCCAGTAATATGAGGTTGTGCTTGTATTTTTCCCCCAATACCCATCATACGGTAATACAGGCAGTCCCTAGGTTAAGAATGAGATCCATTCCTTAAGTCTCACTATACGTTAAATTTGTAGATAAGCTGGAAAAATAATAATATAGTTCTTAAGAATAATAACAATCACACAGCAATAAATAAAAGTATCTACATACAGTACTGTACTGTACCTCGAGCCGACAGACCGCTGAAGCTATGCGCATTTTCATGAGTAGTGTGTGTCCGTTATTACAGACCAAATGTTGTATTTAACCATTGTGTTGACATTCTTAACCTGGGGACTGCCTGTACATAAACTTGGGTTAATGGTAATTATCATTGTATTGACAGATATCCTGACTCATATTAAACAGAAATTTATTACTTATCTAGTCAGTTTATCCAGATAATTCTTCTTCTTACTTAGTAAAAAGTTGTAAAGGAAAATGATCTCTGCTAGTGCTGATGCTTTTATGCACAGTTGTGCAGTAAAGTTACCCTGTTATATTGCTTTACCCTTTTAACCTGCAGTTTGCTTGTGTGGAGTCTGTTTTTAATTGCCTCATACATCTTTTTATCTTGTGCTGTGTGTACAGATTCTGATTACACACACACACACACACACACACACACACACCAGTCAAAAGTTTTTGCACACCACAGGTTTTTACCATTTTTCCATTTATTTCATTAACTGCCGATTTTTTTATTCTTGTTAAGCACTGGAAAGCTGAGTGAACATGAAACGAGTATGTAGCAGCGCAATGCGTAACATCCTAATGGTGAACATATGGTAAATTTATTTGTTAGTATGGCTGCCGCAGTTGGTTGACGTAGTTGATGACATCGACCCTGACAATGCGTCAGTATCAGTATTTTAAATCGACACATTGATTTTTTTAAATTATTTTAGCGACATTGCTTTTTTGATTTCTAAAACACTTCATTATGAAAAATGTTCTCCTTCGATATTACTACATAGCTATGAGAATATTTCGAGTTATTGTAAAACAAAACTGTGGTTTGTATGCTGTGCAAAGTTCTTATGGCCATAGCGGCATGAGCGCCTGGAGAGGAAACACACAGACACTAGAATAGGCAAAACCACGGTAACTGTTGGCTATTCATGTTTTTTGAATTACCATTAGTATGGAGAGCATTTAAATATGTTTTGTCCTTGTAGCTGCCAAAACACTAATTAAAGCCACAAAGTTGTCTGCCTGCTCCCTTAGAATTTCCATTAAATAAGTGTTTGAGAAAATGTTTAGGCTAAAATCTGGGCTTATTGATGGTGTGTGTTTGTGTGTGTGTGTGTGTGTCCATGATGGGCTTTTTGTGGCCAGTGGTGTTATTGTAAACTGAAATTTAAAAAAACTTTTAAAGTACCATCCACCTCTTTTTTACCATGTTTATCCACAATATCTCCTCATTGTAAAGACCTGAGCTGTCCCTTTTTTCACCATGGCTTCAGTGCTTATTGCTTCCATGATTTACCAAAACAGTTGCTTGTGGTGTGGTGCACTAATCTAATTTATTAAGCATAATTTATACACCCACAATAATTCTGAATGTTTTCCCTCTTGACCAGAGAGAGATCTCCTACATTGTGGATATGGCTATTGATTTCAGGAGTTTCATGTGCCTGTGCCCTGGGGTAAGTGTTATAAAGCTCTATCTCTGGCTTGTACATCATCTGTACATGTGGTTGAAACTTTTAAAATGTTTATATTTTAAACTGCCTGTTACAGTGTGAGTGTTTTAGCCAAGCAAATGCCTTACTTAGACTTTTTAGTGCCTAGGATCTTACTGTATAATCAAATTGCTTGAAGAATAAAATCCATACTGACTTGCCTTCAAGTTAGTTGTTTTCTTTAAGCAATTGTGCTTTTCAATAATGGTGATTATGATAAACACTGTACAGTATAGCTCACAAAAAACCAAGAGGATTTAGGTTCCAATAAAGATAGTAAATATTTTTGCCGTAATGGTGTCTAAGTCCTTGAGTCAGGCAGGGTTTCGAATGCTTTTCAGCTAATGTGAACTTGTCACGGTTTCTAAATATGTAGTAATTCCATGGGAAACTTTGTCTGTGCACCAAGATTTTGAAGGCAAAATCAATGACAAGGGCCTGATTTCAGTGTTTGATACTTTCAAAACCCCAAATATGATCAGCTTGTTCTATTTTAAGTCTTATTTAACAGAGAACAGTGGTAGCATCCTTCAGATGTAATGCCATTCTATTTACCATTTATTTATTTATTCTATTTACTTGGTGGCATTTTCAATGCTGAAAAACTGTTGATCAGACAAATGAGTGATTAAATAGCTACATTTTATTTCAAATACTGTTGATGTTTTGGATTACATTTTAGACTTAATGAAAAAATACAAAAATGCTAATCTTTTATCAATATTTCATCATTTTCTTGCCTGAAGTGCTTTAAAAAGAGCTGGAATTTATCTTGATTGTTTATGAAGCCTCATATATAGTAAGAGAAAATACAAGTACCTGTAGTCTGAAAACAGGTGTTCAGTTTTTTGAATCGGTAAATTTGCAGTGGATAAGTTTAAATTTATGGTCTGCTTACTGTCTAGGGTGAAGTATACGGGTGTCTTCACGTACATGCTTCTGCTGGGGCTTGCAGTTTTTCACATTTGGCAGCTTATTGGAAACCAAGAACTGAGCAATGTGAGTAGGTGAAAGCTTATATATAGTATTGTGCAAAATTCAAGGGAAATGCTTAAAGCTATTTGTCTGAGTAGTAAGTGTGTATTTGCTCAGGAAAGAAACACAAATACACAGTAACGGATAAAGACAACAATGTCCTCTCTTCTAGATGAACACCACTTCAGTTCTCAAATCTCTCCTCTGGGGCACCCAGCCATTCCATGCTTTTGTAAATTAAGTGAGCTGATAGTGAAATTTAAGTTAAATAATTTAATGCGGTATAGATTATCCAGCTGGTGTGTGAGTGACCAACAAATACATGGATATATTGGGTAGTAACTGTAAATACTAGGGTGACTTTAGGAGAGATTTTGAAGTTGACACACTTTGATAGACATAAAATCAATGCACCAACATATTTTGCTTTAGTGGCTTAAAACTTGTGCACGGTCCTTTTTCTCAGTTCTGCATTTCTGGCCTTTTTTCACATCTGATTGTTCAGACACCTGTTGTGTTCTAAGATTCAGCTTCCTGCTGAATTTGGCATTTCTCATGCTTTTGTTTCACTTTCAGGCATCGGTGATGGTTCAAGTGACGGTTCGTTCTTTTGCACTCTTGATCCTACCTGTGCTGTGCTACTTTGGATTTTTCTATGTACACCTGAGCCTGCTGTGCCGCAGTGGACCCCATGATCCGATGATGAGCAGTGCGTTTCAGGCGAGCCTTGAGGTAATTTGTGCATGGCAGTGTCCAGATGTACTTCTGCAGTGTACAGCTTCTTATGTTTATTTTTTTTTTTTCCTGTTTGTCCCGCGTCGTATTCTGTAAGTAATTTGTGTGCTGAATTTCAGGGTGGTTTGTCAAGGATCACACAGTGGCAGCCACTAGAGGTTGCTTACGGCTCTCAGGTGACATTACGCAGCGTGTCAAGCAAACCTGTACCGTGCTGGCTTCACTCCCACAGGGTGAACTATCCTATAAGGTAAATCAACTGAGGAGCAATTCTTTCCTCATTGGAAACTGAGATGTTGATATGATATTGTGACCCATTTCAAATTAACACTCAGGTTGACCATGTGCGTTAATGTTGTTAATGCTTAAAATTTATGCTACTGTTGAAAAGTGTCAAAGAATGTTTTTGAAAGAACTTTAAACTTTTTTTCATGGTGGATTTTTTTTTTCACGGATTATGGCCTTTGAGCTAGCGTTTCGAAGAAAAATCCACATTGCTTGGATAGCAAACTTCTTTATCACTTTCTGATAAAGATGAATTATGGAAAGCTGAATGGGATGGAAATATTGATAGCAAGCTTTATGAAATGAGTCCAGTTTTTGGAAAACTGACAAAAGTTCATTTTAAAAATCACTGGGACCATGTCATATGGGCCTTACCAGGCTGATTCACAAGTTAAGAGTAACGCTCCTTTAACTGTTAAACATGATTTATTGTATTTTCCTTCTTTTAATATCTGGCAGTGAAGTCAACATTTTACTGACTCTTCAAAAGAGGTTTTACTAATGTCATGCCGGGGGCTTTTTTAGATTTAAATCTAATCTTAAGCTTGTTATTTACATTGTTTTTACTGTTTATATGTTTTATAGTTATTTATGAAGCCTTTTTGGTTCTTTTTTCTGTTTTATTACCCATATGCTCCTGCCATATAGCCCTAGTTGCTGGCATTGCATTAAGTATCAGCATAACTAACTAACTTTTAAAAATAACAAACAAGAAGAAAATATTGAAATGGGTGAAAGAACAGCAAGGGCTGGGCAATAGATGATTGGAGTTTAATGTGTTTGGATCAAAGAAAAGAATGTACTGGAGAGCACGGTGGAACGGATATAACGGTATGGGGCTGCTTTGGTGTAAAAGGATTACTGAGCCAGCCAGCTCACCGCTGTATTTCAAAAGCATGCCGTCCCCAGCCAGCCAGTTTCCTCATGCAGCGGGACAGTCACCCTCTGTTTTGATCATTTTTATTTTTGATCAATTTAATGAATAATATTTTCAGTTATTTTCAGGAAAACATTGTTCATGATTTCAGACTTTTGAACAGTGGAATATAAATTAATATTGACCCCTATTCCTTCAGTGACAGTTGAATTGATGTATAATTTCTTTTAATGAAATTCCATCAGCATTTATTATTGATGGAGACCTGCCTGGGGTCTCCATGTGCTTGTTAGCCTGGCGTTTGACTGCCTGCAATGCTATTCAGGTATGAAGATGGGCGTGGAAGCTCCCACCAACAGCAGATCACCTGCTATCCCTTCAAAGACGTAAATAACTGGTGGGTTATCAAAGATCCAGGCAGGTGAGTGTCACATGTGCTCTTATGTTTATAAGAACCAGGAATATCAAATAGTAGGACCAGCACTGAGTAATGTTTTCTGTGGAACTTCTGGCACCTGAATTATGTGTGATTGTGATAAGATTAATTGTCTGTTGACTGCTTAATATTTATTTGTTCACCATTAGTTGTTCATAGTACTGAATGTTAGCTTTACAGTGCACTTGTTACACACAGCCAACCTTGGTGTTGATGAAAACACTTAACTGTTGCTAACTGAATTACTTTGCTTTAGGCAGGAACTGATAGTGAGCAGCCCACCCCAGACAGTTAAGCATGGTGACATCATCCAGCTGGTACATGGAATGACATCACGGTTCTTAAATACGTATGTACCCTGCCTCTGGGCCAGTGGAACTTTATACAGTAGTTTAGTTAAAGTTGAATATTTTTAATGCAATATATGAGTGTTAATCTGCTAAGGAACAGTAATTGTTTTAAAGAAACATTATTTTAAAGTGTTGAATAGATCAAAAGGTTTGATAATATTTTGCTTGAAATGATCATATGCCTTTTTCGTTACCTTCCATCACTGTTCTGGGGCCTGTGTAATGAAGTAGGATTTTATGCTTAGCCGGATAACTTGTCAGATTTAAGGTAGTCTGGGTTAAATGGAAGTGAATGAAGATAAAGTTCATTTAAATCTGACAAGTTATCTGGGTGTGTAGGAAATCGTGCTTCATGATACAGGCTCCTGAAAGAGTCTCTTGGTATTAAAATCAGTTACCTATATATGGCCATTTTTGCGATGGATGTTTATTGAAAAAAATCACTCAATTGCATCAGTCAGTTTTGTTAATCATTGTCATTCTTAGTTAATTGAAAATGCCAGTGTTGATGAACATTTGTTTGTTGCTCTGCAAATATCCACATATACTCCAAGCATGGTTATAATTAAGCTCATTCTGTCAGCACTTTGTTTGTCTTTTCAATGTGAATAGTGGCTATCCAAGTAATGTGATTTAAGCAGTTTCAGAACCTTCATGGATCCGAAGACAGGTAAACGTTTGACACAGACATGATAATACTGCTAACGAACAAAAAAATGCTTCACTTACTGTAAGATTTGACAGGTGTTTTTTGGTTTAGTTGATCTGAATGTAAAGTTTTGCAATTGTAAATGTATTGATTGGATGTTGAGAAAAATAAAAATGCTGACACACACACAGTACTTTCTGTGATCATAAAGCACTCCACAAAACATAAACCTTAAAGAATTCCTTATGTTGCCCAACACACTGAGATCAGTTTTAAACCACATGGATTTAAACAAGGAAACTGGTATTTTTCTGTTAATCCATGGTGCATGAACTGCAATAGTGCTTAGTTGTTTCAGTGAGATTTTTACCATTTATCAGTCAGATACCACACCATTTTTTTTTTGGTTAAATAGGTTTTATTTTTTTATTTTTTTTTTATATACTACTATACTCAACTGTGTCAGTCTTTAGTTTCATCTGCTAAAACCTGCCTGTCCTTCCCTCCCTCAAACCAACTAACCAGCTAAATTAACCACACACTGTAGCTAACCTTGCCTTTTTCACGGTCCCTCAGCTCTCATGTGTGCGTGAAGGTGCAGTGAGCATGTGGTGCTTTTCCTTTTTTCACAGGCACGATGTTGCTGCTCCCGTGAGCCCTCACTTACAGGAGGTGTCTGGCTACATTGATTTCAATGTATCAATGCCTTCCCAGAACTTATGGAAAGTGGTGAGATTTGTATTTTGGAAAATAGGTTTTAGGTGCATTTTGAACATTTCACAGTTGCTGCTTATATTTGCTTTGTAAGTATATATAAGTTATACTGTATAACTTCATACATACATGGGGTAAATTCTAAAGTAAACTAAAGAAATGTATTTGACAACCAGATAAATATGTGGGGATAAAATGGATTTTAACCAACATCCAATCAAGTTGATGTGCAGTTAGGCGTTTATGTGCCTATCAAATAATGATCCTGGTTCAAGCAGTGGATACTGCTGTGCTATTTTGGTTGCCAGGGAAATACTGACTGGTTGTCTTTTACAGGAAATACTCAACAGGGAGTCTGAGAGAGCAGTTTGGAAAACGATTTACTCAGAGGTGCAGTTGGTTCATGTGAACACCTCTGCGGTGCTCAAGGTTTGTAAAGTCAGGATTGGCTGTACCAGTATCTGATCCTCAGGAACCCCCACAAAGTTTGCATTTTTGCTCCCTACCGGGGAGCAAAATTTGGACTGTCTGGCAGGGAGCTGGGAGGGAGCAAAAATATGAACTGTATGGGTGGACTGGGTGGAGAGACACTGGGCTAGTCTGTTTGTCTTCACATAGTGACCAGTATTGATACATTTTTATAATGGATATTGGAATGGATGTCTGTGGAAATTATCAAACTGTGAACAATGTGATATTTATGTTTTGGTTGAATTTGTACGGTGGCAAGAGCATGACAGCTGATTCTTAAAAAAAAAAATAAATAAATAATCGTAACTCCAGAAGGAAGCTTAGCAAAAATACAAAATTTTTATCAGATGATCTTCAGATATGTAAGAATACATGATAAAAATATGAAAATGATGATTAAGTGCCCGCTTGGCCAAATGAGGACTTAAAAATAGGCAGTTGAACAGACTTCAAAAAATTACTCTGACACTCGTATAAGAGTAATGCATATGTGGTTGCTGCATCCGCATAGCCTGGTATCATAAATGACACTGAGTGATTTATCTAGCATACTGCTCGAGTGAGAAGCTCTCAGGGGGGCGTCATTTTGAAATTTCGGCCAATTTTTACAATTACACACTGCTGATCTGATAACAGTTTAGAATTGTACAGACCATGTCAGCCCTGGTCACACAGTTTCAAAGCTGCACGTGCTGTATCTGAGGAGCTATGAATGTTGTAATTGGGACCCAAACGCTGATTCGACAAAAATGTGAAATTAATAAAGAAAAAATCTAAAGGCTGTAGTTTCAGAACTATTAGAGATGCAGACCTGATATTTGATATTTCCCCATAAGCTTGGTATAGGAACACTTTTGATTTTTTTCAGTGGAATTTGAGAAGGTCACATGGGATTTCAAACTGTGATTTAATATGGAATGACTCTAAATCAATATATTTTGAGGAACTGCACATGCATGGTACCTTGAGGAAATGATTGTATTAATACTGTTATGCAGCTGAGTGGAGCATCTCTGCCAGACTGGGGCTTCAGGCAGTTGGAAGTCGTAGGGGACAAGCTGTCCAAGGGCTACCAGCAGAGGTGGGCTTGGAACGTGGAGGAACATCGCTATGGAAGGAGTAAGAGACCCCACTGATTGCTTTTAAATTTCCCTGTCACACACATTAATTTTATAAACTTCATTTTCTACTTGATTAGTTAAAAATTACCTGAGTTCTTCATACTTATTGTATGAAGTACATGTACAATAATATTCTAATTTAGAAAGGCATGTTCTAAAAAGGTGAACGCTTCCGTATTATCCAATGGGGTAACTGTGCTTAAACAATACAAAGATATAACCTGAGGGTTTCTCCAGTATCTGGAGGTGTCCTACTGTAGCCTTGAGCGAGACCTGACACCCTTTTCCTAAGCATCTTCAGAGTTACGCGTTAATGTAATAGAATTACCACTGTGCCCCGACTGCAGGCCAGGAGCAGAAAGAGAGGGAGCAGGAACTGCATTCCCCCACGCACGTTGACATCAGCCGCAATCTCACCTTCATAGACAAGTTTCTGGAGGTACAGGTAGGGCAGCTATGAGTAGACCGGCCTTAGGTGAGATGCTGTACATTCGAAGGCATACAACAACCAGGTGTATGGGGTCTTTTTTTTTTGCAATGTAATTAAATCCTTCTGCCATGGACTTGATGGGTTTTTGATGCCTAAATATATAATTTCGATAAACGGTGACCATATTTGCATCTGTGAACTTCTGCTTGTTTAGTTAAAGATGCTTACAATGAAAATTGAGGAGACGGAACACAAATACAGCTCCTCTCCTCTGGAATGGGTCACCATGGACACGAATATTGTGTACTGGCTTCATCCTTCCAGCAATGTAAGTGCTTCAATCAGTCAGTGATCTTACACTGAATGATAATACAAAGTACTTTTCCTTGTTTGTTTCCTGCATGGTCTCTTGCCTGATCAAAAACTGAAGCAGAAATGCTGAGAATCCTGATGTCTTGCTAGCTCTGCATGTTCTGCAAAAGCCCAGCATTTTCTCACCTTCTTATCTCTTATCTGTGTGGCCCTCAGGCTCAGATCCACTTGATTGGCAATATTGTCACGTGGTCTTTTGCAAATCTGGGCCTCGCTTTGTTTTCTCTTCTGTTCATCTGGTACCTGCTGAGACGACGGCGCAATATACGCGACATCCCCGAAGGTACAGTGGGCAGGCTGTAATGCTGACAGCTGGTTTTTACTCTTGATGCAAGGCTCACAAGGTCAAAGATGTTTGTAAATCTGCAGCGTCACTATTAAGTACAGTAGCAAGAGGAAAATTAATTGGCTACCTTTTCTGTGCTATAATCATATTTGTGCACGATTGTGTAAATAAAATACTAGTTGATAATCATATGTAAAATTTTGTATACAAGTTCTTGTAAACTGCTCAAAACAAATTGAACATTAATACCCAAAATTAACTTTTTTTGTGTCAAAGAATATCAAAGAACAGTGCCTCATTATTCAGTATTCATAAACCTAAGTAAATATTTGAGTAAAGATGCTTTTTTTTTTCTTTCTCTTTCTGATTATCACCTGGATTCAGAAACGTGGCATCAGTTTGTTCAAGCGGGTGCAGTCTGTGCTGGTGGCTGGGTGGTGAACTATCTGCCCTTCTTCATGATGGAGAAGACACTCTTTTTGTACCATTACTTGCCAGCTCTCACCTTCAAGATCTTGTTGTTATCAGTGGTCGTTGAGCATCTCCATGTTCACATCTTCAGGTAAATAGTAACAGGTGTCGGAATATGAAGACATGGTAGGTTTCGCTAAAAGCACCTGCTGCGTGACTAAGATACCCCTGCATGTTTGGTATGGTAGAGGTCATCAGTAAGTTGCTAGTGTTTAAAATTCACTTAAATTGTTCAGTATACTTTGTCTTCTAGGTCAGTCTATGTAGCATAATCCAAATAAATACTCGTGTTTTTTTTTTCCTTTTTTCACTACTTTGTATTTCTGTTGTACTATCTCACATACGACATCTTGTCATCTCTATGTCATGTCTTCCTCTGTCTCTTATTACCAGTTTTACTTATCCAGTTGCATTTTGACATTTTGCCGCCAGGTCTTCTTTACAGCGACGCTCTCTGGAGGGTGTCCTCCTTGCAGGACTGGTCCTGGTGTACGTATGCTATCACACCCTCAGTCCTTTCACCTATGGCTACCCAGAGCTTAGCTCTGAGGATATTTCCTTTCTGCGCTGGAGGGAAAGCTGGGACATCCTGATCCGGCAGCACTAACCAGTGGGGAGGTTGTATCTCCCCTCTGAGGGCTGTGGCCTCCAAGATATTGCCTGTTTGGACTGCTGAGACGTCACTGCCTTACGCATTGGCTGTATGATGTGGAAGGAGTTAATGCAGAATTCCAGAGACTGTAATAACTGATGCAATAAAATGTTTTAATGTGCCTGCAACAGTATATTTATTTTTTTTATGTTTTGCTAGTTTTGTGCTCATCACTCATAACAAAATGTCTGAACATCAAATGGCTGTAAAAAAAATTTGCATTACCTTTTTTGTATAGGTAAAGTTATTTTTTTGATCCCTTTCAGGTAATAAAATGCACAAAAAGTATTTATTCATCATCATTGTTCTTTTGGATAGATCTTCATACCACCAAATGTACAAATGAATCTGCTTCATTTTGCCAAGTATTTCATGTGAATACGTCATTTGTCTTCTCATGTTTGGTCCTCAGAGGCACAGTGTCGTTAGCCTCTCCTGCTAATGTGTTTTCAGTCCTAGAATTCTCACTGATTTTTATTTATTTTATTTTTGTTTTTTTTATTGCACCATTCACTGTATACTCTGCCTTTGGTGAAAATCCTAGGTATATGTGCATTTTTAAGACTGCAGACAGCTGTCTGTGAAGGACGTCTCCGCTGCCTCATGCACATTTTCATGGGGCTGGCTGCGGCCTAGAACATGCCTCTGCAAGGCTTATGTTGGGCAGCCCGGCCTGCAGGATCTGCCCAAGAGCAGGACATCCCTCTTACACACATGAGGTGTTTCTTTTTCTCCTGAGGCCTCCATTAAAATCTGAGTAGCAGTCTATCTTTAGGAAAGAAGCAGCCCCCTTGTTGGAACATGGTGTGTATGTCACTGGAGGTGGGTACCTTTGTCCTGAGTCGGAGGAGCTCTGCATGGATGGATTGTCACTCTCTGAATGAAGTGGAATGAACTGTTGAAATCCTAAATCTCTTTTCCATTTTAAGTGCGCTGTTCTACTTCTGGTTACAACGTAACTGGAGTCCTCCAACTTCCCAGTATCCTTCATTGAATTGAATTGCAAAGGATCTTTTAACAGCATGTATAGTCTGGGCATCCTTCTGCGCAGGGTGTAAAGCAGGCTCTTCAGGCTTGCCTTCTAGACTAAACTGACAAGCTGCACTGTGTAGAGAGATGAGCATTGCACTCGTGGTTCTGTGGTCCAGTTCTGTTCTTATAAAATTACGTATTTCTGCTACAGTTAGATAACAGCAATAAACAATAAGAAAATTAGCTGTCCAGACTACAGTATATGTCTATACATTTTGAAGTAATATGTTAGAAATATGTTACATATATGATGTGTGAGTGTGCCCTGCGATGGGTTGGCCCCCTGTCCAGGGTTGTTCCCTGCCTCGTGCCCGTTGCTTCCGGGATAGGTTCCGGACCCCCCGCGACCGAATAGGATTAAGCGGGTTGGAAAATGGATGGCTGGATGGATATGTTACATATACACAGGGGCAAAGCTAAAAATTCTGGGTGCCCTGCTTGGGTTGGTACTTTCAGCCTGAAGAAATATGGCTCCCACAGAGGATAGGATTTGCTGAGGGTCTATGGGGTGCCCCTTGGTATATTTTGACGCCCCTATGAAGCACTGAGCCCTCTAAGTCTGCCAGGGTACATTTCGGGACCCCTATGAAGCACTTGGCCCTCTGAGTCTGCCAGGACCCCTATGAAGCACTTGGCCCTCTGAGTCTGCCAGGGTACATTTTGAGGCCCCATTAAAGCACTGTTTAAGCTCTGCTGTGGTACAGTGGCTAAGAGGCCCAGCGTCGAATGTGACAAAGAGAATGTTCCTAATTGAATTAGATTTTTAATGCAAAGTTTTTTACCTCTATAGAAAAGGTCGTCAGGCTTATCCTCCCTCATCACCAGGTAAGCCCAGTTCTCCTTTGTCTCCCTCCGGCCCCAAGGGCCCAGTTACACCTTGGGATCCCTCCTTTTCCGGCCACTCACAATCTCCATTTCCCCCTTCTGCCCTTCAGGTGTGGCTTTTCTGCAGGTCACAGGGATCAGCCAGGAGTTCTCCTCAATACCTCATAGAATACACTCATTACTGTCTAAACCTTCTCTCCTCAAAACACAAAAAATAAAAAATCACATACATACATACAAGTTCTTTAATAATGATATGTTTATCTGTAATCATTCAGATATTTGTTCCAAAGTAACAATTTTCCCAATAGATGTTATACTAGCAATTCTTATTTTTACCACAAGATGGCAGCATGGTTTTGATTTCAGTTCAAATTCACAGAAAGTAAAAACTATTCATCTGCTATACTGTATGTGCAAAATTACATTCATTCATTTTAATTTTTTTTAAAAGAAGTGCTAAATTTTACACAGGCACTCACTACTTTAAAAATTAAGACAGTTCAGTTTGGTTCTTGTTAATATGAGTTAGGTGGAAACAATTATGTTTCATGATGTAATGTTCTTGGTTTTGCTTGTGTGCTGTTTGATGGGCTCAGCCGGTGATGGACTGGCACCCCACCCTGGGCTGTTCCCTGCCTTGTGCCCTGTGATGGACTGGCACCCCACCCTGGACTGTTCCCTGCCTTGTGCCCTGTGATAGGTTGGCACCCCAATGGATGGACTGGCACCCCACCCTGGACTGTTCCCTGCCTTGTGCCCTGTGATAGGTTGGCACCCCATGAGATGGACTGGCACCCCACCCTGGGCTGTTCCCTGCCTTGCGCCCTGTGATGGACTGGCACCCCAACCTGGGCTGTTCCCTGCTTTGTGCCCTGTGATGGGTTGCCACCCCACTCTGGGCTGTTCCCTGCCTTGTGCCCTGCGATGGGTTGGCACCCCACCCTGGGCTGTTCCCTGCCTTGTGCCCTGTGATGGGTTGGCACCCCACCCTGGGCTGTTCCCTGCCTTGTGCCCTGTGATGGTTTGGCACCCCACCCTGGGCTGTTTCCTGCCTTGTGCCCTGTGATGGACTGGCACTCCAACCTGGGCTATTCCCTGCCTTGTGCCCTGAGATGGACTGGCACCCCACCCTGGGCTGTTCCCTGCCTTGTGCACTATGATGGGTTGGCACCCCACCATAGGTTCTGCACCCCCCCACAACCCTGAATAAAAGGAGTGGTTACAAAAAATGGATTAATCTTTAATTTCTTAAAAAGTTGTCTGCAAATACTGTAAAATATGTACTTTTACTGTGCACTTTTGTGGATGCAGATCCACGTAGAACACAGTTTACTTGTTTAAAGAGTCACTTTTTCACTTTCTAAACAAGGCAAAAAAACAAAACGTATTCATAAATATAAAAATATAGTTAGAAATATTGTTTTCTTAAACTGATACATTTTATTTGAAACCTCTACAATCAACTTAGTAAAAAGCAATTCACTTTAAATCTTAAAAATATGTATTTTTTTGTTTCCACAAGGGAGTTTTGGCTTTGCTTTTGCACATTTTTCTTTTAATTGTTATGATAATGCACATAAGTGAATAAAACTCATAAAATGAGAAGATATTTTTCTGTGCTCTATTTACAAGCACATGCAGTTCTTTAGTTGGTTGACATGCTTTAATATATATGAGCACAAGTTGCACTGTGTAGCCTTCAGCAAATTAAATGTGCTGCAGCAAGATCTGAGCCCATCATACCGTTTCTATTGAATCTTTGCTGACTTGTCATGGAGTCAAATTTGGCTCAGTCCCAATATCCAGCTACAGTAAGCCTGAAGCCCTGAACCCTCACATATTTAATTGACATCACCAGGTAAGTGATTGAGTGGGAGAGGCTGCAAGGGCTCAAAATGGTATAACTAGGAATGGGACAGCACGTTGCAACATATCATCATGTCAATGCCAAAACTGGTTCCTTACATGAGTTTGGGACTGATCGTTTTATTTATTATTTATTTATTATTCACTGGCCAGGCACTTATGGTACTGACTGCCTATTTTGAACGTGTTCCAGGCTCCTGCTTTTCAGAGTAGATGAGAGGTAATTGTCAAATAGTCAATTGGCTTGTTTTTGTCAAAACACCATCATCAATTACCATTTACACTTCTGGGCTTCCTCTGGTAACCCAGTGTTTTATGTCACACAGCTAAGAGTTGTGGGTAATTCTCACAGGCGAAGTCAGCAGAAAGGTGGACCTATGGAAAACGTGCATAAAAGGCTCACAATGTCTATGTGAGGGTCCCCATGCACTTTACCATTTGACAGTGGGAGAGTCTTAAGTCCTCAAGGACTTAGTCGGAATGTACCTCGAAATCTGTGAGTGCAAGAGTGTGGACATTGGGATTAGACCTATATCTCGCTGCAACCTGCGGGCAGGAGCGGTTGAACATCCAACCCGGCCTACTGTACGTTACCTCACGAGCCAGTCAATCACGCCGTTCATTCAAAAAGAACCTTGTGCGGATTGATTTACGCCAGTATATGAACAGCTCCACAGTGGCTTTACTAGCTAGCTAATGAGTTGCTTCTACTTGGAAACTCATATGAAGGATGCTGAACAGTCATTTCAGCATGCGCAATATCTGATGACACACAAAGTTATCAAGTTTTAGCTCTTGTTAACTTCATGGAGGCTACATTACCAGCAAGAGGTTTTTTACCTAGTTATAGATTGGTAGTTAGCTAGATTGACAGGTAGAACTGATGAAAATGTATGACCTGCAACAAAAACAGCCACATACAAGCAGACATGTCCCACAATAGAATCTTTGTGCATTTATTGAGGAGCATTAGTCTATTTATCAGAAACACTGACAACAAATTAACAAATAGCTCTGGAATTATGCTGGGATACAAATTAAAGATTTTTTACTTGCTGACATAACTGTGCTGGATTGCATGTGGGCCGGGTTGGATGTCCAACCCAGTCTTCTGGTAGGTCACAACTTCTCCATGGAGTTCCAGACTTCAAAATTATTTCCCTAACGAATAAACACTGTAAAGCTCCTCTATGTCAAAATTTCTGTTGGCAATTAAGCTTTGAAGCTGTAGGGCACCTACAATCCTGTGGAAAAAGTAGGTACACCCCTTGAAAAAGTTTTTTTTTCAACATACACTGGTCAGCCATAACATGAAAACCACCTACCTAATATTGTGTAGGTCCCTCTCGTGCCAACAAAAACAGCTCTGATCCATTGAGGCATGGACTCTGCAAGACCTCTGAAGGAGTCCTGTGGTATCCAGCAACAAGACGTCAGCAGCAAATTCTTTAAGTCCAAGTTATGAGGTGGAGCATCCATAATTTTCACTTGTTTGTCCAACACGTCGTCATCCACTACACTACACACCCAGGATTTCCCTTCCCCCTCACTGGCCCAGTTTTCCAGTCTTTCGGCTGATGAGATCATGAAAGTTATCTCATCTTCCAATCCTACCACCTGCCCATTGGATCCAATCCCCTCCACATTGCTCCAGACAATCTCTCTGGACCTTCTCCCCTTCATCTCCACCGTCATTAATGACTCCATAACTTCTGGTCATGTACCAACAGCATTCAATATAGCCAGGACATTCCCATCCTGAAAAAATCCACTCTAAATCCCTCGGACATTTGCAACTACCAACCAGTATCGCTTCTTTCCTTCCTTTTAAAAAATCCGTGAACGCACAGTTTACAACCAGCTATCTCTTTACCTCTCTCAGAACAACCTCCCGGATCCTAATCAGTCTGGCTTCAAAGCAGCTCACTCCACAGAGACTGCTCTCTTAGCAGTCACTGAGAAGCTGCATGCTGCTAGGTCAGCCAGACTGTCATCTGTCCTCATCCTTCTTGACCTATCAGCAGCATTTGACATGGTCAACCACAATACACTCCTGTCCATCTTGACTTAGCTTGCATCCTACCTCGACGGTTGATCGTACCAGGTGACATGGAAAGGATCCACATCTACCCCACGTAGCCTCTTCACCGGTGTCCTTCAGGGCTCGGTTCTTGGCCTGCTTTTGTTCTTCCTTTATACTAAATCTCTTGGTGAAGTCATATCCTCTCATGGCTTCTCTTACCACTGCTATGCAGATGATACCCAACTCATCCTCTCCTTCCCTCCTTCAGACACTCACGTCTCCACTAAGATATCTGCATGTCTAGCAGACATCTCATCTTAGATGACCGCTCACCAACTAAAACTCAACCCTAGTAAAACGGAACTGCTTTACATCCCGGCTGACTCATCCCCCCTCCTGGACCTTGCCATCTCTCTCGACAACTCCCTGATCCGTCCTTCGGTTACTGCTTGCAACCTTGGGGTTACCATGGACAATCGTCTGTCCTTTTCCTCACATATTGCCAACCTTTCCCGCTCTTATCGGTTTTTCCTGTTTAATATCAGAAGGATACGTCCATTTCTTTCCACACAGGCTACCCAGATACTTGTTCAGTCCCTCGTCTTCTCCTGTCTTGACTATTACAACTCGCTGCTAGCGGGTTTACCACTGAGCGCCATTTGCCCCCTCCAACTAATTCAGAATGCAGCTGCTCGACTTGTTTTCAACCTCAAAGGTTTTCCCACACCACTCCTTTTCTGCGCTCACTACACTGGCTTCCTATGGCTGCCCGCATCAGATTCAAAACACTGATGCTCGCATACAAAGCCAAAAA
>JAABNX020000046.1:22438340-22449100 GCA_015163995.2 Mormyrus lacerda | reverse complement strand
TGAGTCACTGAATGTCTTCAAAAAACGACTTAAAACACACCTTTTCCAGAAATACCTGAATTAGCACTTCTGGTATTGAACTCTGAGCTCTTTTAAAAAAAAAAAACAAAATCTGTAATTTCCCAACAGAGTATTAGATCCCTTGTTTTCATAGCCTTGGTTTTACTGAGCTAGTATCGGGTATTAGGGAAAAATTCATTGCAGAGTCTTAAAGCACTTATGTAAGTCGCTCTGGCTAAGGGCGTCTGCCAAATGCTGTAAATGTAAATGTAAATCTCTCAGACACTCCATTGAATTGAAATCTGGGGAATTTGAAGGCCAAGTCGACACCTTGATCATGTTAGAGATGCACTGATCTGATATTGATATTCGATATCAGTCTGATACTGACTCAAACAGCTGAATCAGGTATCTGTGACAATGTGATCGATATATGGGACAGATTTATTTAATTCAGTTCTAAGTTATTGTATGTTTACATCCGCAGTGCACTGGTAAACCGATACATTTTGCTACAAGAAGAGATAACATAGCATGGAGGGAGCTAAGAAATCAGCAGTTTGGCAGTATTGGTACGGCGACAAGTTATCGGGCATTTCAATGGTATTTTAGAAAGTGACGCTATTACAATATTTTGACTACATTGAAGACATTTTTGCTGAAAAGAAATGTCACGGTATACTGTGTTACCCTTAAACTAAGCCTAGATAGTAGTTCTACTAATAAATTCATCTCCATGAAAAAAATGTCTTCAAGTACATACATGTAAGCCAAATGTGTGGTGAGTGCGATATTAGCGGGTTAATGGACTCCAAGCCCCATATAATACGGTGCAGTGCTTCTTAGGTAAAGAGACAGATACTGATGTTGCTCCAGGATTTCTTTGTACTCAATTGAAATGCAATGACTAATATGGCAAAGCAGTCCGATACCTGCATGGACTGAGTGTATCCAATGCTACAGGAAGCAGTGGTGGTTTTGAGGGGTGACTCAGATATACCACTGCGGCAATGCACTTGTTGAAAGCGTTCAGTTTGGCAATGTATTTTTATTTGGATAAATTATTTTTTCATGACCAAATGACAATTTCAATCATAGTTTTGTTCCTCTGTGGAGACTTTCCAGCTGAGAACTGATAGTAACTCAGTTGAAAAAAAGAACTCAGGTAAGATACAATAAATACGTATTTATATAAATGTATTGAATTGTTATTTATCATTAAAAATGCAATAAAAAATAACAATTCAAAACAATTAGAAAATATCCTAAGATGAAAATGCATTTTAATACAGTACAGCCTACCTTAAACATGCTTAGAACACTTATTTTAGCCTTCTGTTGGGCAAAATCACTCTCACAAAGCCTAATTTATAAAAAAAAATTGAACATCTCATGTAATTTATTGAATGATGTACAGAAAGTGAAAAACATTTACCCATCGTAAAGTCAAAATATCGTAACTTGTTTAAGTCAAGCCTGATGTTGCCTTGCACATAAAAGAATGATCCCAGTCTCTTCCACACAGTCTGGCATACAACTACTCAGCTACTCGGTACAACTCTGCTACTTGGTGTCAGCCAATACCCAAAGCCCAGGTATCGTTATTGGTACAAGAACAAAGAAGTTGGATTGGTACATCCCTAGTTCATGTTCCTCAAATCATTCCTGAACAATTACTGCAGTGTGGTAGGGCGCATTATCCTGCTGAAAGAGATCACTGGCATTGGGGAATACCATTGCCATGAAGGGGTATACTTGGTCTGCAACAACATTTACGTAGATGGCACATGTCAAAGTAACATCCATATGAATGCCAGGACTCAAGCTTTGCCAGCAGAACATTGCCCAGAGCATCACACTGCCTCCACCGACTTGCCTTCTTCCCATAATGTGTCCTGATGTCATCTCTTCCACAGGTCAATGACGCACACACACATGGCAGTCCACATGATGTAACAGAAAATATGTCACTCATCCGATCAAGCCACCTTCTTCCATTGTTCCATAGTCTAGCTCTGATGATCACATGCCCATTGTAGGCACTGGGGACAGGGGTGGACCATTGGCACTCTGACCGGTCTGTGGCTATGCAGCCCTAAAATGTAGCAAGCTGTGAAGCACCGTATTCCTGACACCTATATATCATAGCCAGCATTGACTTTTTCAGCAATTTGTGCCACAGTAGCTCTCCTGTGGGACTGGACCAGACAGGCTGGCCTTTATTCCACACGCACGTCAATGAGTCTTGGGCACCCATTACCCCATCGCTAATTCACCAGTCGGCCTTCCTTAGACCACTTTTAGTTTTTAGGTTTTTGTTAAGTTTTAGGTACTGGCTACTGCTTTCTGGGAACACCCCACAAGACCTGCCATTTTGGAGATGATCTGACCCAATTGTTTAGCCATCACAGTATGGTCAAACTCACTCAGATCCTTGCAGTTGCCCATTTTTCCTAAATCTAACATATCAAGTTCAAGAACTGACTTAAGCTTAAGTTTAGTGGGCTAAACTTCTCTCTGCAAGTCATCAGAAGGTCATCAGTATGAGCCTTGAGCAAGGCCATTAATCCCCAGCTTCCTGATTGGTGTATTTGGACAAACAAATATTTGATCTTCATTTGAATAGTTTTTATAGATGGAGGTAATGTAACCTACAAAACAAATAAAATTCCAAACTCTAAATCATTTATTTAACAAAATTCAATAACTTCAACTTTTCTCTGTGGGGGCATCTATTTTTAATTTTTCTAAGTTTAATGTTGTGACTAGTGTAAGAATGTACTCTTTTTTTCTTTCAAGGAATTACAATTTTATTTTAATGGTAAAATGTTATCACGTTTGTGTTTCAGTATTGTTGAAATGAGGATCTAATACTTATATGTCCAAATGTGTTGAAAAAGACTCCACGTGTACTTACTTTTTCACATGACTGTACTTCCCTTCAGTTGCAGTCTTTGAATAACACCAGTCTTACATGCCTATTTTAGTCTAGCTTCCCTCAAATAGCACTGTGGCTGCTTTTGCCCATGCCACTATATGTCTTTATGAATGCCAGTCATAGCTCAGCAGTAGGATATGCTCCTTCCTTTACCCCACACCAGACGGAACCTGGACCTTGGCCCTTGGACCAGTGGAGCCCGAGTTACCAAGGGATATAAAATCAACTCAACTGGTACAATGACACCCCAGGCTGATTCCACTCTAAATTCTAGTGCCAATAACATACATACTAAGTTTTGATGGAGGATGAGGGGGGGCATGACCTTGATAAGCATTAAGAATGATGGGTTAATGGTTATTTCAATCTGTGATGCTAATCTTGTAAAATCCTTTTAAGGGTGGTTTCAGTTCAGGGAAAGGTGCTAAATTCAAATACACCGAATTCCTCATAATGTGCGTTATACCTGTTAAGGATCGCACAAATCCCAAACCATGGTCTCCAAAGGGAGAATGATGCCACAAATAGTTTTTCAGAAATTATGCAGCATGCAGTTTTGCACAAACAGCAGTAACTGGAAGTGCACCCGTGAGGCATCTGTAGGTCCCTTTGCCACCCACAAGAGTAATAACTGTAAAAGTAGTGCATGTGACGTTCAGCACTCTACTCAAACTCCCCACTGCACAGAGAATCTTAGTATGGGCATAGAAGTTAAACTGAGATAATCTTTTGGTTCTTATAGAGGACAAAGTAGAACCCAAGGAGAACACTGTGAAAATGCTATTGAACAATACACATCAAGAGATTGTGAAACAATGATAATGGAAAAAAAATCTGAAAAAAATGTACTGCAATGTTATGATTGGTTGTTTATTTTATTAGTCAAGTACACTATTATCCTAGGTTGAAATGAAAGTGCATAATTTTCAGTTCTTGTGACAGGATGACTATTTTGGAAGTACAAAATTGCAGCATTTTTAAATGCATTGTTCATACAAAATAAGGCCATAGACAAAAGCCCATAGACAAAAGCAATTCTCGCATAACTGTATAAACTGTGCTTGATGTGTGAGCTATAGCACCACCTAGAATTAGTAGTGATACATTGAAGATGTTCATTAACAGTAAGAATGATAATAAACTTTAGCTACCATCTATTAATCCTGAACACCATAACAGCAGCTTCCCTGTACTTAATGCCCACAAGGTCACTCATAATGGGCTGAACAGTCAAATGGTTTTAGACCAAAGTAAAACAGGACTGATTAAGGAACAAAATGGTAATGCCTTTAGGAGCAAAGACCTTAACTCTGAAAAAGCATGGCTGCCCTTCAGCTCAGTAAATTGGTGCTCCTTTAGAAATTAAACTCAGATTGATAAGCCTGTTGTGTGACAAAGATCAGTCGAATGCCACTGTATATATTCAATTTTGATATTTCAATTTTGCATTTTCATGCATATATACATTTTTGTTCCTATGTTGGTTTATAAAAACAAGATAAGAAGGTACTGACACAACAAAAATGCAGAAAAATTGGATGGTGAAACGTGTTCATCAACAACAGGTACCTATGTGTTTGCAGCTCTTTTTTCTTGTTATTATATCAGCATACAGTTCCAGTCAAGAATAATTAAAATGTTAAAATGTATAAAATTCAATTTGCCCATTATGGCAATGTCCATACATGTTGTTCACAGCGAATCCACAAACCACATTTTTACCCAAATCTAAATTTGGGCCAGTATTTCACTGTTGCCAAACGTTTCGGTCCGGAATTCACCCTGACTGCTGGTGAAGGGGGTACTGGCTGCACTGCTGGGGCTTTGGTCTTCTCTTTGCTATTTTCTGTGATGGTGAATCCTTGTTCACTTTTCTCCTGCAAGTTAAACCTGGGCAGGAAATGTGTGGAAACATGCTGTGATTTCACACGGGTGCTGGAGCCCATTTTCGCCTTGCCCCGTTTGTTCAGCGCCACAAACCACTCGCGCCCACTCCGGTGGTTTCTGTGTGTTGCTGAGGCATATGTGTTATAGCTGTTCTCTTGAAATCGCTCCCTGAACTTGCAATCTTCTGTGAACTTTTCCTAAAAAGGTACAAAACAAGTGGAACACATAACTTTTAAGCAAAATAACTGTTCACAGCCATGAGTTTAAAATAATGTGATGGAGTACACAGGATAATGACCCTGACGGCTACAGAAGGAGTTGAAAGCCCAGACCTCTCTCAGCATAGCACTGAGTACTAGAAAGATCTAAAGTGAATAAAACAAGGGGAATGGTTCACCATTCCGTTGGTCTGCATCCCTTGTGTTTATGTAATAATTTTCTTATACAAAACAAATATGTCATCAAATGGACAGCAATAATTCATTCCACTATGGGTATAACACAAGGCTGACAACAAGAAAATTCCGCCAAATTCTGTACAATAGACCAGATACTATCGTTTTACAATATTTCTTTATGTAAGGAATTAATCATCTGCCTATTTCTGCTAAGGTGCAAATGTGTTATTGGCAGGGGTTGAGGCTACTCTCTGCTCTGTGGCTGCATTAATGACAGTCTGTCAGGAATCTTCATGTCATCAGCTGTCAGTGGTGAGGACCTTTTGAGACAACTCTGCCACAAAGTTGCTAAAATCTAAAACATCTACAAAGTAGAGGAGGTGCAAAGAAATATTTTAAAGGCATTAAATACCCCTTCAGGTAATAGTGCAATGGACAAAACACCACCCACAAAATTCTTAAAAGACACCAGAACCAGTCAAAATGGGTTACGTAATAAAATTTGCCTCCAGAAATACTGTAAACAATACAAAGTTTGCTATCATAAGTAATTCAAACTACATGCCGAGGAAAATATATTACAAGATATATTGCTTTGCTTCCAAAAATGTCACATTTACACAAAAAATAAATATTGTCTTAAGTTATTGTTTAATTTGGTGGGAGAATTTCGGACACATTTTCGATGTGCGCAATATTTCAGATAAAAATTGTGTTCATAACATTCACTTTAAACAGACCTTTGCCAAGTTCATTGCATCTAATTAAAGTTCTAAAGATATTTGTGGTGGGAAAATACAAAAAAATCTCCATGAAAAATGTTTCCTAAAATAGGCTTTAATTGCATTTATAATAAAACAGTTATGCTTTGCTGACCAGTGCAACAAAGCAGAAAATGGTGCCATTATGGTACTATTAAAACATCACAGTTAGCTATTTGAGGGACTCTGCATATATGCTTGAAGGGGGATATATTTATTTAGTTTACATTGTTCTCAGTTTATTTCTATCAATGCATGAACAATTTATCTAGATTGTCTCCTGTTAATAATGTTCACTATAAAATTCGAAGCATTACTCTAATCTCCTGTAGAAAGTGAATACAGTATGTATGTATTTTTGAACTGTAGTCATTTACACCATAATCACAGAAATATTGAGGAAATTCACTGTCCATGCTAAACAAATAAATATTCATCAAACATGCCGGAAACGAATGAGTTAGATGGTATCTGGATAAAATGAACAATGAGATAATACATCTCTTAAAAAAAACGAAAAATGCTTGCAGAGATTTCAATTGGTCTTTTTCTGGAAACCCTATCCTCTGATCTGGCCTTCAGTGTGCACTCTTAGCCAGCAGGTTCTGAAACCCTTCAGGCACTTTTGAACAGTAGTAGATGCATTAGTTTTAGGCAAAGAAATTCAGAATATTTTGAATGATGGGAATGATGATAAATCTGATAAAGTGTAACATCGACTGTGATCTTGCAGTTCCCCAACATTGTTACTAAGCAAATTATTTTGAGTTTTTTTGAATCGAATGTTGAATTTTTAATGTAATTCTTTCTTCCCAGGCTCTCTAACAAGTTTCCCTGTAGGAATGCCCTGCCTAAATTTCTATCTTTCAGAGAAAAGAGAAGGAGTACAGACGCTCCCTGGGTTATGATGGGGCTAAAATATCGAAAGACAAATATGCATTTTAATAAGGTAAACCTAACCTAACAAACATCATAGCCTAGCCTACCTTAAACATGCTTAGAACACTTACATTAGCCTACAGTTGGGCAAAATCATTGACACAAAGCCTATTTTATAATAAAGTGTTGAATATCTCATGTAATTTATTGATTAATCATATCCATTGTAAAATTGAAATTTCGTAACACGGACAACCGTAACCCGGGCAGAGTCTGTATATATAACAGCACATACCTATGACTTTTTTATCCAAAAAAAATTCATGAACGTTATGTTACCTTTGATGAACTAACAATAAATCAAACATTTTCTAACATATCACATTTTAATGTGGTTTTCAATTTTTATGAAGCTATACATTACAAACCAATCATTTTATAGGCATGTCTTAGGGTGATATATGAATTAGAGCAGTATTTCTCAACCTATTTGCACCACGACCCAATTTTTACCATGCCCGCTCTGTCACGGCCCTATGTCAAGCATAAGTTTAAATTAACGCTATGATCAAGCATGCAGTGCACTCTGCAATTTACACCAACCAATGCCTATCACACAAATCTGATTGGAGGTGCCAGTGAATTTTAAATTAAGCATCTGTGGTTTGGCTTCTTGGATTGGTCGAGTGCTCATTAGTCTTGCACTAAGCATTTGCAGACCCAAGACCTGTTCAAATATCTTAATTCTAGGATTGGGGCTGGGAAATCTGATCATGGATCAGCATAGCAGCTTCCTGGTTTTAAAATGCTTACATTCGCATCGCTGCCTTGCGACCATTTCCCATGGGTTGAGAATTGAAATTAGAGAGTATTCTGTAAAAGAAATGTGGTTATATCCCCTCACTAGTTCTTCAGTCTTGACTGGGTGTTGACTGAAAATGAATGATTCGGTTTGTTTAAATTATAACAGCAGACCTACTTTTACGATTCCAGTGTGCCTATATTGGTAATGGAATTAATGAGTATTACTCTTTTTTTTAAAGCACTAAATATCTGCCACTGTTACGTAGACTCACATATATTATTTAGACCAGTGGTTCTCAACCTTTTTTTGCAGTGGGCCGCACTATGTCCAAGCTCAAGTCTCACGGGCCGCATATTATTTACATATGATGTCATCAACGCTCAATAACCAGATAATATGCATCTTAAATTATTACAATTAGATGTATTATTATCATTAGAGAGTATAATTCTACTTACCATTAATGGGACACATTTATTATTATTTTATTTATTTTTAATTAATTTTTTTTTTTTTTTACGTGGTCAGCATCGCGGGCCGCATTTTCATTTGTGACGGGCCGCAGGTTGAGAACCACTGATTTAGACAAATATTTAAAATTGTTGTTAAAGTAGCAATTGTTTCTATTTATCTGTGCGTTATTTCCCAATATAAAGTGATTATACTCATACTTACAATAGCATGCAGTCTTCCCCGTTTATTCATTGCTAGATATCTCTTGCTGAAAACTCCTCGAATGCCAACAATGCTCTGAGAAACTGCAAAGAGTTCCAGCACACCTGGATAAGTAAGCACATTCCAAATCAACACAATTTTGTTACCTGAGGAAGAATTGAGCATTTAAAAAGTGTGACTTAAATGGACGTAAAAGTAGAATTTCAGGAAGAAGTGTCAGCCATCAACTGAATAGCAATACAGCCTCAAAATAACAGCTTACTTATGCAATCATAAAACATTAATTGGCATCTGCTGCAGTAATAAATGGGAAATATAAATATAAATAGGAAAATATAAGTTCTCAAACGGGAATGATATACATATACCATTTATACTTACCAGCATTACATATGCTTTACAATTCTTAAATCCATCCATCCAGTTTCCGACTACTTATCTAGTAGAGGGTGGCCAGGAGCCCATACCATGTATGGATGGATGAGACGGGAGAATGCCTTTGAATGAATACATACAGACTCCACACACACGGCATGGCGATCTGATTCAAACCTTCAGCCCTGAATGCGCATTATTAAAACCTGACAGACGTCTGTGAGTAGCTCAGTGTGCTCATACCTGCAGGAGTTGTATTTGGGTTTCTTCCTGCTCTGTTGTTGTGGAGTTTACCTGTACCTGCAGATACCCTAAATCCAAAAACATGCAGTTATATGACTGAGTGTGTGCCCTGCGATGGACTGACATTCCATCCTTGAAGCCCCCAGCTTCCTGTGATAGCTTCACCATCCCCCTATACTGAATAAGTGCTCATGGAAGAAGGATGCCTGGTTCCTCTGCAGTCGAACAGCAGCAGTACAGCAGAAGAGCAAATGAATTACCTTTTCATTTTCATTGTAATGCTTTGGACAAGCTCAGATCAAGAAGAGCTCAGTCCAGTTCCCCCGCTTAGTTCAGTGCCTTCAGTTTGCCCATCATTCAGAAATGCCACGGTGTGGTGCAACACTTGTCAGTGTTATTCATTTTTTGATAAAAATTAAGACACAAATATTTACTTTCTGTTCAACGCTCTAAGTTTCAGGACCGGCTTTGGCATTATAAAATAATACAGCTGTCTCACCCTAACCTTTGTAATGCACCATCTTATATTCCCCTTTGGCTAATCATGCCTAGTCCTCTCCTTCCCCATCCCTCACAATGCGTCCCACCGCTGTCGGATCTTGGCTGGTAAAATATCCGTCTTTCTCCCCTTTTCACTAAATTCACAGGACCTGCTGTTCCGGATGGCTACTGTGTTTCCCCTCGTGCTTCTGACACCAGTATCGTCAATATTAAATGTCCATTTTCACAGACTTCTCTATGCATTTTTTGAGGAGGAGTAACATTAAGTATTATTAAGTATTATTTTTAATGTCTGGGACTGTCCAGTTGAAGAACAGTCCTTACTTGGGGGACTCTTCTCCAGTTGTATATGACATCACTTTAAATCGTGAAAAATCACCCCAATCACAGGTTGTACTTGTACATATAAAAGCCTGAATCAAAAGGATCCATTCCGCGCCAATGAGCTTTCTTTACTGAAGTCTCCATTATGACTCTTTGTCCATATAGCACAATTGCCAGCTGCTGCGAACCAATTCTTTTGCAGTATTAAGTATTGCAGTACTATGGGGGTTGTTCTTTGATAAGATAAAAGATTGGTGTGAAAAGCAAATTGCTGTTTTTTTTTTTTTTTAGAGGAAGCTGTCAGATCATTAATGTGGAGCGATTTGTTCCCACATCATAGCTTGGCATCAGCGCTGAACACTGGTGGTAGGTCTCAGGATGTAATGTATGCTTAATTCCTATACATTTTCAAGTATTATTAATTACAATTGTGTGCAAGAATGTATTTCACCTGACAATATGATTTTATGGTGCGTTAGATGCTTATGTAAGATTTTTTCCAAGCAACATAAGAAATGAAGTGGCTGGCTCTTTAGTTTTGTTTTATCTCCTGCCCTGTCTTTGTGAGATCAGCACGCTCCCCCCTTGTTCATGTGGGTTTCTTGCTGAAATAGTTCCTGTAAAGAGTGTGGTTGTGGGGCTTTCTGAGTGCGTGATGCTGCCTGGGGGCCCCTTTGCTTTGTTTCCTCACTTACAAAGATATGGTTCAGTCTCTCTGCATCACTGCTCTGGATAAGTGGCTGGAAGACGTTTGAATGGATGGGTATTAATATATCATAAGACAAATAATTAAAAATAAATAAATATGCATTGCAAACTTGTTACACTGTCGCACTGTTATATGAAACTATATGGATTATCTTCTCAGTACTTGCAACTGATACCTGTTAGTAATGCAAAAGTAACAAAAACATATTTATGATTTATAAATTAATTTATATATATATATTAGGGTTACCTAATATTTTATATTA
>JAABNX020000046.1:22394898-22418394 GCA_015163995.2 Mormyrus lacerda | reverse complement strand
TGCCATTTACTTGCTCTTCCTAAGCTCCCACAGCCTCCAGCTTAGCAGATCTTCTTGTGACCTGGATTTTCCGCTACAATTTGCCTTCCAAGTATTCCGGGCTTTCTGCAAGAAGCTTGATGTGTCTCTCAGTTTGACCTCAGCCTACCACCCTCAGTCTAACGTGATGGCTGAGAGGACCAGGTTTCCAAAGCCCTGCGGTTCCTTTGCAAAGACTGACCTGCCAAGTGGGCCACCCATTTGATTTGGGCCGAATATGCACCTGATACTCGGCTGAATTTGATCACGAACCTTTCACCCTTCTAGTGTGTTCTAGGTTATCAGCCCCCGCTCTTCCCATGGAAAGCTCCTGCCAGCAATGTGCCCAGTATGGAGACTTGGTACAATGACAGTAAGACGGTCTGGCGCCGTGCTCGGGCTGCTCTTTCCTAACAGACCATGAAGCAGAAGTTCCAAGCTGATAAACGTCGTCGTCCTGCTCTTGCCTATCGGGTTGAACAACAGGTATGGCTTTTCACTCATAACCTTAAGCTGCCCACCTGTCGGAAGCTGTCAGCTCGGTTCATCGGTCTCTTTCGGATCACACGGAGGGTGGGACCCAATACCTTCCGCCTGCAACTGCCCAAGGTGTACCGTATTTGCCCCACATTTCATGTTTCCCTCCTGAAGCCAGTTTGGCATGGCCCACTTCCTTCTCTAACAGCGGCAGCAGCGTTCCCTCCCTCACTGAACTCCAGGATTCCCGCCGACGGGCCGGGGTGCTGCAATACCTGGTCGACTGGGAGGGGTTTGGTCCTGACGAGCGCTCTTGGGTTCCAGCGAGGGACATTCTGGACCCGACCCTGGTTGATGCCTTTCACTAGGCTTATCCTTCGAAACCCCCTCCTCGTCCCAGGGGTTGCCCGAGGTGGCCGTCAGGGAGGGGGTTCTGTCACGCCCACACGGGTGGGGCCGAGCAACAGGAGGTAATCCTCATTGATTAGCGCTACTTCTTAAACGGATCAGACGCACCTCCCTGTGCAAAGTATTGTTGCCAATGATTAGGAGCATTACCGAGCCCTTACTTGTATCTTGTCTCTCCCTGTTTCCCGTCCTGCTCTGTCTGCCCTACCCGTCTTACCTTCTCGCCTGTCTGCCTGCCTTGCCCTGCCCTGCCTGGTCCATCCATCCCTCCGATCCTGTCTCCGTCGATCCTGTCTGCCTATCATCTTCCTGTCTTGTCCATATTCGTAGGATTGACTCACCTGGCAACTGACCCCTGGCTTATCCCACGACGACAATTCCAGCCTCTCGATTTGATTTGGTGTCTTTGGTGCTCAATAAACTTGCTGTGCGTCCGCAACCAGGGATCCACTTGTCTTTTATCATCGGCAGTGAAGATCTTTTTTGCACAAAAACGACTTTTGAAAAAAATCTAGCTATTAGATTATAGAAGTGAGACACAAAAAAAAGTGTGTATAAAGTATCCCCTTTCAGGCTGGATTTAAATATAATTCCCAATAAAACTATTACACTGAAAAAAATTGTTTTTTTACATGAAGTGCCAAAATGTCAACACTGCTTATTTACTTTACACAATGGCAGCTGACATTTTATGGTGTGTCAATATATATGATCGATACGTACATCTTTTAATACTTCACTAAATGAGCCCAAGGTTCTCTGAAGCATTAATGTCAGACATCTGCCAAACGTCTAAACACCACTGCACAGGAACCCTTTTCTCTATAATGAAGGTCAAAATAAACATTAAATCGAAAGATTACATTTTTTTTAATAAAAGAAGTTCTCCTATGGGTTCTGGTCCATTGTTGAAAAAAAGTCCCTGTAGAGAATACATTGTTGACAGTTATTACAGTCCAAAGATATGCTAATTGGTTTGGGTTTAATGCAAGGTTAATAGGCTTTGTTTTATTAGCTATAAAAGTCACATGTCTTTTAACCGAATATGCTCCTCTTGTAGAGTTTGCACAGCAGGCCTGTCCAGTGGGCTTTGGGGACCAGGTCTCTGTTACAGCTCAGGTTTTATGAATGTTGCCCATACTTTCAGTTTCATCACAAAAGTGATGATAGGCTTGTTTTGTGATGCTCTTCACGACAGAGCAACAGAGACAATTTAACTCCTTTCTGTCAGGATATTTCCTGCAACCAATGAAAAAGAACTGAAAGGATGGTAATGGGATGCAGGTTTGAGTTGAACTGGTGATGGTAGTTCACCTGTAGTTATGTTTCCTTAAATTGTACCTATCAGGAGGCTTTGCATGTTATTTGTTATATTATTTTAATTTTTTTGTAGTTTATAAGTGTCTTATAAAAAGTGACTTATATTATGAAGTTACTGTACAGAGTAAATTAAAAGAAACTTTTTGGAAAATTGTGTTATGTATGAGCTAAAAATTGCTATTAATCTCATGATGACATTTTTTCAGGATTTCATAATTAGGCAATAAAATTCTAAATAACGTCATTTAAACTACACCAGGCTTTTTCAAATGCATCAGCAAGATGTAGAATTTGATGCTTCCCACTTCCAGTCACATATCCCGTACTGGGTTGTGGTGAGTCTGGAGCCTGCGGGCCTGGGGACACGTTGAATGGGATGCCAGCGAATCACGGGACATACCAATAGACCTACGCCTCGTGTCCTTGGAGTGTGGGAGGGGAATCATGGGAATGCAGTGAGAATGTTAAAACTGAACTCAAACACGCACGTGCACACAAACACACACACATACACACACACACGCACACACATACACACAGAAAGAACCCCAAAAACACAAGTGAAGGTGGAATGTTTCTCCTGTTATGAAGTCCTTCTTGATTTGAAAATCCATATCAGGATATCTATTGAACTTCATTAAGTAAATTTAGGAATCTGTTTCCTTACCATTATCTCACATTGCTGTGGTAACCGGTAAATTGCAATTTTTATTATTGTTCATGCTATTACATTGTTTGACTAATAGCAATCAGATGGTGTCTTTGTTTGGCTGAAAGGTGTGCCAGTGTTGACAGGACACCCTAACAAGGGGCATCATTTTCAGGGGAAGAGCGACAAACTCACCACTATGCAGATTTGCCAACTTTTTATATTTGGAAATGATTGTATTAGAAGAAATGACAGAAATGCAGCTGTCAACATGCCCAACAATCACTGAGGAGCTGCAATAAGATGGAAAAGGCATACATAGGCCAAGACAACAAAACAGAAAAATACAGGGAAAATATATGTAAAAGGTTAGCTTTTATATAGATATATATGAAAGGTTGTACATGCATACATTTAACCAAAGAACTTCCAGATTCACATTATTGTAACATGGTTCCCAATTCCCAACTTTCCAAGAACCTTTACTCAGTTTGTATATAAAAAGAATACTCATATACCTGTAGGTCTTTTATATTTGAAAAACGGTTGCAAAAAATAGTCATTATCATAGTTCTTATGTTCTAGTTAATATTAAAAAGAAACACAGCAGCTTTTCTTTGCTGTGAAAACAGCTACTCACATTTCACTACAAATGCCTGCAACACATGCAGGACTGTGGCTTAGGCAATTAAGGAAATTTGAGTTTAAATGATTTTCATGTTGGTATGAAACTATAATATTAAGTCTTTCAAAGTGTGTCAGCTTAGCCATTTCAGAACCTCTGCTAAAGTTAGTTCAGTATTTACAGTAACCACCCAATTTACCCAAGGGGTGTCAAAAGCATGTGGGGGGGGCACTGGGACCTTCCCCCAGAATTTTATGAATTAGATGGCATTTCCTGCATTCTAGTGTATTTTTAATAGGTCGTTAGAAACCTAATTTTACCTACAAAAGTCACTTAATTCAACGACTATTTTAGAGACAGCATCGTGCCATTGAGACAGCATTGTGAGACGGCAATGGGGCTGATGTTACCTGCTCCAGTATCAAGCAGTCTGCACCTTTACTGTCTATGGGCTGCACTGAGGATTCACTGCACTGGTGAGTTGTTGTATGTAACCCGGAAAACCTGGAGTGGCCTTTCAGTGGTATGTGTATTCTCAATCCATCAAGTGGAATGGATTCTTTCACGAAGCAATAGAAACAATTCTGGGTGAACTAATATTTTATGTTAAATGTTGGGGAGACCAAACAATTATGTAATGTGAGGGGGACACCTCCCCCTCAGATTTAATGGTGGCGATGCCCACGTACCCAAGTATTTCTTGACTCCACCACTAGCACAGCATTTGGTTTGGCTAATCAATACTTCATCAGATTATATTGTCATGGTTCGGTGGGCAGGCGAGCGGGCAAGGAAGCGAGAGGAGCCAGAAGGACGGGGAAAACTGGGTTTACTTTGGAAACACGGAAGACAGGTACGAACAGCAACATATCAACAATGACCGACATCAGACTAGGGGAGACGTGGACTCATATACACAGCTAAACGGGGATTAACAAGACACAGGTGAACACAATCGGGCCGGAACACAAGGTAATGAGGTGGGCGTGGCACACGGGAGGATCGGACGGAGCGAATCATGACATATATAACTATCTAATGAATTAAGTGGTGGTGAAATTACAAATACATGGAATGGCTGCGGTACCCCTGAGGAGAGGTTTGGGATCCCAAGCCTGGATGGTTCTTCTAGCCATCCAATAAGATATGAGCAACTTTATGGAGAACAGAAGAAATTCTTGTTATTTCTTATTATTGTGTTAATTGCATATATTCTGATATTGAATATTTTTTTTCTGATCATATAAATACTATCTGTCTAGAAAAATAGTTTTTTTTTTCTTTTTTAAAAATTATCAACCTGGAATATGGGAAAATCATGAGTGATATTTTCATCATGATATTTTCCTACAAATCTACATAGAGTATTTACTGTAAAACAATTTATTTTGTACAATTTCAGAATGAAAAACTCAGAAGTTCTAAAAAGTTTTCTCATAAATTAAAAATAAGCAACTGCTATAACTATTGCCTCATCAGCTTGCAAAATATATCATCACGTAAACAATCACAGAAATAACCAGTTGTCTTCAAGACCCCGTATTAACTTCATTGTTCAATACCAGTGTGGAGTCACTGCAATTGATGTTTACTGTAAACTGTTTATTGTGGTCTTTCAGAATGCAAGTGCAGTCACATACAAAGAAAGCAGCATGGGTTCCAAAGACCTTCCAAAACAATTACAACAAAGTTGTAATAGGGTACATGTCAGGTGATGGATATAAAAGGATTTCCAAGGCTTAGAAGAAAACTTAAAGCACTGTTAAGTTGGCCAATAAGAAGTGGAAAGTGCATGGCACCTCCAACAGTGGGTCAAAACCATGGTAACCATCAAAGCTAAGTGACAAGGATAGAAGACAATTGATCAGAAATGAATTCAGTGCAACCCTGAAAGACCTAGAGAGTGTAATGGCTAGCAGAGGAAAAAATATGCACCATACAAAAATATCAATCATACTGCACAAATCTGCACACATATATTGGCTATATTTGAGGGTGACAAAAAGAAAGCCATTTCTGAAAAATATTTATTTAGACTTTCACAATGTGCTGATGAAGCAAATATAGATCTTCTAAACGCATCACAGCCCATCATCAAAACAGCACCATCCTGACTGTGAATTATGGTGGCATCAGCATAATTTTGTGGGGACGTTCCTTACCTGCAGGGGACAGGGGAACTTATCAGGACAGAAGGGAGGATGTGTGGAGTTATGTACAGGGAGATTCTGGAGGAGAACCCAAAGAAGACTGGAATGACTTAAAGGTGGCTGTTCATCAGCAAAACCAGTCTGCCTCTCCCAGCTCAAACAGGAAAGAACGCAGGAAAGAACGGGAAGATTCCGAAATGCAGACGTGCCGCCCTGGCAAGAAGCTACCCCAAAAGACTGGTAGCTGTAGTCGCTGTCAAAGGTGCTTCTGGCGAGTGATGACATAGGGTAGTGTGTGAATCATACATTACAGTTTCGCCTTTTAAACACTTTACTTGAAGCAGTCTACATAAGGGTGACATGTAACCGTCATAAGAATAACATGAAATAACATGACACATCATGCAAATTAATGACACATCATTGATGTTTATGACTGTTGTCATAATGTGTCATTAGATTTTGGAACTGAATGACACATTATGACAACAGTCATAAACATCAGTGATGTGTCATTAACGTGCATGACATGTGTCATGTCATTCTTATGTCATTCTTATGATGGTTGCATGTCACCCTTATGTAGACTGCTACAAGTAAAGTGTTACCCATTTATTTTTTGTGATTAAAATGGTTACACTGCATTTATATGGTTTGTTGTACACAGTATCCCTGATAAATAGCTTCAATCTGTGACAACTGATCATTGCTGATGCAGTTTGTCTAGATTTGGCATATACTTGTTGTGATTTTTGAAACTTTGTGACCTGTAGGTAATGTTGCAGTTTTATAACCAAAGCACCTGCACTTCCAGCACTGATTGTCTGGCTTCTGTGGAACTCTGCTAGTTGCCTCGAAATAAGCTACTTTGAAAACTCGCACATCAAAGTCCTGATTTTCAGGCCTCTTTAACAGCTGATACGCTCTGTCAATTTGCATTCAAACTAAGATGACTCACCTTTGTAGCTGGGTTTGTACTTGTGTTTAACTTACTTTAAAGTCTTTTTTCATGTGGCGGTTTCATCTTTTTGTTCACTTCCTGCATGTAGTTAAAATCCTTTTCACAAATCTGCTGATTTGGCTACAGTGGCTTCAAATACTAATTCATTGGTCGTGCCCAATCTGATCCTGTCTTACTCTTTCATTCATGCAGTAATCGCCCTTCCACATACAGCTGAATTCTATGGAATTTAACATGCGCATCATAAAAATATGTGAAAATCTGTCATGTCACCACCATCAGAATCAACTGCCAGGTTGCAAGTTAAATAATGTAATGATGATTTAATATGCCATATGACTGAAAGCAATGACTGAAATCACAGTGTAAACCTCAGAACAAGCACACCGCAAATTCTGCTGTAGGTTTATGCATTTTTTCAGTGCGCAATTAAGAAAAGACAAAAAAATAGGCTCCCACAAAACTAGCGATAATGCTATTACAACATTCAGAAACTGAAAGTCCACACACGGCCTAAAGGAATTACAGGAAAAGAGCTTTCTGTGATGAGTTTGAATTTATGTAATGTTGACTCAATGTGTGTGCCAGTACAGATGGTGATGACCCAGCCAAAATAAACTGATTTTCTGAGGAAAATAGCAGTGGTACCAGGTGGGAGTGGGTGGCACAGAGGATTAGTCTTCTGGGCTGTGAGGATGGCCATTTGTACTATGGGATCCATATCAACGCTCTGAATATATGACGATTATGTGCAGAAAAGATCTTGCAATGTATTTACAAGCATTTAAACACACTCTCTGTAGTGTCAAATGATCATTCGATCCCTTTGTATATATTCAGCAATTCTACATGAAGAAGCAACCTGATGATGCCTACAATTAAATATCCCTATAATAAGCAACAAGGTAAGTATTCTCTATGGCGTCAAACAGAAGAATTTCAATAAGAAAGCTTCCCCTATGTGCTCGACACTCTGCTTGGCTAATATTGTGCCAAACAAGACAGCAAATAAGTGAGCAAATGAGATTACCCGAAATCGGCGTAGGTTATTTTATGAAAAATATAGAAGAAATGAATGAATGAATGAATGAATGAATGAATGACCGAATGAATGACAGGAGTGCATTGATTTCTTTTATAAATGGTTATTGTGGGTTGTGTGTATATAAGAGAGGGACTGGAATTATTAAAAGAATAGTAACAAGCATATTATGTCATTATATTTAATCAGTCTGCAGACATTAAAATATCCGTTCTGCTCTTTGTCTTCTTGCATTGCTAATTGCTGAACTTTCTCAAAAAGGAACATGTCTGTGAAAAGTACGGCTTGGATTTCTGTCAGATGGTTTTCGTCTCACTCTGGTAAAATAAGAAGGGAAACATGACTGATTGTTCTCATGTCCGCAGAAGATCAGATGCCTTAACTTGCTCTGGATGATCTGAGACTGAAGTCAGGCTTTCATGTTCCTCCCCTTGGGGCTGCTGCACCTGCAGCACAAACCCTAATGTCATCATGGCTGGCTCTGTTTGGGCCAAGATACATTAGCATTTGTTCCTATTCATCTAATCCATTTCCACCCACAGCATGGCCAGTCTGTGCTGTCTGTGCGGCATTCACAACATTTTGCATTCTCACTCTTTGGATCCAGAATTTTCCATCTATTTTCCATCTATTTTGACATGTTTTGGTCCCTGCAGAACACAGGGAAAAAATATTCCCAAAAAACCTAACCAAGACTAATCTTAATCCGGTTTACCAGCCCTGTAAATCTGTTTTGGGATGGTGCTTGCTACATTTTCATATCAAAATACCAACAATTATTGGATTTCTGAATGTTTTCTCCATTAACAGTAACAACTACAAACAATATTGTTTCCTCACTTATGTCTAATTATAAACAACCACAAAACTTTGTATATGTTGTATATACATTCATATAACAGTTTGGGGAAAACAGTCTGTTACTTGGAATATTGCTATTTAACTTTCTGGCGACAATAGTGGTGTGCATTAATATGTTTTCAAGATGTTGTTATATTTAAACAAAACAGACACACGAATATTATTTGCTTAGTGCAGTTTTACAAATCCCCTTTATGCACTGTGATTCCTTCCAAATGTTTTTGTGACACATCAACCACACAATGGTTGCAATCAATACCAATTATCTTTTACTTCCAAATAATGGATCATAGATCTACCTCATACCACCAGATAATGATTCGCCCATTAACTCATAGCATAATTATCTCATGCTTTATTCATTATACATGAGAGACGAGAGTGATGAGGCAGGTAGTCAAATCTGTGATCTGTGTTGTTTGGACGTTATAATCTTATTCTATGCATGTTTGTTGAAAACCATACACAATTATTCTAGGAAAATCTTTTCCTGCCGCAAAAAAACTAAACTGAAAAGCCAAAATAATTCTGGAAAACACTGTGTCTTCATTCCAACACTGAACTCCCACACTACACTTTTATTCTTTGGCGAACCTTGTTGAAGTAAAACTAATAAAAAACAATTTTGTGGGTATTTCTCATTCTAGCTCAATCAGTCCTTTATAAGGTGTAATGCTACAAAATTGGTTCTATGGGGTCCAATGAGCTACAGTAAGAACATGGACAGTCTGGCGAGTAACCCTTCTCAGGAGTGGTCGTCTTGCCAAAAGCGCAAAGTATAAATTCGTTAGGGAAGTTAGAATGAATCACTGGAATGTACAGATCTCCCAGACCTATGCTGGAGCCAATTGGTGCACAGAAAGCATCACTTATGGAGGAAAGTCTTTCTTTGTTTCAAGATAAAATCTACCTTTTCCAATTTCTAAGTATTTATGTCATTTTGGCTACTGATAAGCAAGCGTAGCATTCCACAGAACCTCACAGACAAATCTTGCAAATAATTTCATGGGTTAAGATTGTTTCTCCACTACATGAGAATCTGGATGATTTTTCATCATCAAAGGGGACCAGGAATTCTATTCAGAACATGTTACTTTGTGAGAGTAATCTAGAGCAAGGACTAGGCTGCAATAATAAAGAAATATTTACAGCATATTTAAAGAATTCTTCACTACTTTTTAATAAACAATATTCAGAAAACAGAAAATCAGACAAAACTCATTCACGGTACTATCGCTGACGTAAGTGATTCGGGAGGGTTTGTGCAGCTGACGCGTTCAGTTCCCATTCTGTGCTTGTATTGGCATATTTTTATCTCTCTCGTGCAATCAGAGCAAAGTGTAGGCAAACGAATTTGAATCTATGTTTTTTATTATTATCTATCTGACATATTAAAGCTCTGTATGCATTTTAATCTCATTTTAAATGAGAAGCCATGCGTCAGTGTTGAGCCGCAAACTAACATCTGCGAAAGGTTTGTACAATGCACATGTCTTTAACCCGGGGTGGCCCCTTGGTGCATGACGCTATGCTCATTAGGGTCCCTCATGTGTGGTGACAGCTGTTGTGTCAATCAAAAGCCCTGGCGTCTGTCCCTGACCCCTACGAGCTCCCCCCCGGCCCACCCCACTGCTCGCTAGTTGTAAAGGTTAAGTGCCTTTGCTCCAGTGTTCCCACGTCCTCATCTGTGTTTTTACGACAACCGTGTGGCAAGTAAAATAAACTAAGGGAGGACTACGCCAGCGTCTGCCAACATACCAGGAATGCAAGTATGGATCGTAAGTAATCAATCAGTCAGCAGTGGATCAGCACTCTGTTCAGGTTATTTAGATGCTGAGGTGCTCAGGGTGTGCTCAGGTACTATGCACGCTGTCTTGTGCGTTCTTGAGTGCAGAAGCAGACCAAGAGCAGTACAAACCACCGACAGGCCGATTGACACGTTACCTTCTGCAAGCTTCTTCATTCTCTCAGATGCTCTGCATCATGCTGGCAAGTTCTCTTCTTTTCCTTTTTCCAGTGAATTACTGAACTAAGTACTTGTATTAATAATATATCCCACATTTAATCACATTTAATCGAATGAATGAAGTATTCCTTTATTAAGTCTATACTAAAAAACTGTATAAAAATTAAATAAACAGGTGTTACTTGAATTTTTGAAATCATGTAATTTCTGTGTTGAGCCATTTAAGTACAGTATTCTTGTCTCTTATTAAGTGACAAGACCCTATGTTGAACAGTACCAGTTATAAACATATGTACATAGTTATACCGTAAAAGCTTTGAACTTCTATACTGTATATATATTCAAATGCCATGTATTTGAAACAATACTGAGAGGGTGTGAGCTTGAAGGTTGAATGTGTGTTTCCCCGTCAAGCATGGACGGGACAGTGTCATACTTACAGTAGCAGCTGGTTCGTTGGTGACAGAGTTGGTGAATCTGACCTGAATGCACGGCAACATAGCTATTATAGAATATATAATAGCAACGTAGCTATTATAGAATACTCCCTTGCTACAATCCTCTATTTTTTGCATGATAATGACCCAGAACAAACCTTTAAATTCTGCTACAACTATCTGATGAAGAAAGAAAGTGAAGGATAAGTCAAACAAATGATCTGGGCTGGCCAGACTTCCAAACTTGATGCCATCGAACTTGTACAGAATGAACTGGACAGAAGAATCAAGGCAAAATAGCCAAAACCCACACACACATCTCTGGGAATTGCTACAGAAGAAGTAGGAAGACATTTCCAATTATTCACTGCTGATACTGGGTATCCAAATACTTAATGTTTGTGAAGTAATAGTCAAGGTAAAAGAGGGTTGTTTTAAGGAATTTAAAGAAAAGTTTTCATTTTGTTGAACATTGCTGTGGTACTCCTCATTTTATGTTTTGCATATAATCTAATGTGCTTTCATTATTGCATATTTACCAAAAAATGTGAAATGTGTGGCAGCTGTACTCAGTACTCAGAATAGCCACTTATGTATACAGATTGTGTATTTTTCAATCCCCATTCCATTGTTTGCAAGTTCTTTTTTGTTTATCGCAGTTAAAATTGTTTTAATTGTACGTTATCTGTTGAGATTTCTTATAAAATGGGCAAAAATGTATGTTATCATTTGGAATGATTTTTGGGAACAATCCAGCTTATATGATGGGGGGGGGGGTCATTATTTTTTTTCTCTTACATTACTGACAAACTCCTTGATTGCCTTCATGAGTTAAGCTGTGATTAAAGTTTTAATTTGTTTTTGGGTACCACTTCAATATAAGGCTCCCCTTGCCACTTATCAAGGGTTGTAACTCATTAATAATAAAAGCAGTTATAACTTGTTTATTATTGTCTATTAGTGATTAGTAATGCTTTAAATTAACTACACTTTTACAATTCCTTTATAATGTATTCATGGAACATTCATTGCAGCTTCATAATGCATTCATAGGACATTCATAAGCAGCATGTAAGAATACTATAACATTATATGATAATACTGACATTATAAGCACATAATGTTTGTGATTAATGCATATTAAAGCTTTTTTGATATGCTACAATGTTAATGCATACTTACATGCTACTTATAAATGCTCTATGAATGCATAATAAATACATTTTGAAGGAGCAGCTAATGTAAAGCATTACCTAATGTTTTACAAAGTGTTACAGTCTAACTAATAAGCTGATTATAAATTATTCTTGAGCTCTATATAAGGATAGTCTTATTGTAAAGTGGTACCCATTTTTGTCCACTGTCTGTCTTTCATCAAAGCAAAGACAATAGAAAACATCATATTACGAGAGTATATTGTCATTTGTGGTAAATGTTTTGGAAATATTTTAGGACATACAGGAAAATGACCACCAATGGTATACCTGCTTATCATGGGGCCAGGTACCACAGAGCACAAAGCTGGGATACTGATCCAGAAATAGTACACCCAGGATGGGATGGATGAAAATGATACTACCTTCAGTATTGGAAGATATATTGGATTTTATTTCTTGAAATATTCTTAGCGTATGTTAGTATACATTCAGGGACGTCAGAGGGGCATGACCGATTCATGACAAAATCAGGAGGCTCGACACCCTCTGGAAATACTACCATGGGCTCCAAGGTGACATTTTGTCAGAAAGCCCAAAATTTCTAGTTACGCCCCTGCATACATTACTATACAGGTCATCGTCGACTTATGACCTATGTGACTTATGACTGATCGACTTCATGACTGTTCTGAGACCACAAATGTGTGACCACAACTGCGCCGTGTCTGGCAGGGCGAGTACTGCCCAGAGTGTATGACAGTTTCCGCCCCAACTGCCGGCAGCAATAAATTAAGGAAATGTTGTTACAAAACACCAAATAATCGAACTTGGAGACAATATAATTTAATTATACGGTATACTACATTTTTGCATATAACATAAAGACCCGACATGACTAAACTGACTTCAGTCGGAGATGATTACGATTGTAAGTCAATGACTTGTATATCACATATATATATAGCTTAAAAATAAGCCATTTAATCGTGGTTAAATGTTGTTTATAATTTTGCATTCATATTTATCTAGTGACCTACAATTGAGAAAGCATCGTTAGCCAATGCTTGAAGCAATTAACAACTAACCTTGTTCAAGGGCCCAACAGTGACATCACTCTGTTAACTCTGGGATTTGAACCTGGGAATTTCCAGTCACAGGCACAACATCCAAAGCTGTTTAGCCACAACCGGCATTGTATCTCATGTACTATATTGTTTTCCAGATTTGTCACACTAATATCACTGAAAACACTTCAAATTATGACTTTCTTTTCGGCTCCTTCTGATAGACATTTGATTGGCGCTAGTAATTTCACTTTCAGCCACTATAGATAAGCTTAAATCATGTTAACCATTCGCACATGTAAATGACTGCAATTAAATGCAAATTCAGAAATTACTTTTCAATATACTGTAGGAATTTGTGCCTTGAATTAACAGTCATTTCCCCAGGAAAAATAGCAGCGTAAAACATTATCAGCAAAGTTGGAGAGCAGTGGTGTGGTAATGTTTTATTGGACCCTGTTAGTTATTTTAACTAAAATGCTTCTGGAAAGAGATAAACCAGTGCAGCCATGGTGACATGTGACTGAATAATTCACAGAGCACAATCAAGTGTCACAGAGGACTAGAAAAAGCAAACTGGGCCTCCAACAGGTGCCTCTATCCTTTAGAGAACTCATGCATTGATTACCAAGACCTTGAACAAGGAAAGCCTTGTGCGAGCATCACATATCAAAGCTGGAGAGGTCCATGCCAGCAGCAGAAGATGCGGCTTGGCAGCCCATAGTGGGGGCTGCACATGCTCTAGCAGAGGGGCCTTTGATTGTGGACAGAAACCCTCTGGGGTCATAAATTTTTCAGTTCAAGATCCACGGGGCAGTGAGGATTCATACAGGTGTAAGGAGGCAGGTTGTCACTGACATCTGTTCCACAATGAGACTGCGGGTCTCCATCCGCCCACAGCCAGACTGCTGGATTTTCAGCAGATGTAGTTCAGAGCGGCAGAACAGTTGTGTTCGCACATTTACTGCCTGAAGGGCTTCAACACCAAAGGTAGAGTAGGGACACAGCTGCACAGCCCAACAGGCCTGGGGCACAAATAAAGAGATCTAATGTGGTTTGACTGTGTTGTTTGGGAGGAAGGGGGGTCAGAGAGGTACTTTGGTGCCAACGCAGCACCACAACATCTGCTGTGGTCTCCTGGCAGTAGATGGAGACAGCAGGTAGAGAAGGAGGGATATGGAGGCAGATCCCATTACAGACCTGCATTCTATGCAATGGCCTTTTACCATAACCTGCTGGTGCACTCAGCAGGATCCTGTATTATTTTACAAAGCATCTGCCGGAAAAATGTACTAATGAGTCACTTTATAAATGATATATCACCAAAGGTAAGCCCATAACCCACAGCAGACAGGACGCTTAGAAAAGGGCGGCTTACAGAAGACGTTTTGTGCGTTTGGACGTCGATCCCCCAGAGAAACAGAATATTACAGGAGGGATGTTCATTTACTTACATTTACAACATTCAAGACTGCTAATTCGAAGTATTTTGTGTTTTCATTTTAAATCATTTTAAAATGAATGAAATCAAAATAAACATACAGAAGCAATGAATCGGGCATCATATTTGAAGAATAAAAATAGATTCCGGTTATTGTTTATGACATGTGAAGTTATGTTGTTGTAATTCTTGCATAAATTAAAGCTTATTAAAATCAGCCATTATAACACATAGCTTATTAGTGCACAGACGGTGTACATCCTAAGGGCAGTCCCATAATGAGGTGATGTGTATATTTAAATTGTGGAAATTCGAACCTCAGACAAAGAAAACATGTCAGCTGGAGTCCTGCGGCTGCTATCTTGCAGTTCGGCTCTCCTGAAAAATATACAATGAAGCCCCAATGTGACAGCATCTTCACTTAACCGCCATTGGTCATGTAGCCAGTACAGTCGGAGCATTTAATTAAGTGTCTGCGTGTGGAGAACTCAGCCAGCTCTGAATAATGTCATTACGATGAGAAGGACGGGACGCTACATTGAGACAGGGTTGGTGGAGGAGAGGGGGCGTGTTGGACCGATAGACTAGCCTGGAAGGGTGTCCCCTGGGTCACAGACACACATGTCCAGGCTTATCTCTGCACAGTGCAGTGCCACTTCCCAATAGCAGCTTGATATGAGCCACAGCGAGCATGCAAAGACAACATTTGCTTATTTACACAGTAAAAACCCAAGTGACTTCATGTTATCATTTTGCAGAATAATTCCAACAAGGGAGGAGGCCAGCAGTGTTTAGTTTTGACATCTAAATGAAAGGTCTGGATCTTTGGATAGCCAGGATGGTACAGGATTCATTTAGGTTACTAAGTAAACTGAACAATAAATGCCCTTGTGAACTCATAGTGTCAATGTCAGTAAATCGTATATCCCTTGTAAAGTATTTAGAATGTCGCCCATAATGCTACCAAATGCCCTGAATAAAAATGTAACGAAAATATTTCCAAATTCTGATGACTATGTTTTGGAGTATTTTGCGAATTACATTCAAATGTTACAACTTTAATAAACAAATTTATTAAATATGCTTTGCAAACCAGTCTAATACATAAATTAATAATAAAACTTCCTTATGTTAGGAAAATCTTATATCTTCCTACCACTTCAGAAATAGATGGTTGCAGGAATGAATGAATGAATAAATGTCAACGAAATAACCAACCAACAACAATATCACTAAACAATATCAACAAAACGAAATGGAAATTTAGCATACGCTAACATGTGTTAGCATCCCTGAATGTGCTGTGATCTTTACTTCCGCAAATGAATGATTTGGTAGTATATACAGAAGCACTGTAATTTTTCATCAAGAATGAGTTACCTGTGATAATAAACTATGAGAATGATCGAAGCCTCAGATCTGGAATCAACTCAGGAATTTCAGTCAGGAGAACCTGACTGAAAGAAAGACTTTGAGCGGCAATATGAGAGTGAAAGTGTAAATAGCCCAACTAAAATTTCCTAGAGTGGACTAAAAAGTACAAATAGGGGTTCACATGTCCCAGTCCTGTGCTTCTTCATGACGGGACACCAACAGGCCACTCGAGCTACGAAAGCCATGTAAGCCAAGTAACATCTGGTGCAAAAGCAATATATGTTAATATATGCTAATGTGTAATAATGAGATGCTAATGGTCCCAACCCGGCAATTTAACATGTCACTGAGGGCAACATGCAACCAACAAGGACTGCATCATGTTACTCCTCATCTTTAAAGTGTGCTGTTCTGTACTTGTAATAGTATTTTGAGGTCGTATCTATTTAAGGTCAAAAATTTTCCACTAGATGTTTAATAGACTTTCAAAGCATTTTTAACTTATATGTATTAATATCATCTTTAAACCTTAGCAGCTTTGCCTTGAGGGGGAGTGTTTAACTGGTTATTTAAATGCCTAACTACATAAGCAGACCTGGAATGAAAGAATATTAAAGTATATATGCTTCTCTTATCCCTACTGAGACATTCGTCATATATATCTTCTTTCCTTCGCATGCTTTTGCTAGGAATAATATAAAATTGTTTAAAATGTAGTTAAGATACATTCCTTTACTAATTCTGTTACTAACCCTATCTCAGGCACAGAGACATGACATGCTATGCAAATATCTATCCATCCAGTTCAGGGTCAGAGAGCAGTGGGACAGAGAGCAGAAGGCAAAGTGACACCCAGAACAGGATACCTGCCCATCACAAGGCAAGAGGCGAAAAGCATGGCAACAGTGTGGCTGTATTGTTGGTATGAAACAGACTAATATGAAGCATTAAGTTCTGAATTGTAAGGAGTGTTATGTGACTAGACATGCACACAGACTCACAACACACTCTCTAGAGACACAGACACAGAAAAGACAGAATCAGGCGATCTTACTCATTTACTAACAAAACATGAGAAAGACTTTGTAAGTTCAGTAGGTATATTGAGGCTGTATCATCTATATTTATTTATTTTTCTATCTGTCGAAATATATGAATTGTGGACAATTTTCTCAGTATTTGTACATTTACCATAATTCTTCCCAATACGCCGTAGGAACGCAATTTAATCTAACTATTTTGGGCCAAATATAGTTGATTTTTAAAGAAAGGTTTAGATTCGCCGTTAAAGGGAAATTGTACTCAGGTTAAATTGCATTCTGCTCATTTAGTAAAGCAGGTTTTATCCCAGTTTTCGGCTCAAGCCAAGTCCTTTATTATATGTATGTGGCTGAATCTGCGTGCCCATGCACTTCTTAGAGAGACGATACTGTAAGCCCATTGTGCCAAGCGGCATCCTCTGCCTCGACTCCCTGTCTGTCTTTTCTAATTGAGCCTGGAATGAATTTCCAATAGTGACAGTGGTACTAATTGAGACATAAAACTGTGGGCAGCAGGTTTCTGAAGGTTACTCTGTCTATACTGAGCAAAGTGATAAAGAATGAAGTCATTGATAACATCTGACATTTTCATGTAGGGTGATGAAAACTACTAGTAATGAAGGCCTCCCTTCAGAGGAGGAAGGGCAGCACAGTGTGGAATCAGTATAATCACAATTCTGGGTCAGTCCTCTGAGTGTATCATTGCCTACTGATTCAGTGCTTATATCTGTCTGAAATCGTATAAGAAGGTGTTTGTATTTGTATTACTTCCAAAGAGCCGTAATAGGCGGCGTCTCTTTAATGAAAGCAGGCAGAAAAGAGATAGGGTGCGTTCAGTCGCATTTTAAGCGGCTGAGAACGCATGCAAGCATCTCTACGACCGTTTAGCGGGGCTTATGAACTTCATCCAACAGACACACGGATGCGGAGGAAAGTCCTAAATCTTAATTACTGTATGAAATCTCGGCCTTGATATGACCTTGTACTGCGTAACCGAATATGGAAGATAGATGGTCGGGATCTCAGCATGCATGACTGAACAGGAACTACAGTTTTACGTGCTGATTCATATTGCCAATGTAAGAACTTTTTTAAAATCTTAATACCACAATAAATTGATTTTAGCTGATATTTATGTAACGTGATACTTGAAGGATGTGTTTTGGGTATAAACCTGACACTTTATCTGAATGTTGTTTCTAAAGCATGCGCTGTAGTGTTTCCGGATGAGTGTCGCCCTGTGGGTTAGGGCTCTGTGCTTGCAATCAGAAGGTCCTGGGTTCTAATCCTTGGCCTAGAAGATTTAACCCCAACTGCTGCATGGACACTTCTCTTCACTCCTTAGTTTGTATATTACATTGGATAAAAGCACATGTTAAATAATTAAATGTGCGTCACTATGGAAAATAAAGTTTGTTATATTAACGAATGTAATGACCAAATGCACTAAAAACCACAGAATTAAACATTTAGTTTAAATTTAAATTATCACATGCATGCTTCTTTAATTTCCCATTAGGGGTGTGCAATTCTTCTGGTGAGTCCCCTGCCTTGTGCCCAGTGTTTACAGGATAGGCCCCAGGACATTGAGGTGGAAGATAGATGGATAGAAAAGTTATTGCAGTTAACTATTTTTATATAACTGTGATTGGTTATAATATTCCAGTTTACTCTGTACATGGTTTTCACTGTATTAGCAGGGAGAAATAGACTATTTTAAATTTTTTTAATTTTTTTTTTTAAAACTCAAACAACCAAAAACTGTATTATTGAAATAAAATAAAATAACTTATTTATGGCTCTTCATATTTCAACTACTTTGCTCAATTTGTTATTTTGGCGCTATTAGAGAATGTTGATAAAATAATCAGATCTATGTTAACAAATAGTTTTGATTTAATACCAGATATGGTCTTTCTCATCTCAAAGTGGGTCACCCATTCCCAGCGCCTTGTCTCATCCAGTTTTACGGGTCTGTTTTTACGTAAAGACCACACAGACGTAAAAGAAAGGGGCATGTTGTTTGGGATGCCTAGAGGACATAAAGGGTTAATGAGACTCTATTCCCCGGTGTAGGACATCAACACCCATGCCCTGGTGAGCTGCTCATCTGGCCATGCCTGTGCTCCCCAAATGGCCAGGAGACGGGATCACAGCAGTTCAGGTCATCCCACCTGGGAGGAAGACAACTGGGAAGGCCGTGTCCCACCTCTGTCACTGCTAATGATTTGCCTCTGACACCAAGTCGAAGCCAGTCACTGTGTAGTGTGAGACGTACTGCATTATAATAATTACTCCTTGTCAGCCCCCATTTATAAGGTCTCCTCTCGGACACGGGCACTGTCACTGGCTGGGCCATCAAACACAGTGTGCTAGCTCCCCCCTGTCATTTGCCCTCAGTGCGAAGACTTGTGTTTCTCTATGCATACAGATACACTGCAACTCTGGGAGCCCAAGCCCAGGCCCAGAATCACACCAGGTGGGCAGTCTATCTCTGCTTCACAAGACCAGCAAGCATATTTGGATATTAGCTGAAATTAACAAAAGATTTCCCTATTCATTGTGTGCTCCCATTGATCTGAACACCAAGAGGATTACCTGCATTTATTCGTGACTATAGGAAGAGGCACATAGAGAAATACAGTTCTAGAAAAATTAAGAAACCAGTCTATGTTTCTTAAAAATTTGTTGGCAGAAGGCTATATTGCTTCCAGACTCAAATTTTCTAAAGACAGCAGTACACTAGAATAAGGTAAAGCACGATACACTGACAAAAACCAAAAACCAGCCAGCTAGAGGGCAGGAGCAACTTTCTAATGCCAAAGATGACCGTCAACCTATCTGACGGCGCCTCATAAATTGGAGGATGACCTCAAGTGACCCTTAAAAACAATGGAAAACATTAAGTGGTGTAAAGTATACTGCATAACAGGCTCCCAGAAGCAGGACTGAAGACCCATAAGACTTTCATCAAGCAGGGAAGAAGCAGGGAAGTGCCAGGAAAAAAAAATATTTTACACAAGTGCTATAAATAAATTGAGAGTGAAATCGAACATTTTGCCATGATCTCTTAATTTTTTTTCCAGAGGTCTATATTTCACAAACCAGTTTGTGACAGGATATATAGATGTCCATGATGTACCCCAGCCTTATGGCACATGCAGCTCCTGTGGCTCCTGGCCCTGTATCACATAAGTGGTTGGAAAATATATGTATGTATGAATGTATATATGTATGTATGTATGTATGTATGGATGGATGGATGGATGGATGGATGGATGGATGTGTGTATGTATGTATGTATGTACAGGTATGTGTGTATGTATGTATGTATGTATGTACAGGTATGTGTGTATGGATGGATGTATGTATGAATGGATGGATGGATGGACTGATGGTAACATTCTCTCTGGCTGCTGCGGTGGCTTTGGACTGGTATCCAAGATCTTCTGAATCTCAGTGGTGTTATGCACAGTTCTGAGTTGAATCTACACTGGATACATTTCAGATCTATCTAGATTCCAGGACATGACCAAATGCACCAACTCCAGAAACCAGTCTTCTGTAATTCTGTGATTTAGGCGCCAATTCCATCAAGAAAGGTTTTACAGAATTTGAGTATTTATTTAAAATGTGATTTAGTGCCTCATTCTGTAAATTGCTGTATGTTATTGCTGGAATATTCTGATTTTAGCGTATCCCCCAAGGCAACTGTGTTAATTTTAGACTGAGCTTTTTATTCCGGTCACAGGAGTGTGACATTTCCACTGGAGAGCCGTAAGAAAGCAGAGAGGAGGCTAGATGGTGCCAGGCACACGACCCAGAGGGAGCCCATTGCCCCCGGGCCGGGAGGAGACCCCAGGGCTTGGAGGGGCCCACCACGCCAGGGCCAGCAGGGGCTTACGACCCCAGGGCCGCTGGGAACCCGCCACCCCAGAGCCACCAGGGCCGGCAGGGGCTTACAATCCCAGGGCTGCTGGGAACCCGCCACCCCAGAGACCCCAGGAGCCTGCTACCCCCAGGCCAGCTGGAGACCCCAGGGCCAGCAGGGGCCCGCCACCCCAGGGCTACCATGAGCACGCCACCCCAGGGCCAGCAGGAGACCCCAGAGCTGGCAGGAACCAGCCCTAGGGTCACTAGGAGCCTGCTACCACAGGCAGCACGTTCCCCCTCAAATTGATTATACTATAAACTGAGACAGTATCTCCTGAGACCTTCACTGTATTTAGGTTTCTAAGAGACTAAGGGGGGACATGATCCAGGTATATAAGATTCTAACAGGTCTGGATGCTGTTCAGCCAAATGGCTCCTTCGATATTAGTTTAAATACTAGAACTCGTGGCCATACCTGGAAATTAGCGGGAGAGCATTTGAAAATGGATTTGATAAAGCACTTCTTTACACAGCGTGTAGTCAGAGTATGGAATAGTCTCCCTGTTAGTGTAATGTAAGCTAAAACCCTGGGTTCCTTTAAATCAGAGATAGATAAGATTTTAACATCAAAACCGGCCAAACGACCACCTATCGTCTGTAAATTTCTTATGTTCTCATGTACCTATCCAGTGTAGTCTACCTACGGAGGCGCAGAAGCCAGGAGAACTCCCTAGAGCTTTTTACGCTGTGACATTGGGTACAGTTACAAGAACAGTGATTAGCTTAATAAATAACAATGAAACATTTTAATAATATGGAATAATAATATGAGTTTACAGAACATAACAAATGCTGCTGAGACCTTAGTGGCCCTACCCTCAGAATTTGGCTCCCTAAAGTACATTATCTCTCCCCCCCCCCCCGCTGCTGGCCTGTCTCACCCCACATGAGCCTCATCATGGCGCCTAACGTGTGCCCCCCTGTGTGAGAGGACGAGCCCCAGCACCAGCACACGGCGCTTTCCGGATCACAGGCTCATCCTCCGCCCTGACGGCTCGTTCCGCTCGCTGTTCGCTCTGCCGCTCGCTCACATCTTCACTTCCGGCATATTGCTTGTGACTCCATCCAGCACGAGGGCGGCAAAGATAACGAGGAGGCTGGCAGCGTCCAGCACAGAAAACATTACTTAACACTCTCTAGTTACTGCCCATGTCTTCCTGTCTTCACACCTACACTTACTTGCAGTCATATTGTTTTTTAAAGTTAAATATATACACAGGGGTGTTATGTGTTATTACAGGTTTTAGGTCCCATGAAAGGATATCATATTGGGCCCCCAAACTGGACCAACTCTATAATTATATTATGTTCTAGATTTTTTTTGGGACCCTGTCACTCAGGTGCCCTTGGACTCATTCTAAATGCCCCCCGCCATACCACATATATATATGTATATACATATATGCACAGCAGCTATACAGTACATGTATGTATATAAGATGTATTTTTACAAGATGGTAAGGGCCAAACTACTTAAAAAATCACTTATTCCAAATAAACAGCATATATCATCTTTTAAATGGGCCATGACATTTATTCATTCATTCTAAAGTGGCTCTTTCTCCACAGGTATTTTATAAACACACTATTTATTTTAATATGCCACATGTATACCTGCTTGACAGATGCGACTACTACATGAAATTAATTGTATAATCTATAGTGACGATCTATAATAAACTGTGATTATATTGATATTTTCAAATAAATTATTATTATTATAGTATTATTCTATATAATGGTTCAGAGTCTGGACAATAAATGGTTCTTATGGTTGCATCAGCAAACCAGTGTTACCATTTTTCAATTTGCACACATAGACAGATCCAGGTTCCATCTTAGGCTTTTTAGTGTTGAGAGAATTCTGTCAATATGTTTAAATACATGTCACAGCATTTTATTCCAATCACTCAGTATAAAATAAAGGCAAAACTACATAAGCCACAGCAAAGCTTTAGAATTTGAATTAAAATCTCATTTATTTATACAATAGATAACGGATCAATCAAACACATAAGATCTTTCTGCTGCTAGTGTTCAATCAAATTTCTGCACCATATAATACTTAATAAGGTTATCATTTTAGATTTTACTATACGTATTCAAGTAGATACCTAAAGTATATTACATTTAGCATGCTTGTTTACCTACGGTACTTACATGCATCGTCCACAACAAAAAAAAAAAGCTGCTGCTGTAGGCAATGGTTTGTTTCTTGTTATTTTAGGTATATGAACGATGTTAATGCAATAAGCCTAAAATACATATCCTTAAATACATATCCTTCAGAATATGGTGTCCTAACAGTTCTTAATTCATAGATTTAACAGTAAGGGATTTTCAAACAGACCATATTTTTAAGTGAAAATCACACCTACATGTATTTGAACAGAAACCCCTGCTCTCACGTATTTGGCACAGAATCATATTCTCCCATGTATCTTTGTGTATTTAAACACAATTTCCCTCCCCTATATATGAAAGTCAAGAGTCCTTTAGGGCCACAAGAATGATTCCTGGTCTTAGAGGAATGTCATACGAGGAAAGGTTAGTTGAGCTAAATCTGTTCAGCC
>JAABNX020000046.1:22384208-22394798 GCA_015163995.2 Mormyrus lacerda | reverse complement strand
AGTTCTCCCCAAGCGAGCTTGATGGGCCGAATGGCCTCCTCTCGTTTGTATATTTCTTATGTTCTTATGTATGTTCTTTGTCCAGGCATCGCTCTGTTGTTGTACACTCTCTGCATAGCATAGTAGTGTTACCCTTGTTGTGGTTACTGTAGATTAATTAAGCAACATGATTTACATTATAAAGAGACCAAGATACATTGTTTACAGTATTGATGGAAAATGCCTTTGTTTTAAACAAGGAAATAACCTGTAAAAAAGGAGGGGAGGAGGGTCGTCTCTCTGCTGCTTTCACATGCTTTGCGCAGAAACGTAATCGGATGAAAGGTTCGCTACATTACTCATGTTTTTTTCCTTCTTTAATTGCCTGTTCAAAAGTCGCAAACAAATGCGAGTGAATCATCTGTAATGAAGTCCGTTCTGGTCATTATTATTTGAAGTTACAGCCCCTTCTATTGTGAAGTTTGACTGGTTGCACTGCAGTTATTTGGAAGCTGCCGGAGAGCAACTCAGGCCTGGTCCTCTGCAGGATTCCACTCGTCCATTAATGCCATCTGTGCCTTTTTGCACTGTCTGTGAGGCTGCCATTGCCAAAACGATTGGCATTTCTCTGGAACAGCCCGGGACAGTGCCCAGAGCTTTTGGCTGGCAATGTCGTGCACTTACTTTGACAAAAGGAGGGGAAATGTCGTGGGTTCAGAGCAGAAAACAGCTGCAGCTTGTGCTGTTCACTTATGATGCTTCCAGAGAAATTACTTAGTGGCCAGCAGATACAGGTTATTCTGTGATATCATTAGTTATGTGTCATGCTGGAATAGCAGACATAAATGTAATTCTGTTTGGAACCCATCTGACCTATTATAGTGTATATAGTATATAGTATAATAAATATATTTACACACACACACACACACATATAATCTTCTATGTGCAAAACTGAAAACCGTGACACATGACAGGTGCAAGGCAGGTGTTTAAAATGATGTCAACATAATAGTGCTTTACATAACTGATTCAACAGTTATTTTTAATTAACCCCCTTAATTTAAAATCCATCCGTCTTCGGGCCGCTTATTCTGGTCAGGGTCACAGCCGTGCTGGAGCCAATCCCAGGCAGCATAAGTCACAAGGCTGGAGAGGTTGCCAGTCTGACACAGAGCGTATATCAGGGCAATCACACACCATCATTTACTATACATGTATTTAAAGCTAAAATAGTCTGAATAATATGATACATCTTCATACCCTACTTTGTGTAAAGAAGTGGATAGTTCATGTCCAAAAAGTAATAATGCAGACCAAGCTTTTGTTTTAACCAACCAGTTGGGTAGTCTGTAATTGTGCCTCAACTGGTTGGTTGAAATGAAATCTTGTGTATATCATAAGATCAATATGATTTATAAAGCAATCTGTATAAAAATCCTGAACATTTGAGATACAAACAATTAATATTAACCTGGGGATGGGGGTTTGTAATTAATTAATCGAGTCTATAATATTCCCCCACCCCAAATAATTACAAAAGGGGTGGATACCTCAACCAACCCCCCACCCCCCCCACCCCGAAATGTTCAACCCAAAGTTACATCCCTGGATATTTACATTTAATATATGCTTTTAGTGAGACTAAAGTTTATTTAATTAATTACAATTACATGGGAGGCACTACAGGAGCATTTGAAATGTGATTGTCCTGTGGATTTAGGAATTTGTTGGGTTATGGTTGCAGGAAGCAGAAAAACAGTGATGTAAGTGTCCAAATGCTGCTGCCATAATAGATACATCAGGATGTATTGCTGCATCATGCACATGCGCAGGTCTGTAAGCTGGGCAGACACGTGGGCTTGCTTGCTCATCCTCCAACCTAGAAAAAACTCTCATAAAACCTCAACTGATATAGGGTCGATGCGGCAGGTATTTGAGCCTGATTGGTAATCAAGTTATTTAGCCAAAAGACTGCAATCTATGCCAGTTACATGCAATGAAAGAAACTGGCTGTAAATATTGTTTCATCTTCGGTCTTATGTCATCATAAAAATATGATTGCGATACTCCCATGATAACAGGCCTGAATTACAGGGAGTGTGTGTCTGCTTAAATTAATTTACACACCCAAGACAACACTGTAGGATTCAATGGTTTTTCAGGGTCATACTAAACCTGAACCCCTAGACAGTCACCATCTACTCTCAGGCAGTGCACTTCTGCTGTTTCTGGATCCATGCTGCTATTTTACACAAGAAGATCATCTCGAGCCACCTACGGCGAATATCTCAACAATCAAATAGATCTTCTGTCCAAATGCCAGAACTCGCTCCTGTAAGAAATGTTCAAGTTGTCAGAAGCGTCAGTCCTCTTGGCTGTGTTACTCTTGCTTTAATCCGTCCTCGAGTGGCCAGATGGCAGTGTCACGTGGCCATATGTGGCCCCTGGGCAGTGAGACTCAGAGGCCTGCTCAAGTGCATGGCACTGCGCACACACTGCAGCTTAGGCAACCCTGACTTTCTCCTGCAGTTAAGAACTTTTAGGTTTTTAACATGCAGTATAGGAACAGGCAAGCAAAGAAACAGATATTTCGCCCAGTCAATTAAGTGACCTGATGTTTTCAGCACAAAGACAACCCATCTCAGGTTTCTGTGTCTCTGGAAGCAGAAGGTTCTAAAATCTGCACATTAAAGGCATGATTAAATCAAGGAAATAAACAGCAATTTGGGTTCATTCATTAAATAATTATATATTTTTGTTGTTCTATAAATCTGTGTTTATTTTTAGTTACACATCTAGGATCTTTAAAGCATATTGCAAGAACTTCTCCCACATTTGAACACTAGGGAAGGTTATGCCCATGTATTGTGTAAATGGTTAATAAAATGCTGCAGGCCAAGATCACCAGTTTCACCCTTTTTGCTGGATCTCACTCACATATAGATACAAAAGTGTAAGACAGCTCCCGTGGGAACTGTGGAGTGGGGGAATCAAGCTGTTCAGTGCAGGAAGCACACAAGATGAGATGCAAAATCACACACAGGCTCCATCTCTGGACCTGTGCCCAGATCCAAGCCAAAGCACAGTGACAAACACAATTCCGAGGTCCGGTCGACGCTGGACATAATGCTACGAAGCAGACTACTATCACACAAATAAAAAAGTTAAATATACAGTAGCAAGTATCATTGAAGAGAGTAAACAAGTATTCACATCAAGGTACAAATATTGATTTTTGGAACTGATTTATGAATTTACGAATCACAACAAGAAATCGCATGGATGTCTTTACAGCTCTAGTATAAAGCACGTAAAAAGAAAACAGATAATAGTTTGTTTGAAATTCTATTTTGACAGATCTGATGGTAATACCACCATCCCATTAACACCTAAAAATACAAGCAACTAAAATAAAAATAAAAAAAATAAAGCATTAATCGTGATCATGAACAGTTGCTCGTCTATTAAAAGGGTGTGTTCAATTTGTGTTTGGGATCTCGAAACTCGCAACTTGGAAGAGTTAAGATGAAACCAGTAATCTTTGTGATTTACAAATGCATGGCATGATATGGAATATGTGAAAAACCACACGTTTCCTTGCATACAGTAGTATCTCATATAATCTTGTTTTATGTTCAGCTAACATTTCATGCAAAACAATTATGGAGTTAACGTTTTGTCACGGTGACTGTGAAGGCATTTTATCGCACTGTTAGTGTAGCCTTGACTCCATACTCAAAGAAAGATGATTATAGTATAACGCGGATGTGCATTTACTGTGTAATGTAATTTACAGCAGAACCCTTGGTGTCTGGAGTACTGTGTGCTATTACAATGAAAAACATAGATTATTGTTGTGGATAGGTTTTTAGCAAGCTTCTCCATATATATTTGACATTAAATTTTTTGTCTGTACACATCACAGACATTAACATGTAGAATCGATGAATTCAGAAGGAAAATGTACAGAGAGGACTTTGAATAAGCCTGGAAAAATAATTCTATAATTACTGCTGGGTACTAATACCACAGCAGCTTCCATCATAATGTCTGAGCTGACGATCTTCACAAGAGGAAACTGCACATTTTAGCTTCAGACATAAAAGAAATGATTGCAAATGATACAGTGGCTCCGTCTTTTTGCAGCCAGCTTACCACGCTGAAAACAAATATGAAGTGACAATAACATAACAATTTCACTGGAATTTTTATTAAAATATACATATAAGCATGAATTTATTTGATGTGCAGTTAATTATGTTTTGTGGTTGAGATGAGTGCCATTCTTAGGGTAACCTTTAAAATTGCCTGGTGTTTACAAACAACTATGACTATAGCAGATGGAGATCAAGGTCAGTGATATTCAGTCATGCAAAGATCAAGTTAGGCAGTCAAATGGACAGACAGCAGCTAAGTAGGAAAGGTTACAGGAAGAAATAAAAGTTTCTAGCTGAATGTACGCATATTCATGACATTCTGTGACTTATCGGTAAGGCAGTTTGTCTTTAAATAAAGTGACCATTATGTTGCATCTGTAACCCAGTACCTGCTATGTAGTCCAACCAGGTCATAGTTTTTCAGAATTTTTGCAGCCATACTGTTACTTACACACCTGGATGATTTCCCCACATCCCTTGTGTACTGCTCTCAACAGCAGGATGCCTATTTTAACTGGCAACCTTTAGGTTGGCTCTGCGCCCTGCTGGGCCTTGTCAGATGTTAGCCTTTGATAACCACACTCCTCCAGTCAGACTCCATCACACAAAGGAACTACATGACAACATGACCTTCCATTACTGCTCCAGGTCCACCCACACACAGGACCACGGCTCTGGAAGCACCAGCTTTTCTTCTTAATTTCATTTCCGCCGTGTTGATCCAAACAGGGCTGAGTTATCGTTTCTAAAGTTACACATTTTCAACATTTACACATTTTCAACTGGTAAAGGTTAAAGCAACAATGTGCGATTAAAATGTAATTCAATGCAATTCATACTATAATTAGAGTTAACAGCTATAGTTGCCTGATCGTTAACTTATACTTTTGAATAATTAGTTAAGGTATTTTTACTACAGCTTAGCTACATGTTATGAACTGATAAATCATATGAATCACAAATTGATGTTTTCTTTCTTGTGGTCTCTCAGCTCATTCACCTATGTCCAGTACTCACCCTGCTCTATCTGTTAATTTCACTCGGCGAAATTTCATTGACACTAGAGCTGACACATAGAGCAGTTTTATTCTCGGAGCACAGGACCATAGCCAGAAATTTCTCTGCTCCTGTGAAACACGGTCTACCTTTTGGCAGGGCCGCAGACTCTGAGATATCTCACTCAGAGGCGAGGAACTGCTGTGGATGCAGCAGCACCTCCTTCCTGCCAGAGCGATTCTTTTGGCTCTGGTGTTGGGGACGTCTGTGGAGTCGTCGTCCTGATTCGGGAAATCCAGGGAACTTCACCACTTTGGTAGGAGTGGTCAGACATCTGATGAGATAGGGTTGGGCGGTACACCGGTGTCATAGTCATTACCGGTGTGATTGTCCGCCACGATATGGATTTACACTATTATACATACATATAATCCATATATAAGCCATAATGTTCCTAACAGAGCAACTGCTGTGTCCTGAAATCCTACATCGGAAAAGTTTTCAAACACCATATTTTATAAAATGCTGGAGAAATGGACATAGATATTTTGTGATTTCATATTCGTCAAAGATGACCTTTTTTAACATCTGTATTTAAAGTAATGTTATTTTTATACAAATCAACTCGTGAAACAAAATACATACTGGTGTGACAGGCTTTCAAACTCACGCTAGCAATTTGACAGCAAATATATATTATTCTATTACAAACCTAAAATTTTCGATATCAAAAGCATTGGGGTAGTTTGCAAACTCTATAGACTTTTCAGAAGGTAATTAAATGCATGTACAGACTTGTCTCGAACTGAAAATCTCACTCTAGCCAGCTGAAACCCATCTTAAAGTGTACTTTATTAATTGTTTCTTAAATTTACATAAAAGGACATGCCACTCCTCCTAAAACTTGCAAAAAAGTAACTGCGATACAATACCGCCGTTGTACAAAAAGTGAAAAATACCATTATAATAATTTGATGGTCACATCGCCCACCCCTATGATGAGACTTACTCGTTCACTCTGTACATTGGGTATCAGAAGAGTATTCAAAGAGTATTCAAAATGAATACTCACTGTTCCAGTCAAAACATCCTGCAGGATTTTGGAGTTATTTAATAGCCATTACCTTCTTTGATTTGTTTGTGTGAGGGAGTGGCCCTTGGTGAGGGAGGGGGCCCTGTTTGCAGGACAGAGCCCTGTGTGAGGGAGGAGGCCTTTGTGAGCATGGGCGTAAATTACAGGGGGGATGGGGGGGTTGTAGCCCCCCCCAATAAATCAAAACCAGCTAATACAACCCCCCAATAACCAGTTTCCCCCGTAATGGGTGGAGACCTCAATCCCCCCAATATTCCAGCCAAAGTTATGCCCTTTTGTGTGAGGGAGGGGGCCCTTGGTGAGGGAGGGGGCCCTGGGTGAGGGAGGGGCCCTGTATGTGGATGAGGGCCCTGGATGCGAGAGGGGGCCCGTGTGTGGAAGAGGTCCCTCTGTGTGGGAGGGGGCCCTGGGTGAGGGAGGGGGCCCTCTGTGTGGGAGAAGGACGGGTGTGCGGGAGCTGGCCCTGCTGCCGTGGGTGAGCTGTGTTAGAGCTCCCTCTTTGTGCCACAGCTCTCAGCATCCAGGCAGTCCAACTCTGATGCACCTCCTCCCTTCAAAGCTCTGTACACAAATTCTAATGCTGCTGCGGTGCTGAAACAAAGTGTGTGTGTTTGTGTGTGTGTGTGTGTGTGTGTGTTTGCGAGTGTGTGTGTTTGTGTGTGTGTGAGTGTGTAAATGTGTGAGTATATGCAGTAGACACACACACTTTGGGGGTATTTTCTTCTGTAAAGAGTGCAGGGTTTTTTATTTTACTGTTTAAGTTGCCACTTATTTTTGATATTTGATAACATTATTTACATTCACAAAGGTAAATCTATATATTGTAAATTTGGAAAAGGATAATATAACGTCAAATTTATGGGAAATCCAAACATTTTTTTCAAAGAATACAGCAAATATAAACATTGCTGATATAAAAATCAGATTACACATATCATACATGGCTCAGATATAACAAAAAAACTAAAAGCTTAAAAGATAATAATTGCTAAAAATGCAAAAAAAATACAAATTCAAGACTAAGATTATCCTATCCAAAAGATTTCTGGCAAACTATATCTACATTTTTGCATGAAAAATTGAAAATAAAATTGAAATTTCATCATTGAATACATAAGCAGATACAATTTCAATAGTTTTGTGATTTTTATGATTTAACCAAATTGTGCTGAAATTACAGATGTACTCAATTGGTAAATAGAGCGTATTGTCATTTTTTATTGCCAATAATCATAGTGTTTAACACATAATATAGTCCCTCTGTCTCTATAAACAGGAGAAATAGCACTGTTTGTTTTCACTTACGTGGAAATTGAATACTTTCAGTGTCGCTGCTCTCTCTGACGGTCGGATTCACTTTGCTTTCTTGTGCACACCGAAGACTTAACATATTCTGACCATATTGGGCCTTCTGTAAAAACCTAATTTCATGGACACAGACGGAACATAAAAAAAAAAAAAAATAGTGTGAAAGAGGCGGTTTGCCATTGGTGTGGAAGTACAGATAATCCCAGCAGGCCTAGCAAGTGCACGAGTCCGTTGCCTTTTGGCAATGTCTCATCAGACGGTCTCTCCAACTCGGCTATCACGGAATGGCCGGCAGGAGCTCTCTGAGTGCAGATCTTGTCATTTTAACACTGAGAAGTGCACACGCATGACGGACTGTGGACAGAATGCCCCAAGGTGCTGAGAGCGGCAAGAGTTTGCCCTTGAGTTTTTCAAGACACCTTTCTTTTATTTTGCACACGGGACGGGAAATTAATAGAGCGTTATTCTATTGTGAGACAGCTCGCAAACAAAAAATGATTGAGTCAATAAAAGTAGTGTTTTATTCAATCATTTTGTGCCTGCAAAAATAAATGCAACTGTACAAATACTTCTCAAATCTCCAAAGGACTCATCTGCTTCACAAATCCAATATTCTTTCTGAGAATATAAAACTTGAATTAATGCAATTAAAGCCAACATCTGCACCCTGCTTAGATTTTACACATTTTTTTATCTTTTGACACCGAGTGACTTATTGCAGTTGAATTTAATTTGCAATTAAAAATGTTATTACCATAGTAACAGAAATAAAAGTCATGCACAGAAAGAAGAAAAAAATGGTACACAGAGGAACAGGGGATTACAGTGCCTATCCTATTATATTATGCTCATAGTCAGGGCTAATGTAAAAAATGGAGCAATGAATATTTATTGTAAAATCTTCCAGTGCACTGTCATGACAGCGACCCTAAATGATGTTACTGTGAGAGGAAACACCGTGGGGGAGTGCAGAGACAGCCGTTGAAGAAAAAGGCTCGAACGATCCAGTCACTTTCGATACGGTACTTCAGATGCAAAATGGATATTCGAGTCGAAACCTGACAAAGTGCGCCGAGTTTGACGGGAACCGGTATAGACAATGACCAGTGGCTGGGTCAGTGGGATGTCTCTGTGTAAGCAGGGAAGCTTATCAAATGACACTAAAAATAAGTTCAGCAACCGTCAAGTTTGAGAGGAATAAGCGAACATTTCACATTTGGTGGGCATGCAAGTGTGTGAGAGGGGCAGAACATTGGAAGGCATCCTGCTCTGATTATTCTTTATTGCACTTCACAGGAATTGTAAGAGACATAAATAATTCTTTTGGTCTGCTGCAAAATTTGCTGGAACTGGAAATATGTGCCTATTTGCTTTAGGACTTTCACTTTACCAGCAGTGACTCCTTTTTGTTAAACCTATGTTTTGAAAGGTGAAACACCTGTATTTTTATTAATGTTTATTTGTGTATGTGAAATTGAAAATAGCGGATTTTTTTTCTTTTTGTCATCTCAATGCAGCACACTGTCATAGCAATAGGAAGGCATCAGCTGAGATTTAGGGCAAACTTGCTACATCATCCTTAAATGACAGTCTGTGTTGTTTACTTGTTTTTTTCTATAAATGGATGCTTCCTGGTTGTTCTAAAATTCTAGAAACTCTTGATTTTTTTAATTATTTATTTGACTATTCCTGTGTCGGTAGCATGCTGACAATTTTTGATACAACTTTACAATAAGACTCTCTTGGGTCACTTATAAATGGAGTATTATTAATAAAATACTATTTTAAAAACTGTGTTAAAACTTGTTTATAATTTTCTATTAATGCATTTTTGAAAGTGCTACAACCTAATTAATAACCTGATTATAAAGTGTTCATAAACCCTCTATAAGGTATAAGTCTTATTGTAAAGTGGTACCCATTTTATTTTATTGGAGACTACGTTTCTTCTGCAAAGGTGATTTTTAAAATGAAAAATATTGTTACTTTTTTATTAAAAGTGTAGATATATTTAAGTAATGGAGTTAAATGAAATGTTATCTGTGCTTCGATTATTTGTTTACTACTTGTTCACTGACTTTAGCTTCTTAACTAAAAAAAAATGCATAAATTGGTGAAACTATATGAGATGTCCAGGATTCACCCTGCTGTTTATTTAATTAAGCTTAAAAATTTGATTATTCCAGTTTAAAATAGCATACAATAACATGGAGTAGCTTGCCAAAGATGTACATAGTTTTCAATAAATAAATACATATAAATTTATGTTAAAACAGCACCTTAAATAACGCTAACAATAAATAGTTTGTATATATATCCATATTTTGGGAACACAATCTGAGGATGACTTCAGCAGCCTAAATATGCGGCAGTCTTTTGCTTCTGGTATTTTTAAATAGAATTATACAGAAATGTGAGCACAACGTCTTGCTTATTAAAAGAAGAGCTGCTTCCCTCTCGGTTGTAGACGTGAGAAACCATGCTGAAGGCAACGTTTAATTGGACCCAAAAAGATTTATAATGCTAGACATGGGATTTAATTATGTGTTCAAATGGTGAGGTGTTTGTGTCAGACTGTGGACAATAGGCAGGGCATCCCTGTGATGTGGGACACCAGAGGCACTGTGAGATCCAGCAGCCCTCAGAGATCCAAGGGGCCCTGAAATCTCCCCCCACATATTACAATATGCATTGTACATGTGTTTTTTTTTAATTTTCATGCTATCACAAGTAGATGCACCTCCCATAAGGATGAATTAACCTAAGAATTATGGTAAAGCTTTCCTTCATCCTTGGTGGAAACATGCCCTAAAGGGAAAGGGGTAAACCGAGAAAACACACACACACACACGCACGGACCAGGAAAGAAAACTACTTCGCATAGATGACCAGACATTTCTGCATTAAACTATTATTACATTTCCTATGCTTTCACACATGTGAATTAGCTAGGCAGACACCCAATGAGCAGCCTTAAATAAGATAAGATAAGATAAGATAAGATAAGATAAGATAAGATAAGATAAGATAAGATAAGGCAACATTTTATTTGTC
>JAABNX020000046.1:22354952-22365531 GCA_015163995.2 Mormyrus lacerda | reverse complement strand
CCCCCCCCCCCCCAAAGGCGCGCACACTGGGCACGGCCGAGGGGAGCCAACGGACGAGACAAGGGGCAAGAGCTGAAAAATAAAAGCAAAACATTGAGGCACAGGGAACAGGACAGAGACAAGGACAAAAGCCAGGACAGGAGCTGAGACAGAACAGGGAACGCGGACAGACAGACAAGGAAGGGAGACAGAGGGGGAACAGAGGCAGGCAGAACAAAAGGGCCAGGAGTGAACATGGGACCCACCGGGGGAGGAACAGAGACGAGGAGCAGACACAGGAGGGACAAAGGGAGGAGGCCGAACAAAGGCGGAAGGACAAGGGGAAGCCCAAGAAAGCCCAGGCGGGCAATGGCCGGCGGCGGAAGGGGCCGCGGGCGAGAGGGAGAAAGGAGCAGGAGGGAACCACACAGAGACCGAGGGAACGGGACGAGGGAACACGAAGGGAGCAGGAGGGAACACCAGCGAAGGCGGGCAGGAGGGGGAAGCCGCGGCAGGGGACAGCGCAGCCGATGCCCTGCCGAAGCAGGGGGGCCCGAAGGCGGACACCTAACCCCGAGGACCCGCAGGCGGCCCTGGAGTCCCAGCCAAGGCACACAAGGGCGAGCCAGGGCCCGATGCCTATGTCCCCTCCCCCTCCTGGACACTGACAGGTGGGGTTTCGACCGAAAGTGACCATGCCGGGGCGAGGGATCAGGAGTCATGAAGTAGGTCCCCGAGGGGTCCCACTCGAGCTCCTCCTCCTCTCCGGAGAAAGGAGCTGTAGTCCCATAGTCCGGGACCTCCTCGGGAACTATAGTCAGGGCAGTGGGCGCGGCCGCTGCAGCAGGAGGCGGCGCGGGCTGGACGGGCTGGTCCGGCGGCGCGGGCTGGACGGGCTGGTCAGGCAGGACGGGAGAGCCGGGCAGGACAGGCTGGTCCGGCAGCGCGGGCTGGACGGGAGGGACGGGAGAGCAGGGCTGGACGGGAGAGAAATGAGAGCAGGGCTGGACGGGAGAGCCGGGCGAGCAGGGCTGGACGGGAGAGCCGGGCAGGACGGGCCTGTGGCCAGCAGGGGGCACCTCTGCGGGCACCTCAGGCGTGCGGCCAGCAGGGGGCACCTCGGGCGTGCGGCCAGCAGGGGGCACCTCGGGCGTGCGGCCAGCAGGGGGCACCTCGGCGGACGCGGGCGTGCGGCCAGCAGGGGGCGCCTCGGCGGACGCGGGTGTGGCGGTGTCCTGAATGGGCTGGTCCGGATCAGGCAAGTCCAGAACAGATAGGTCCAGGACTGGCCCTTTTAGGGCTCGAGGGACCCGCGGGATTGCATGCCTCACTGGGCTGATCCACTTACTGGCCGGTAATGGTATGCCTCTAGTGGAGGCGGCTTGTTCACGGTGAGGTACATCCTGCCGGCAGTGGTGTCTCCCCAGGCCAGCGGGGAGCTCCCTCGTTCACTGGCTAGCTCCCAGGTGGGGGAGAGAGAGCAGGCTCCCAGGAAGAACGTCGGAGCTTCTTCCTGCTGCTTTCGGTTTTTCCCTTGCTTCTAGTCCTGATCACTCGTGGCAGAAGGCGAAGCCGGCCTTGATGCCTCATCCATGCTCCGCGCGATGTGCTACTCCCGTTGCTCGGTGAGCCAGCGGAGCAGGCGACGGAGGCATTTCCGGGCTTTTGTCAGCGGGTACTCCTGCCCGGCTAGGCGCTCTGCTGACAGGAGGTCTGCGCCCCAGTTGCCCAGCTCCAGGGCAGTGGGGTCCTCCTGGACCTCGGGCTGGGATCGCCAATACCCAAAGTCTTGCAGCAGCCCGAGCCGCTTGTGCTCGGACTGCTGCTTTGTGCTTTGTCCAAGACTTGCCATTCTGTCACATCGGCGAGCGGGTAAAGCAGGCAAGTCAACCTGGAAATGCATGCAAACGGGGTTTAATCGGGGCAGACGGGATCAACACAGCACACAACATTAATGACAAGTCTGAGGAAGACTGACTCTGACAAGGACTAAATACACTAGACAGGTTAAACTAAACAAGCAACAGGTGAATACAATCGGGGAATCGCACGAGGTAACGAGGTGGGTGTGGCACACATGAGGCTCGTACGGTGCTGGCCGTGACACTGGGAGGTTTTCCGAGTGATGTGTGTTTGCTCTGCTGTGTGGCAAAGTGCTGCCCCACCACCATATACACTAATATGATGATAGGAATTAACATCCCTGACCCAGTACTAGATATGTGGTTAAACGTGAAGATCCTTAACCCACACTTCATTTTAAACAGCATTTAATGGAGCAAAAAAGGTAACATTTTCAATAAATGCTGTCTATAAGATTCTATGAACACATTATAATGCATCCATAAAGCATTATAAACATAACTATAAATATTTGTGAAAAGGCATAACACGCTATGGCCATGTTTATTATGCATTTTGAGTGCTTTATGAAGCTCTTGTCTGTAATGCATTATAAGTACCTTCAAAATACAGTACAAAGCATCCTTTGTTATAAGACCCTACATTGTTATACAACCATTATAATGCATTATGAAGGTATCTATAGTGCATTATAGATGAGAGCTTCATTGGTGCTTGTGAAGTATTATAATCATTCTATAATGCCTTATGACTGTAAACCGAAGGTGCTGTATTGCCTTAATAATTCTTTTATAGACCTTTATAATGCATTGTGAGGGTATCTGTAGTGCATTATAGATGACAGCTTCAAGTAAACTGTAACCAAAAAAAAAGCAACTGACTATGAGTCATTCTCCATGCAGGCCTTATACCATTCACAGCTATATTGCCTTAAACACATGGTAAGGTCTCTAAAATATAACAAACCTCAGGCTTCCGTTAAGACAGCAGGATCCCTACATATAGAGCATAATATTCCCGGACTAGGTCACATTTTTCTCTTGCAACAGAACCACTGGGTTCTGGAATAAAAAAGACTGATCAGCAGATTATCTTTTGTTAAAAATCAAGACATTACGACCCTTCTCTGAAGATTCTAACTTTTTCTTTTTTCTTTCTTTTTTTGTTCTAATGATATTTTAGCCTAGTAATTGACTCATTATTTTAATTTGTATCTCTGAAAGTAAATTGACTGAGGGAGGAAGATCCCCCCATGTTCAGATGGGATCGGCATTATTTGCCTGGTATGTCTCTAAGAGTTATTAGAACATTTAGTGAGTGCTGCCTGGAGGCAAGTGAACACAAACACACATGAATATGTATCTAACCCTGCGCTATTGTGAGAGAGACCATTTTAACAGCTTCCAATTAGAGCTTCTGCTACATTCTCCTTGCCTGAAATCAATTTAATGTCTCGATAATCATTACAGAATCAAGATGGATTGTAATTAAGAAACATTGCTCCCCAGTGCGACTTTCCACACACACGCTGATGGAAGTAAAACAGTATTTATTTTTGAATCAAAGCAAGTATTTAAGTAAATGCTTTTGTTGGATATGTATTGTTGAAGAAGGATTCAATCAATAAGTCAGTTATATGTACAGTCACACACCACTTTATCTCATCATTGCGGGCAATTCTAATCTATCACTCTCGCGGTGTGTCTGCTTATGCTTCATATTTTGCGACAGGAAGATCTGAATCATGGTCTCCTAGCGTTTGTCCCGAGGTACACTCCCCTTTCCTTTTACTGTCTGAAGACGTGCCCTGTGCTTCCTGGAGTGGCCTCCAAGCTCATCTTGTACTAGATTTGTAGTCAGGAAAAAATGATGGATGGATCAGTCAGCATATTATAATTTACACGCACAGTGCTAGCAGTGGGTTATGGGTTTAGTTCCTACCCTGGCTCTGTGTGGATAAAATTTGCATGTTCTTGTGCTGCTTTCCGTACATCGCCTCAAGACAAGCAAGATAGGTCAACCTGGCACTGGAAATCTTGCCAAAAAAGGATGGATGAAATAATGATATGTTGTATTTTATGGTTAAAATGTCTGATTTTTTATTAAAATATGTTTCAGGATGGATGGGTGGGTGGAATTTCAAAAGCATCCAGAAGAGACATTATGTTAAATAAGGCAGCTGCTTAACGTAATACAAGGAAGTTCCATGTGAGAGATCGATCAACCCCGGGGAACAGAAATGTAGCTAATCTGATTAATATGAATGAAAAAACAACACTTGCCTTTTGAAATATGAAGAATGCAGTTTTAAATCTAATATAAAATTAAATGATTAGTGTAGTTTTGGAAGAATTATTGTAACAGAGTATGCGCTCATGTTACAGTACTTCTTTATGTTACTTGTCATTTGTCGCCGGGAAACTCACTCATTCATACTTCTGATCGTCAGGTTCCATGCCAACATGCATGGTGATCTGTTTTGCTCCTTGGCGTTTTCCTTTTATTTTGCATGCCTGCCTTCTGTTGTAACATTAGAATAAAGAGAAAAGACATTAAATGCACAGAATATTCTCTGCTGTTCAGTGTAATGAGTGTGAGCGGTTAATCTTTCTTAGCCTCAGGATTATGGTTAGAGGTGTAACCTGTACCCATGTACCCTTCCACCTTCTCTACCTGAGAGATTTCTCTGCAACAGAAGTCTTATCAAACATGACTGATTGCTGTAATCTGTACTCTGGGCAGCCATTAAGCAAATTACCTGAATCATTGCAAGGATTACTCTCATTAACACATGATTAGCGTCAAATTAAAATAATGAGTGTTTAACTTTTGATGTCTTCCAGTTGTTGGAACAGCTTGATCACCCACGCCAGACTGCCACTGGGGTTGGAGGCTTGGGAAAAGAAGAGGGCTGAAAATGTGTGATGGAGTGCTGGCAAAGTGAAGCGTGAAGTTTCCAAAGCATCAGTCAAGGTGATTCTGGAAATCGGTCTTTCGCACTAGAGGAACTTTAGCTAAATCAACAGTACGACATCTAAGTAGTTTTAATGTCCATATCCATTTTGGAATAATAAAAAAAAATATTATTCTCTAGCTACTTATAGAGCTGCAGAGATTTTCCCTCACTTACATACTTGCAACTAACATTTGCTCCCATGTAGAAACAACTTCTGGCTCCAAATGTATATTGCAAAAGAAGCTACAATTAAGCACCGATTGTCTTTTTAACTGAAAGAGTTACTTTCTCATCACCAGAGACACAACTTGTAATTCACCTCTGGTATCTTAATAGCTGTACACAGATAGATGGACAGAACGTCAGTGCTTCTGATTGCACGCCTACAGTTTTCAGTTATCTGCCCAGTAACCAATATCAGTTATGATGACACTGTGATAATCGTAACTGCAAGAAATATGTGACATTCTGGTCAAATCCTTGTTAAGCACTTGACATTCTTGTTAGTCCTTGTTGAGATGAGCAATTGAAAAAAAGGTGTTATGTACAAACAGAGCTAAAGTGAAAATTAAAGTCTGCAGCTGTATCGTGCCCTAAACATCTGCAAAGGCTACCATCCCTAAAGGCTTTGCAGGTTCATTTGGAAAAAGCGAGGAGGTAAGGAGGCAGATTTGGGGTTGTCTGCTCCCCTTATTGGAGGTTAAACTTAGGTTGTCTTTTACATGCCAGTGCAATATCGTTTGGCCATCTGTGACACAGTCTACACACCTCCAAGCAGCATGTGGACCTCAACCAGCCCCCCCACCCCCCCCATTCACACCACATTCGGTGAGGCGATATGCTGTGAACTGATTCACCTAATATTAATAAACCTGTTTTTATGGAGGCAGGAAATAAAGACGATCATTGGAACAAAATAACTGTGAAATGTTGCAAGGCTCATTATCATACTAAAAACTCTTTATACGGGATTTCATTTTAACCAAATAGCATATTTATCACTTTGAAAAAATCTGCCAATTATACAAGTTGCAAATTGTTTGTGAAAGACAAATTCAGATATTGTATATTGTAATCCTGATCTAGAACTGAGTGTTCTTATAGACAATTTTTGTCTTTTGGGATTTAAGTTTCCTGTTTCTTTGTTTCTTCGTTTGTTTATTATTGAGTCTCTAGCTGAATGAAAAATTGTATATTAATTTGTTTTGTGTGTAACAATTTTGATATATTCATAACATATTGTTAAGTCAATAGCCATATTTAAAATTGCTTACAGCATTGAAAATTTGACTTCAGAGAAATCTGGAAACGCAGACATTCAAATCTGCCATTTTCAGTAATGGTTTATAAGAGCTTGCATATGTAAAAGAATACGGATAGAAAAATACTCTTTAGTTGTGGGTCATTTAACTTATACTAGTGTTTTCATAAAGTGACACCCCTGTCTACCAAGTAAATATTTGCCATGGCATGTGAAAATCCAAATTTTAATTCAATATTTTAAAACATGCTGTTTTACGATTGCTAACAAATTTTATATTGAATTAGATATTAATTTATTGATTTACATAATACAGTACAGCATGCTGGCTCAGTGGGTACTGCTGCAATTTCACATCTCAAACCTGAAGGTTTAACTCTCACTCTTGACTCTGCATATAGATTTTTAATTAAAAACAATGGTGACTTGAAATCTGCTTCATTATCAATAAAAAGTGTTGTATAACAGTTCCAGTGCATTCTCTCATCTCAGCATCCAACTTGTCAGTAGAAGGTAAATAATGTCAGCCACAATGTAGAGAAACATGAGCTAAGTGCTTTTGTGGAACTGGACTATAATGGACACGGATTGGTTTCGAGACATTGGATTTGTTTTTAAGGACAAGCTTACGTGTCTCTTAAAAAAGAATCTTCCAGCCATTGTATCCAAGCTGATAGGTTGTTGGGCTGGTAAGGTCTGCTTTATGGCTTTGGGGCATAACCAAGCACAGCAATTGCTTTCTGCATCTTTCCTGTTGTTCTTCTACCTTATGCAGAAGTGTTCAGTTCTTCCTTGCAGCATGGAGATTTTTTTTTTATTTTTTTTTTACCAGAACAAAAGAACTGATTAAAAGTCAGGGTAGGGGGGGAAAACCCATAAAACAAAAGAAGCAAGAAAACAAAAACTCCTGTGGTAGCTGTAGGAGGAAAGCCAAATACCACTGGGAGTCCACAGCCAACTGACTGCCAACTCTCCCTGAGCACACCGGCCATTGCTATCAGTCAAAATAGATGCCTGTGGCAGAGATGCCTTTACACAGGGCTGAGTATCTGGACCTAGAGCCCATGGTCACCCAATAATAAGCCCAGAGCAGTAGACAGGCCTGTGGCCAAAATAAAGCAGAACTGCATGAGCATGTATGAACAGAGTTACAGACTGACAATGAGGACAGCAACACGAGCAGCGCTACTTAAAGTAAAAAGGTCTGCAGCACTTACTGTATGTTAATTTTTGTATACATGAAACAGCAGTGGAAGAATCACAGTGGTACAAGGGACCATAATCTGCACAGGGGTTCTCTGTGAGCGGCTCTGCTGCCTACAGCAAACATCTGTGAGTGCCACTGCTGCCTACAGCATACATCTGTGAGTGCCCCTGCTGCCTACAGCAAACATCTGTGAGTGCCTCTGCTGCCTACAGCAAACATCTGTGAGTGCCAGTGCTGCCTACAGCAAACATCTGTGAGTGCCACTGCTGCCTACAGCAAACATCTGTGAGTGCCCCTGCTGCCTACAGCAAACCTCTGCTACTACAGGCTGTGTCCCAAGCAGGAAAACCAGGAAACCAGCTAAGAAATCAAGTAGGGGCTTATGCCTTGAGGCTACGAAGCAGTGAGCTCTACAACAAGGCTGGTGCCATGCACAGCTAAGTTCTGGCAGCACATCCAGGTCACATTCCAGGTCACACTGATCTCAACTGTGACCATACATGTCCATCTCTGCCTGTAGAACTAGGCAAAATGTATTCCTTAATAAATCCATTTTGTCCCAAACTTAATGTCAGGGAATAAATATCACAGTTACTACAGTGTGACTGAATATTTCTATGAAAATGTGATGACAGTCATGCATTACAGAAGTATATTTTGGTGTATTAAAGCAAGCATATGTTTTTCTGTATGCCGACATTGAAACAAAAAGCTCAAAGGAAGAATTTAACTTTGGTCTTGTCTGGTTAATGATACTGAATTTAAACTTAGGCATTTCTTCCAATACTTTTGGAAGCTCTGATGGAAAGGCAGAATGTTTAAGTTGCCAGTCATAGATTTTGTGATTTCGTGTTATTTTCCCAGCTGCGCAGAGAAAGAGAACAATGCGGATCTCTGATAATCACAGGGGACTCCATAACAATGACTAATGATAACGGTGACAGTAAAGTAGAAAACCGAATGAGGGCATTTCTCTAAACCCAGTACACATCAAATCCTGGCAAGCCATAAAACGGCTCTAGCTCGTGTCCTGTGTAACAGAAGTAGCGCAAACCACACAAAGATTTTGTATCAGAGTTAATTGGTACATCATTTCCAACTCTAGTTAGAGCAGTTTCTGTCTGATGTCCAGGACCGAAGCCAAGCTGGCTTATTTCAACAATATTCTAGGAGTCCATAGATTCCTTTTCAGGAACCTTTGGGCCAAAGGTGAGGTTTGGTGGCAGATAGTAACAGATGTGTAGGGGCTGGGGCCATGTGTGGCTCTGTCTCTGCCTGTGGTCGCGAGGTCGGCAGTTCAGCTCCCACGGTTGCCACGTGATCTCGCCTTTGGGCCCCTGAGCCCATGACCTTAATTGCGCCACGGACTGGCTGACCATGTTTTTTCAATTGTGTGTTGCTTTGGATAAAAGTGTCTGATAAACAAATAAATATAATATTGGAACTCATCAGGTTCCCATTCGACTGCAGCCTAGGACTCAGGGCTTGGTGCTATTTGTTCTGGCACGGAAACGGAGACTGTGAGGCCTGGAGGAGCAAAGCTTACTGAGCTCTTAATAAATTTGCCTTGGTTGAGCTGATGATTAAATTAATAGCACAATTCAAACTATGTTAAAGGTGATGCATAGGTAATGGCTATAGTCATTTAAATGTCATGCAGTGTGTTTTACTGCCAACTTCTTGGACAAATAAGCAAAGGAAACATCCATATAAGAATGAGTGTCTAAATCTGAGTATTAGGTGGAGGGAAAAGCCCTGACAGGGTGATGACTTTTGTCTACAGTATTGCTACGGTACACTATACTCATGGCACTCGTTCATGGGGGCGGCTGGAGATGGCACACGGTGCGGGGGACGGCATACCCAGAGGAGCAGCGTCACTAGGGGTTTATGAAAGGTGGATATGTCTTTACTGGGGGGGGGGGGTGTCTGATTTTAATGAACATGAATGAGAACACACTATTTAAACTAACCCGTGCACATTTCTTTGGGGGGGATGGTTGGAACATTGCAGGAGGGCTAAAGCCTGGCTGAAACAGCCCTAGAGATGGCACGGGTGGGGCAGTGCAATTAGACTGGCGAGCTGCAGAGACCCCCTTAAAATGTCATATCATAAATTACTACTGGGAACCACTGATTCACCAGAGGTCCAGGAACCTCTTCACTGGTGTGGATAGATTAGGACCTTGTTTGCATATTTTTGCCTTACTGACAACTCCTTTCCAGTCCAGCCTGATTTCCTGTAAACGTTCTGTCTGATATTTTCGGCAGACCTTCAGGTTACTGCGTGTGTTTTTGCGATGGATTCCAGTTTCCTATTTACACCTGGTTTTTCTTTTATTACCGTTCCTGCATTTTGGACCAAATAAACCTTGAACTTCTACAACTGGTTCCTCTCTCATTATTCCATTACACAATTTTTTAAAAAGTGAAATAATACAAAAAAAGCCCCTAATGGCTACACAACATGTCGTGTGGAGCATATTTGACAAATGCTGAATTGTGCAAAATTAGTTAAGGTGTAAAAGTAGATGATGTAGGTAGTCTGGGAATGGAGGTGTGGCGGTCTCAGGGTTTAGTCAGGTGACCAGGCTTAGAGTGCTGATTTCACCTGTTCCTAATGGCATGCAATATGTATAAATTAGAGTATTCTGTTTTTCCACCCAAGGGAATCTTATCAGGGTTATTAAAATTTTTCAGCCCCACCTGCTGCCTCCCAAACATCAATGTGATCCAGTCAAAACCAATCCCTGACCTCCCTGAAACGGACACTTTCCCCAACAACGCTTCCTCAGTCCCATGTCATGGATCTATCTGCCACTGCAACCAGAGGGGCTGGCGAGGAGCAAGGTGAGCAGAAGACAGAGAGTACGAAGAGGTAAAGGAAGGCCGAAGAGGCGCCCGCTGAGCTGGAAAGGACGGCAGTTGGCAGAAAGAGAGATGCAGTGGGGAGGGTGATTATCACTGGGTGACTAGGATGGATAGGCGCAGGATCAGGGACATCGGGGAATGTCTGGGGAGGGTTGTGCGACTGCATCTACACATGAAATGAAGCAAATAGTAAGTGGATGTAGGAGGCAAACTGATTCAATTTAATTCCACATGGATGGTTAGAAGATGCAAGTAGAACAGTTCACTGGAGCTGGGGGTTATAGCACCATAGATGCTGATGTCATTCAAGGGGAAGCGGAAATAGCAATAGGGCTTCAAGGTCAAGAAAAAGCAACATTCATTTGTTGCATAATTTCATTCATTCTTTTAGACACACATATACACAGAACAACACACACACACACACACCCACACACACACA
>JAABNX020000046.1:22336334-22354852 GCA_015163995.2 Mormyrus lacerda | reverse complement strand
TATACAGAGGTGGACATTTCAGGTCCAGAAAGTAAAAATCCAAACCAGGATTTTGTTTCAACCAATTAGTTGAGTATGAAGAGTAACAGTCACAGAGTACTCAACTGGTTGGTTAAAAGAAAATCTTGGTTTGGATTTTTACTTTTACACTGAAGTGTCCATATATATATACACACACATCACCATTTAAATTCTTAGAAACATATTTTTAGCCATAAATCAGACCGTTTTAACTGTACCATACAACAGGTCATTCTAAAAATACAATATCTATGTATTTTTGGTTAAATATCCAGTGTCAGGTTGACCTATCTTGCATGTCTTGGGGCAGCATAAGTAAATCAACATGATAATTTTTATCCACACAGCACCAGGGCAGGAATTAAACCCATATCCCACTATGCATGTAAATCATGTCACAGACTGATCCATCCATTTATCCATCAATGCATCTTCTAACTGCTTGATAAGAGTGAACTAAAATAGACTCATTTCATGTATATGATTTTTCTTAATGTTAAACTTTTATACTATATACATTTTGTGTTTATTAGATGAATATACATGCTCACTTAACCTTGAAAAAAGGTCATGCACCTTCAGTTAAAGAAAGCCTACTTTAAAATTCAAATTGTTGGGGCTGGATGAGTTAATGAACTTTAGATGAAAAAAGCTCCATTTTTCACAGCAGCAAATAGCCAAGGGCAGTGTCTGATAACTAATGTGTGTAATATTGCAATTAGCATAGCAAAGTACTTACAGGGGTCAAATTAAAAAATTCATTAACACGCACGCACTTAATTAAGAAACACTTCTCAGTTTACATGATAAATTATGACACCTATTAAATATCCCACTGCATGCTTTTTTAATGGTTTCTTTGCTCCTGAGTTCCCTTTCAGGTTCATGGAAGTCTCCAAGGACCTTGCTGGTTCCAGTGCAACCAGTCTAGTACAAGTAATGCTTCCTCTGATTTGTATCGGCATGTGTAGACTCTAGTGAAGAAAATGATTTATGTATACCTGTGATTATTATTAAATGATACATAACATCAGACTGAGGCAGCTGTGTTTTTAAATTCCTTCTTTAATGTAAATGACAAATATGGCATTTCATACAATGAAAGATTTTATATGCACAGTTCTACAAATATATACACATCTGATTAAAATATAAAGCAAGGATGCAGAAATATACCCTTATATGACTTTTATGCAATGACACAGAGAGATATGAAAAGATCATTATTTCAAACAGCAGCAGATTCATAAGAGTGTTTGTAGTGCACAACTGCACGTGGATGGATGAATGGATGGATGAATTGATGGATTGATGGATGGATGGATGGATGGATGGATGGATACCCCAGACAAGGATTCTGTCAATAAACAGACTGAAGCAACATCCTTTTAAGCAAATTTTGCCAGAGCACGTAACAAAATTTCAGCTTGATTAATCGTGAGAAGTAAAAGGTTTGGGTAATTTAAGTTTGAAAGCAGGCTTTGCTCCGTGTTTATATTGTTTAAACAAGTGTCCAGAATTGGGTGTCATGACTAAATTATTAACTGTGTATTTCATAATGTTAGTGACAATATGTTAACGTGGTTTTTTTCCTACCCCTGCTGAGAACAGATGGCTGCTTTTACTTTATTTTCCACATCAAGTATGATTATTTCTTTGTGCCAAGAGCCACCTGCCATTCCTTGGTCTCTGTACTAATTATTTATGTTGGTAATTCACAGCAGGACTTGTTATCAGTTGGATGGTGTCTTAATAAAGGAAGGCACATCAACATATTGACATAGTGTTCAAGGGGAAAATTTGTCTTAATGAAAGCAGTTGAGGATGGATGTGCTGGGGCAAAGCCAGACTCTTACCAGAGCCTCCGAATTTGACCTCCTTTTGTTCGCTCACTAAGTTTCCTCTGTCACTCTGATCTTCAGGATTGTGTGATGATAATTAGGTAAAAGCCTATTAAAAAGTCAAATAAGATGGAATACATTAACATTGAGACCAGAGCCAGATGATTTCCACTTGGACGTGGATGGAGAATAGTAGAGGACAAAGAATTGTAAGAAGGCATCCTCTTCAAATATGCCCACGAGGTTGGGGTTTCACACAGTGAACGAAAAGTTTTCATAGGTTATGTATGAGTACAGAGAGATTAAAACTGACTTTTTTAAGAAAACTGTCATTAATGTTTGGAAATAAAGTTTTTAATGCAACATGCACACACGTTAAATGACCTCAAAAATGATGAGTAGATAGAGAAAAAAGTAAAGAGTTTATTGATTTCTTGTCCATTATAAAACAACCTTTCCCTGATTGCCTAATTATCAATCCCTGGCATAAGGCACTTTCAGGAAATTGTTTATTTTCTTCTTGGAATATAAAGAAAAAGTCAAAATAGATTCAGCAGAAGAAGAGGATATATATGCCTGTATCACAGTTATTAGTTAATAGTGTGAATCCTGCATGAGCCTTCATTACCACCCCTGATGTTTATCCTTCACAGTTTGGAGTTTGGATGGCATTATGGACTATATATTACGCAATTTAACATTATAACATGTGCAAATTAACAGCAACACAAAAAACAAAGAATAATTTCTTATGTTCTTCAAAAAGTTACTGATGTCTTGTTGGATGGGTACATAAACTGCGCTTCAGTTCCCTGATCTCTCCTCAGAGGCACCTCAGTCAGTCTATGTGTTCATTCAGTTTCTCCATCGGCTCAATTAATTAATGAACTTGATTTGTTAAATAACTCAATGGAGTATTGATTAGCCAAACAAGGTGGGGTAGTGGTTGAGTCGAAAAATACATGGGTCTATTGGACAGTTGGCGCATGGAATTGATGATTTTAGGAGAGATTTTGAAATGTCTTAGTTGACACACATTGATAAATATAATACCATAATTCTACACCATCATGAAGATAATTTAAACTTCATAATCTGCGACTGCCTAAGACTTTTGCATATTACTGTATAAACAGTATAATAAGACAGGACATAAATATTTATGAGGAAACTCACACAACTGCTGCAAAATCATGTGATCTCTACACAAACAGACCTGCTGTGGGAATACAGCCTGCTGACCTGTGAGGGAGACTCTGCTGTGTCCCCCATTGATGAATTTAACTAAACACAAAACATAGATTCATAGGCTACTATTCTGTCACTAGGCAGGCAGGCAGTAGGAAGAGGACGCAGCTTTGGGAAGACTTGGTGTGTGAAAAAGAATCACAGCAGCCAGAATGATAAGATTAGAGCGACTATACACCGCCCAATTCAGCAGGACTAACTATACTCCAGAGGAAATAATGGATTACTACAGTATATATAGATTCTTGCATGCCATCGTCTATACTGTACTGTTCTTCATATTGAGGTCTGTATGCGTATAAATGTTGCCTCTGAGAAAATCCTGTTACTTTATGACTTCTCAAGTGATCAGTAGTTTTAGAAGCACAGGGTGGCCACTAAATCACTGTACAGCATGACAAATCTGATGGGAAATGTAGGCTTAACAATAAAGGGTGATGTTTATTTCAATCTGCAATAAGACAGCTTACAGCCCATGTACTATAGCCCATGGACAATGAAGTCTTTTGTCCGTCTCGTCCCAGTCAAGTCTCAGATTTGTTACCATGGGGGGTTGCAGAGAAAAATGGCCTGAAATGAAACCAGTTTATCTGACTGACATTATACATATTGCCTGTCACGGTCGAGCGAAAGCGGAGCACCACCTCCTACAGAAACCTGCCCCCTTTGTGACACCTGGAGAACGGCAGGAATCTGTTTAACAGAAGATCCTCCACTCATCATATGAATAAGTATTTAGAGGGATTAGAAGGATCTTAATCCCAGACAATCTCTCCGTGCCTGATTCCTGAAGCTTCTATTATTATTTTGATACTGTTTTAATATCTGTAATCCTCTGAAACTATGGTTTGAATTAATGTAAGCTCTTACTTTTGGTTGCATATGGCTAAATGTCAAACTAAAGAAGCCCAGTCAGAAATAAAACATTTATGGCTGGAATAATACTTTTGATTCTCATTTCCGAGTGTGGTACGAAAGCTTTATCTTTAATCACATGGAGAAATATTACACAAGAATAATCTTGCAGCAAATTCCACCCTAAACAGGATCATGTCTTTGGTTGGTCGCCTGTCACAAGTCTTTGTTAAATCACAGCTTTGTGTTTTGAGAAGCCACCAAAACTTTCCAGTGAACTCCTCACAAAATGATTTACTTACATGCTGAGATTAGACTCTTTCCTTGTCTTGACAGTTTGGTATCTTTATAGTCCATTATCACCTGCTCATGCCATTTATCTCAGTAATGAAAGAGCAGGTTGTAGAGGCTCACGCCGTGGAAAAAAAACCTGGAGCTGTATCTTATTATCCTCATACACTTAAAGTCAGACAAACATCATTCACATGCATTTCTGCTGTGTTACATTTATTTTGTTCACCAGTGATTGCGCAGTGCTGCACATTGCTAAATGAATTCCAGTCTGGGAGATATTAAGTTCCAGGAATTATAAAGGGTGCTCACGGAATTATAGGAAACATCAATAAAGTGTGGTGCCCGAGGTGAACATACACATAACATGACACAGAGCTCTAAAATGAATACATTAGGTTCTAGCTCTCCATTCAAAATGAATGATTTAAAAATGTGCTCAGTGCTGTCCTCTGATGCCAAAGTGCATACCTACATGTTCTAGGTTAATCTAATATCAAGACGTTCCAAAAGCAGCCCAGCGACAGCAGAGTGCATGGAAAGAGGTAGCAACTACCAGATGGTCTCAGCTACAGCTATGTGGGCCACCTCAAGCAGAAATTACTAGCAGAAGGTCCTAAGCCCAAGGGAGCAAAGCCACAACCCTGCTTCCCCAACTCCCTCATATCCATACAAGATGTCAACAGATGTCAGGCTTTCTCCGAAAAAGCTAAATTACTTTTCCAGGTAAGCCGGGCGTAAACCTATACAGAGCGAAAAAAAAGATTGACAGTACATCATATAGGTCTTAAAGAGCTATAAAGAGATTCCCTGTGCTTCAGTCTCTCGGGGGCCCTTGATCGCCACGAGAGGGAAGGATGCCGATCGATTGGCTGAGAAGCGAGAGAACAGCTGTGCAGTGGGAGCGGGTGATGGACCACATGAAGAAGCACCCATATCCTCCTGACATCTTCTCACGAAGAGGATCACCATTCCTCATAAATAACCCATAAACTCTTCGCCACCCCCGACTTTGTTATTAATTATGTTTACGGCCAAATTCAGACATCTGTCACCTTGAATATACAAATTAATTATGCAGATTCTGAGTAATATAACAGCCCCAAGCTTGTGCTCTTTGAAATACCACATGATATAAAAATTGCAGTCATGCCCTAAAACTTACTGCCTCTAAAACTTAGTGTTTAGCATTCTAATCAGTACACATTAAACAGCTTCAAAGCAACAAAGCCCTATAGTGCATGCAAATAAAATACCATAAGAAGTGGCATTAACTATGTTTCTTGTCCTGGGCGTTTCTGCTCCCCGCAAACGTGCAGTGACAGTGGACAGCTGTCAGCCCCTCCTCCAGGTCCTCCATGAAGTGCCCGGGGACACGCCGTCACACACAGGCAGCATTTGGCATCGTTTCCCAGGTGGCGTGAGGTCCATGACAGGCTTTTCCCATTCGTTCAATCCACAGGAAATGCTCCAAGGTCTCTGGCCTTTTCCATTTCACTCTGCAGCCAGTAAGTTAAAACAATATTCATTTCATTTGTTACATTATTGACTAAAGTATTCCTACAATGTATGAGATTCCATTCATTCATTCATTCATTCATTCATTTTCCATACCCATTTGTCTTATGCTGGGTCGTGGGGGTCCTATGGGTGCAAGGCAAGGAACAACCCAGTACCCCACTGCAAAATTTATGAGATTCATTTCTGCAAAATAAATATTTGCAGAAGAAATTGCAACTGAAAAGCACAGCCGCACTCATCCATCTATTTTGCAAAAATGTACCCAATACAGGATCATGGGGGCGACTGGTGACCATTACAGGCAGAACCAGACTCTGGAACAGCCTTGATGGGAATAAAGCCCATTGAAGGGAACACACATAATCATTTATGATGGACACCTCAGAGATGCCAGTTCAACTTATTGCAACACAGGGTAACATGAGCACTCTGTGGCGTGCAATATTTAGCATATAAATGCTAAATAGATGACACTTAAAGGATATATGTTGAAATATTACATTTAAAACTCAACCATTTTATAAATTCTAGTATTTGTCAAATTATTTGTTGTACAAATGAGACCTATAATTTATATAACCTTTCCAGTTTCACGTAATAACATGGATACTCTACTTTGACTTATTGTTTAAAAAAATTATTGCTTACTTGGGAAAGCAATGTTTTACAGCAAGTTATGTATGAGACATGAATCTTTCGGGGGTGGGGGAGGGGCTGCAGAAAACCCCCTCACCTCACCTCACCTGTAGTCAGCTGGTAATTGTGGAAGTTCACTCACTGTATGTGTTGATAGTGACTGGGAGCAGTGGTTGGGGTTTTTAAAAATATTTCTAAGCTATACATTTTTCAGAAGGGTAGAGATGAACTTTGCCCTTAATTTGGGTTAAAAAGTTGTCACTACCAACACAGAACAAACAACAAGGAAAAGGTGCATAGCACATCTTCCTAATGGAAAGTTTCCCACCGTATCTTCTCAAAGTACTCTTTCATAACTGTCAAAGGCCTTTCACTGCAAAAAAGCTTGCGTGATTTACTGAAAATAGCCTCTGTGCTGACCCTTGGCCGGCATTGGCCCTTTTTACAATTCCCTCAGCTCCAGGTCCTTGAGCTGGATGCTGCACACCAGATGGGAGCTGGTGAATGGTCTGGTGGTGATGGACTTCCTCCATCCTGTGTGAGGTGGGCCTCAGTCTTGTCCAGATTTTTCCCAGCTGGCTACATTTACCCCTGGCAATGTAATCAGTCTTAACAGGGCCAGCTGGGCTTCATTAAGTGAGGCGTCTGTTGGCACAGGGCTGGTGTTCAATCACCATGGAAACATGAAATTACTGAAATACAGCACCATGTCACTGTTCTGCTTGTGTCCAGCTCCCAGCCGTCTCTCACCAGTCTCCCAAGAGATGCTCTATAAACAGATTCTATATGTATATATACAGATCATACTTTATATATTTATAGCCCACCCTCCAATGTTTCAGTACATTGAAACCCATCCATCCATCCATCCATCCATTCATTCTTCCATCAAACCATCTTCCATATCCATTATCTAATGCAGGGTTACAGTGAGGTAGGAGGTAATGGTTAGGGTTAAGGTATGCACTCTGCATGGGATATCATTTTAAACTCTGTAATACTAGTCATAATATCCATCCATCCATCCATCCATCCATCACTGTAACCACTTAATCCCAACTGGGGTCGCGGGGGGGGCGGAGCCTAATAATATCCATTACATAATATCCATAATCCATTATTCCATCCAAACTGTGTACCTTAATGGAGAGTTAAATGCTTAGTTGTCCTCTTTTCACTTCCATATCAGACATCAGATTTGCCCAGTTCCGTTCCTGGAGAGCCAGTCTGGGACGCACTTTGCCGATTTCCCTGCTTAAACCCATTTACTTAACCTGGCAATTGGCTGGTGAGCCGAATAAGGTGCATTTGAGCATGGAAAACTGCAAGCTGTGTCCCTCCAGGACTGGAGTTGGGCAATCCTATCATACATCCTACCTGTTACCTGTTATGTCTGTAATTTTAATTTTGACTGTAAAAATCAAGCCAATTCCTTTCATAATAATAAAGATCTTTCGTAAGTGGTAAGGGAAAGCGTTGTAGGACAGACTGCGGTCTTTTATCGGTATGTGACCACACTCAAATTTCAACACACATGCCTGCCTTGGCTAGTCTTACTTATTATTGGCGAACTTTTATTTATTTATTTAAATATACTAAAATATATTTAAAATATACTACAATCCTTATCAGAACCTGATCATTACCAACAAAAACACGTTTTAAAATAATCCTTAATCGCCAGAAATGAAAGATAGAGGTAATGCCCGTATTAGAACCTCTGACTCAAAGTTACTTTAAAGAATTAGTGCTACAAATTGAAAAATGATTTAAATCATTTTTTGGATTTAGGATAATTGTATACATGCTGTGACCCGTATAAAAGAAATGAATTCTTAATCCTAATCTGTTACAGTCAATGCAGCTATGTCCTGGAATATGGTCCAAATGGTATGAGATTTTTGTGGTATGGTATGAGTCAAATTGCTGGATTATGCTAATATTAATATATTTTTTCTGCTGCTAAGCAGTGTGTATTAATCCCATTTCAGCAATGAGCAATGAAAATACCATTTGGAAGCCTAAAGATTCCCTACTTTTAGATCTCAAAATCTATGTTGCAATATTTCTCTGGAAAATGAAAGATAAAGACGGTGTTTATCAGATTAGATTAAAAGACTTCAGCCCCACCATGAATATGGCAGGTTGGCAAATTTTTATCAATGCGTTTTAATGATGCTGTTGGTGGATAAAACTGTAAGGCGGAGCATACCCTATAGCAGGGCTATTCAAATCACGGTCCTCAAGGGCCGAGCACTGCTGTTTTTCCAGCTTTCCTTTACCTGAGAGCCAGTTGTGAAGCCTCTGGTCAATTAGAGCCAGAAATTATTAAAATAACTACCTGGGAGACTTGAAAACAAGGCCTGGATTTGGAATCGAGGGCCAGATTTGATTAGGGGAACCCTAAAGTGAGGACAATTCTTGATTTTATGCTTTGGGCAATGCCTGCCTTTGCTTCTTACACCAAATACATTTGAACATCTTTAGCTGTCATGGCCCACATCACAGTAAAGTAGCTTAATAACATGTCCACAATAAAAATGAAAGATATATAAACTATTACATAAATGTCAATAGAATTTTTACTCCATCCGGCAAATACTCAGTAATACTTGATCATAAAACAACGTCACAATATATGAGTTATAATAAAGACCTTTTTTTAGACTAAGAGGAAAAGCATAGCCTAGAGTATATAGAGTATATGGGGTTTCCTTTCAATTTGAAGTCTTCTACAGGGGCCAGACCTAAGAGCAAAGCCAAGTTTGTTGATCTACCAGAAAAAACATGGAACCATGAAGTTTGTTTAATGATGCTGTTATACATGTATGATCATCAAAACGTTGATGAGTGAAATGTGTGGCAGATTTTCAGCGTGTTATTTGCCAGCCTTTCCGAATGCAATGGAAATGGTTTTGGAAAGAACAGCTGTCAGAAAGTAAACATGTCCAGGAGGACCAGCATCAATTTGAGGGTGGATTAGTAGGCTGGAAAAATGAGTAATGATCTGGGGGACGGGCAGTAGGCCCCCTGAAATAGCATCATTAAGATCTGGTGGCTGAGAGGAGAAATACCAACAGTTTGAGAGGAGAAGTAGCAGGCAGTTTGGAGGAAGATAGGAGACATAGCAGCTGGGTTGGAGAAGGAAATGGAAGTGGGGAGGAGAATTAGCTGCTGGTTGGGAGGAGGAACAGGAAACTGGGAGGAGAAGTAACAGCTGGATGGGAGGAGGAACAGGAAACTGGGAGGAGAAGTAACAGCTGGATGGGAGGAGGAACAGGAAACTGGGAGGAGAAGTAACAGCTGGATGGGAGGAGGAACATGAAACTGGGAGGAGAAGTAACAGCTGGATGGGAGGAGGAACAGAAAACTGGGAGGAGAAGTAGCAGCTGGATGGGAGGAGGAACAGGAAACTGGGGGGGGAAGTAACAGCTGGATGGGAGGAGGAACAGGAAGCTGGGAGGAGAAGTAGAAACTGGTTGGAAAGAGGAACAGGAGGCTGACTTGAGAAGTAGCAGCTGGTTGGGAGGAGGAACAAGAAACTGGGAGGAGAAGTAACAGTTGGATGGGAGGAGATACAGGAAACTGGGAGGAGAAGTAGCAGATGGGTTGAAGGAGAAACTGGAGGCTGGGAGGAGGAGTAGCAGGCATTTGGCAGGAGGAAGAGGAGGTTGAAGGAGAGGTAATGGGTTGTTTGAAGGAGGAACAGGAGGCTGGGAGGAGAAGATGTGGGTAGTTGGCAGGAGGAAGAGGATTGTGGGACAAGAAGTAGCAGGTAGTTTGGAGGAGGAACAGGAGGCTGGGAGGGGAAGCAGGCAGATGGGCAATACTGCAGCATTGGAAGTGCAACAGTAAGTTGTGTAGAAAGAGAGAAAATGTGCAACTGCATAATAACAGACTGAACAACTTTAACCTGAAGCCTGCTGTGTCATATGTTTTGTATTTTTGTTTTATTTGTCTTTTTGTATAAACCAGCAATGATAGTTGTATGTTAACTGGAACCCTTAGAGGAAAAACATAATGACTTTAATGATCAAAAAGATAGCAAGAGGGAGCACACTCCCAGGTAAGCAGGGGCCTGCTCGCAATGGCTAACTGATATTTAACAGGAAGCAGGACTGCTGACAGACAGAAAGCATTCCTCAGCCTTACATGTGAAGCACACACGCCCACTGCAGATGACAGGTATGCCGCATAGTATCAGGTGTCTCACCGAAAAACAGCCACCTCACTCACCCCAGGTTTATGTGTCCAGACAGAAATCGCCTGTTTGTTGCCCGAGGCTTCAGAAATTGGGTAAAACAAAGGTAGAAACACAACAGCTTGCATTACACCTGCTATCCAAAGCACAGACAATGCAGTAAATAATCTGGTTCAACACAAAAGGTTCACTAAAAAACAGGAACAGGCATCTATCATTATTTATAGAATAAAACGACACATGATGCATTCTTTACTCAGCTTTCATCATTTTTGCACGTATGGTTCCTTACGTCCAACCTGCTTATGACATGGTGCTGAATTAAAACAACAGGAAATAATGACACGCGTCAGCGTTCAGTAGACGATGATGTTTTTATTCATTAATAATGTGGTGAGCAGTATGTTCTGTGAATGGATTCTGAAGTTTACATAAGCTCTACCCTTTGATGCAAAATCTTGAAACGTGTCTGACTGGATTCGCACTAAGATCTCTCCATGGTCCTGAATCCGTCATCACCACCTGCAGCTCCCGGCCGTACCGCTGAAAAGCAAGACCGGCCCTTAAAACACCGTCTTACAAAAATACAGCATCTTTTCCTTACATTGTTATACACTCTGAATGATACATGCAGGCTTATTGCTTACATCTGAAGTGTGTTTACTCACAATAGAGCTTCACCAACAATCTCCTGGTGCCATTTTTGCACAACAAAATAATGAAAAGCAAGCTGAATTTCTGAAATGATATTTTGTGCTCTAAAATTTATTTTGTGCAAGTAGCACAAAATGGGACTTGCAGAGACTCATTTAACCTGCACATTTAAAAAAAACAGCTCACATCAATTTGCAGTTTCTCTTTTGCTGCAGTGATTATGTACAATTCATTCTAACGCCGATCTTTCACAGAAATTTCACCACCTAAAACCTCATTTCCCAGGTCAACAAATAATCACGTTAATCACGATGATGTGCTTGAGTATTCTATGACAATAATATATGGCACGCAAGAGTTTAGTAATGTCATCATTTTTTATTTATATTAACTTACTATAATATATATTCCAGCCATCCATTCCCATACAGTTTGAACGAGCCTGGAGAGGAAACACAGGGCATAAGACACAGGACAACCTGGACAGGATGCCAGCCCGTCAGAGGGTGCACACTCACACACAGTAAGGGGCAATTTAGAGACATAAAGTGAACTGACATTTTTTTTTGGCCAATCAGAGGAAAGCAGAGTAAACCACAGGAAGGACATGAAGTTCTGCACAGACATAGAGAGCTGGGGGGCCCCAACCTGGGGGTGTCAAGCTACAGTGCCATCCCCAGGTCCACTGTGCCACCCTGGTATAGATTTAGAATATGCGATATTATAAATAATAATACCGTGGTTGTGTTCACTTTTTGAGAAAATATTTAACATTTAATGAATATTAGCACACTGTGATCCAGATTTGGGCTTCTGTCCGTGGTGACAAAGGGCATAACCAATAACCAATAGCAGTGACCTTTACAGGTCAGCTGATCGTCTACCGTCGAATGGGGAGCTAGATTGTCAGTGGCCATGGTATGTAAGTAGACCTGCATTGCAATAGAGAGACACTGAACACTATTTAAAAAATATGTATTCTCGAAACAGAAAATTTACTATTAATGGTTAGAACACACAGTTACGAAAATTTTTCATCATCCATACATCCCAGACAGGGACATGATGAGGTTGGAGTGCATCCAAGGCAGGGGCATTCAGGATAGGATGCAAAAATCCTTCTTATTAAAAAAAGGCAAATTACTTTTCGTAAAGTTTTGAGTGGGGGGAGGCTGGTGCTGTCAGCTCACACCTCTGGGTTCAAGTTTCCCCCAGAGTTCCCTGTGTGTGCAGTTTGCATCTTCTCTCCATGTTGTACTGGGGTTCCCTCTGGGTTTCCTCTGGGTACACTGGTTTCCCCCCACAGTCCAAAAACATGCTGAGATTAATTGGAGTTACCAAATAGCCCAAAAGTGTGCATGTGTGAGTGAGTGAGTGTGCTCTGTGATAGGTTGGCACCCAAACTCCCAATGACCCTGAATCAAACAGTTACAGAAAATGGAGGGAAGAATGATTTGAGTGACACTGTATTATAGAGACAGCAAAAAAGGAAAGTAATCAAGGTAAATGCATTTACCGGAGAAAAAAAAACATTAATTTCATAGTCTATGTCTGGGTCATTTTTGGAGCATCATTAAGAATGCAGTGATGGTTATGATGAAATGACACCTATTTACAAATAGTTTAATGCAAATCAATACAGCTGCATTAACAAAATTCTGAATTATGCCTGTCCTTTTTATAAACAGAAGTTATATCTGAGTTTTTCAAAAGCCAGACATGACGTTATGACCCCCTTCTTCAGTTGCATTCTATGTTCCATAATGCTGTCTGCATCTAATGCCATGGTTTTGTACCACAAAAATCAAGCCATATTTAAAATATCATTTATTTACCTGGGAAATTCTACCTGCCGAGAGCTGAACATGGGTAAAAAAAAAGCAACAGCAGAAACCTCCTGTCAGCCAGGAGGAGACAGGCCTGTCCAAGAGGCATGAAGAGCAGCCACCAGAATGATCAGAACACCATCTACTGGACCACAGCTGCAGAAACTGCTGGCATTTACAGCTGATGAAGACTCCCCACAGGAGGCCGTGATATATGTTGAGAGTCACGGTCATGCTTTAGCACAAATAAATCCGGGACCCCTGCACAGTGGGGGCCATGCTGAGGGGGGGCGGGAGGCTCCGAAAGGTCAACGGCACCATAGATGACACAATGAGAAGGACACTCACTGTGCAGTGACTGACAGCGAGTCAGACAAATAAAGAGCAGGACTCCAGAGGAAACACTTCATTTTAATATGCATCACATCTGATGAATGCGTCTGTGTGTAACGGCTCAACATAAACTGAAATCTGATCACTTTATGGTGTCCTGAGTCTTGGAGCTGGAGGGATACTGTCAGGTAAATATTCCGCCTCCGGTCTCCCCCGCCCTTCTCCAAGACAGCTTGGGCTTCCATCCGTCTGCTCAGCTCAGTGTTCTTCACAGATCAGTACGAGTCCTGAAGCCCTTATGCTCTCCTGATGATGTAATTATTTCCCAGTGGCACCTGGGAAGAGCATGATTCAGAAGCATCACTCAGAGCCAAGTCTACAGATGTTTATAATTGCTTTCCATTATGAACAATAACAGCTGTTTATATCTATCAGCAAATAATTCACAAGAGTTCCAGACTGTTAGGATAACATATCCCACCTGGTCACTATCATCGGTTATGCCTGTTTATATACAACCAGGCATAAAATGTATAAAATACAAAATCATCTACAGCTAGTCCCACCCTCTTCTTTTCCCCATATCCCTTCCCCCACCAATCAAGTGAGAACGAAGAGTCAGCAATTACAGTCACAATGGATGGATATGCATTTTCTGTCTTTGATATTTCCACGGAAGGTAATTTCTTCCTTTTTTAGCAGAATGATTTGCATCATTTTTTTCTGGACAATGAAGTGACTGTAGAGGCTGGTGGGTTTTGCTGCCAGTGGGCTTGTTTGTGTTGCTGGGCAGTTGGCAGCAGAAGCCGTGATTGATGCTTTTGTTCAAGGTTAAAACACCTGTCTGGCAGGACAATGTGATGAACCCGAGTGTAGAGAACAAAGAGCTCTACGGCATGTTTTCCAGTTTTCACTTCCACCGTGCCAGTCTGGAAGAGAAGCAGTAAATGTGACCGTCATGGAGCTCACGCAAACCACGCCCTCAGTGCAGAAATCATCTGGTTTGCTTTGTGTGACTGCTGCACAAATAACGCGCAGGTACCGCCTCTCGTCTACCGCTGTGACCTGCTTTTTTGTAGCTTTGCTCTTCTTGTCAGATTATTCTCAACTCGCTTGCTGCAGGCACTATACTCTCTGTTAGTGTTTACCTCACACAGCTGTTCAGCAGTAACAGGACAGTCAGTGAGGAGGATGCTTTTGGAAAGTAGAGATGCTACTGAACAAGCAGAGTCCTGTCCTACTCCTTCTTGTCAAAATGACATTAAAATCCACTGTTACGCTGAAATCCCAGATTAAACTGACTTCCCAGTTAAATTCAGTTACAGAATTGAGAGTACAATAAGACACTTTGTAGACAAAAGCTGATTAATTTAAGATTAAAAAAAAAACATCAGCTTAAAATTAAAAAATCTCTACCACATACACATGAAGGGCTGGAAAGGTAAACGTTAGTTAACAATCTCATAGCGTGTACATTTCTGGATCCAGGGGATTGAGGCCTGTCAGAAAAAAAAAGAAAAGGAAGAGTTATGTTAAAGTAGGAAGAGACGATTGTGAAAACACAAATGCAGAGTAGCAGTAGAGTGACAGCATGCCTCAAGCATACTTATTTTCTTTATCCATGCAAAAAGTGTATTTTGCTGAGCTTAGCAACAGTAATGCAAAAAAAAAAAAAAAAAACACTTCATCCAGCAGCCTGTTTGATTTACAGAGGAATTCGGGCTGTTTTAGTCCCCACTGGCCTTGGTTACTCTACTCGCTTCTGTTTTCATGGCACATCAAATTTTCTCTAGTCCCGATGCTTATATACAGTATATATCTGTGTTTCTCCTTGTGAGGAGATTTCTTCTCTTTCCTTTCAAGACTGAAGAGCACTTCATCATCAATGCATCCATGTACAAGTACACAGTGCATAAAATATGTCCCTTGGGCGTCCTGTGATAACACACATACTGTAGATAAAAATATAATAAATAAATGCATGATACCAACAACACAATACAATACAGTGTTACACATATATTATATATATAAAACAGTGTACAAAACTATGTTGGATGTGTGTGGGTGCAGTGTAGTGCTAATGTGCAGTGCAGTGCAAATAAAAAATATGCAAATGTTATAACAAAAAGGCTTCCCACTGTTGATAGGGGTGTCTTTTTCAATTACAGCTAAAATGGGGGGAACAAACAGAGACATCTCTATAGGGATGGGGGTCAAAATCCAGCACCCCTTTACGTTGCACCTTTTCTTCTGCCTGTGTTTTGCTTCAGAAGCACAGCACAGAACTGCGCGCCTCCCAGTCTGGCACACTGGCGCTTGGGGTTGAGCTCTATGACAGGGAGATATGCCAACAAGAACAGAATGTTATTATGAGGGGATAGTCCTGTGGGGCTGCCGCTATCATAGGGAATTCATCACCAGAAGTGATGATGATAATGGACTTTGCTGTAAATGACTTTGGATAAGTATCATTTTGGCAAGTGCTGCATTTTCAACAGGAGTATCAAAAAGGGACACTTTCAGCCAAGCTGGGGAGGGGCCACGCTTCTGCTCCCCCTCGCGTGCTTCAGCTTTGGGGAGCGGCAGTGAACACTGAACTGTGAGCACTGGCAAAGCATCCCTCAGCCCCATTTGCAAAAAGAAAACTAGATTGAAGCCTGGTATGTGATTCAAAACTCAACTGGAGCATCATTCCCTGGAAACACGCTAATTTGTGGGTCTGGTGACATTGTTTTGATGACTGCTATACTATGTATTTGCATTGTATTTTTGGGGCGGTGTGGATCTGCAAATGAATTATGTGTGTTCAGGAAGATTGCTGGTTCAGATCCCATGGGAAGAGAGTAATCAAGTCATTGTTGGCAAGGACCTCAACCCCAAAAACTTCTCTGGGTTGCAGTTCAATATGAGTCACCCTGTAGCCTGGCCTTCTAGTTTCATTCTCACCTTTCACAGGACAGCAAGATGGGGAATACAAGAAAAAAAATCCTGCGTGCTTGGCAAATAAAGTATGTGATAACCAATGGCCAAAAAGCGGAAAAGCCTTGGGGTTCTAGAAGGCGCCTTTTTAAGCACATTGTCCACCTATCAGCATTACACTTGTTAAGTCATATTTTCACCCTGTTTCAACAGCAAGATAGTCTTACTGATACTTCTCCTCAAGTATAACATACTTTCTCAGTCTTTCTGCCAATTTGCACGTTCTGCCTTTTTGACTGGCTTTTTTGTGACTGAAGATTGTCACAAAAGCCAACAAGAGGGGAAAGCGGATCATGTTCTGCATATACATGAGAACACATAGAGCTAACGTGTATTTTTGTAATATATCAATTTGTAATATATATTAATTATATTGTACCTTTTAACTTGCCCCATGCAAGTGTAAGTCTGATCAAAGGTGCAACAGCAGGATCCTTTCAGGACTGGCATCCTTCACATAATGAGAGCACATTCTTAAACTTTAGGTGGCAGGTCACCCTACAGAATGGTAGCATCAGGATATTTTGCTTGCATAAACAAAACTGGATGAGAGGTCTGGCCACTGTGATAAGGCAGTCGCATTTCTCTGGCGAATTAATCATTGCAGGTTTTGTTATAAACCATTTTTAAAAATGCTGATAAGTGATAAACAATATAAAATGAAAGTGTGTACTTAAATTGGCATGTGCTGAATTTAAGACACTTTCCAGGTGACAGGAAGGACACTTGGCAAGATAATAAAATGAGAAATGCAGAAAAAAGTATAACTGAGTAAGGGGATGAGTTAACCACTTTATTCAAACAGCTAATAAGACAAGACTGGTTAAATTCTTTATTCTCATCATGTTTTCACATAAGCTAGTTTCCAGCCAACACATCCAGATGGACCCCAAAAGAGTTAGATGCAGGTTTCATAGATTTCAACTGGGCTCAAGATCTAAGTGGGCTTTTGTGACTGGAGCCCACTTGAGCTAACCATCTGGGCCCCACACAGACAAGCCCATACGGGTGCAATAGATTATCTGGTGTGAGTTTTCAATCTAGCGGGGTCACATGCAGCAAAAGTTAGGTGGGCTATAGCGTGGATCCCAAACGGACCCTATGCAATTGCATGTAAGCGATTGGGTGACCATCTGGGTCAGAATGGAGGTTCCAAATGAGCACGCTGCTTCTTAACAGGCTGCATGGAAGCGAGTCAGTGTGAATTTCTCTTAAATTAATGACAAGACACCAAAACCACACAGATACAAAGGACCTGTAAAGGAACTAAATGACTAACATATTTTGCAATTGATTTATGTGCTTTTACATGGGTTTGTAGGATCTTAACATGCCTTATAATATGAGAAAGTCCCTGTGGAGCATTAACATGAATTTTCTGAAATCCATTTCTATATTTGTCATACTTAAAAGCCTGCTGATATAAGCCTATATTTGAAGTGGATAAAAAAGTTTTTGGTTCATCTCTTCACTGAGACAAGTATTCTGTCCTTTTAAAGAGGTGTGAAAATATAATAAATAAACATAAATGTTTTTGCATTTTGTTGTTCCCTGCACTTAATATGGAAAAAGTACTGATGGAAATGTAAAGAGGTATCACCTCTCACACATTGAGCAGTTTAGAATGGGCAGTTACTCTGCACATCATGTCTCTGAACAAGAGGGCAAAGTCAAGGGAGACGCACAGACGCACGGAAGGAGATTCAAGCTCCGTCCACAGAGAGCTGTCTGAGGAACCAGGGAAACACGCCACCTTCATCGAGTTTCAGAGCTCTACAACATGCTCACTTCATTAATGTGCATCAGCCGAGCACCGCATTGCATTTCGGTACCAGCAGATAGGTTGCACAGTGCCCATGCCAACTTCAGATAGCATAGCCTGCATGTTATCACCTCACAGATTCTGGAATGAAGGCCTGAATTAGAACCCAGACAAAATGACTATAGTAACTTGTAACTGTTACTCTGTGGGGGTATGATTTCATTTGTGTGTAGTTTATTATGGTGTATAATCACATTACTGGTCTTTGATTATAGTTGTTTTTGGCGGCCTGTCTTAATTTTAGTTTTAGTCTAGTCTTTGTGTCAAGCTGTCATTTTAGTTATTAT
>JAABNX020000046.1:22312695-22323855 GCA_015163995.2 Mormyrus lacerda | reverse complement strand
CCCAAGCGAGCTTGATGGGCCGAATGGCCTCCTCTCGTTTGTATATTTCTTATGTTCTTATGTTCTTATGTTCTTATGTTCTAACAACTGAGAAATGTCCCCACCTGACTGACATGGAAAGAGGTATACAGTCTAGGAAGGATCCCCTGTGGTGCTTGGTGGAGCTCCTCGGTGATATGTGTGACGTCCTGCCCTTCGTCTCCCTGCCCTCCTGTCTCCTCCCTGACGTGGCCCTGATGAGCCATGCCTGTTGTTCCTTTTTACTCTTTGTATTTAAGTACCTGTATGTCTTGCCATCCCCAGTCCAGTCACTGACGTCGCTCTTCCTGTCTGAAGAAGCTCCAGCAGCTGTTCTGGGCGCAGTGCAGAGAGCGGGAGGCTTTGACCAGGACACCACCATCTTCTCCTCAACCACAGTCACCAGGGAGACCAGCTCCATTCCCAGCACTAAGCCAGCCCTCCTGGTGAGCTTCACCCTGCTACCCCAATCCTCTACAGCGTAGAAGATGGCACAGGCCACTGCCAAGTGGAAGAACATCTGCAGAACCTTGCTGCACACATTGAATGACCAACACCACTTCAGGAAGTATAGCTAGTTCTGGCTTTTTCTGTACACCCGCCCCCAGTGTTTCTAGTCCAATCCAGTTTGCATGAGGTCCCCTGTAGGGGTCTCCTGTGGGGGTTTCCTGTGGGGGGTCTACATCTGAGAATATTCTTTCCAGTTCTGTTTAGTCGCATTTTGTAACATGAGCTAATGTTGCAGTTGGCAGTTACATAGTTAACCTGTAGGTTAATGCAGTGATTTTTTTTTTTGTTCTGCATTAAATGGTCTGCAGTTAAATGATTATGTTCTAAAGGACTGTTTTGAAAGCTCACATGAGGACATTTCAGAAATAATTCACCTAAACTTCTAAACCATAAAACATCACACAAAGGTATGCAGCTAGATGTTTAACAGCCAGATTCTGACAAAACGTAATTAATAGATTTACAAAGAAACAAAAGTTTAGGGGATGAAGTGAATTGTTCTAGGATTGTTTCCTCTTCGTTTATTTGCATCGCATACCTGCCATTGTTATCACTGAACTAAACAATGCAGTTGAATTAATGTGAGTACGTGTGTGATGACTGTTGGTCATAGTGAGAATTACAATATGTCTAATGAGCTTGTACGATGAAGAGGTTTGTTGTCTCCCATAACCAGATGGATGTAGACATTGATTAGGAGCAATTATTTCCATCCCAGAACTAAATAAGTTTCCGTCATTAATGTACATATTATACACCTCATTAGGGGGCCGGCGATTGAAGATAAAATAGGCTATTTGCATTTCAGATTTCCAATATGGAGAACCAAACTTGGAAGAATGCAGGGGAAGGGAAGAGAAAATTCTAGAAAACAGGTTCAATCATTAAAAGCCACATCTGTGTGCGCTGCACAAGCTTCAGGAGGAAACACATTTTCTCCTAATTAACTGTAAGGTTTTTTTTTTAATGTAAATGGATTTTCAAATCCGGTCTGTGCACCAAAGTGTGCATCGCAGGGTGAAATGGGCAAGATGCTAACTAATTTTATTTTTAATCTTCTCTTTGCCACCGAGCGTGTCATCCAGGCATCGTATCTTCTGAAATCTCCTTACCTCCTTCATAGAAGCATATGGGGACAGCATTTGCCAGCTGTCCGTTTCCTGTGCCTTCTGTTGTGGCTGTCCACAGTCACCACCCCACCTTATGGCTGGCCAGTCTGCAAAGAGTGCCAATCGAAAATCAGTGGTGCCTTTTTGATTCAGGCCAACTTCATCGAACCCATTTTTCTCCATATTAATGTAACACAGATTGCCAAAAGAGCCTCTGAATTCCATGCTTCGGTCATGATTCTTCCTTAGTTTCCATGTGCAAGTCCACGTGGGACGACTTCTCAACTAAGCTCCATCTCACAAGTCTCAAAACGGCTTTGTTTTCTGGCTGGAATCCTGTCTTGCCCTGAAAATATGATGACCTCCTTCCCTTCCATGATGGCTTGCTTCACCTTCTGGCCAGGCCTGGAGCTGCAGCCTCCCTGTGGATGATCAGTGCTGGAAGCTCAATGTGTGATACGGTCTGCTGTAACATTTCGTAACTCTGTCACCTTTAAGGCTGAATTATTAAGGCTCACCGTTCCAAGAGTCGAAATTTTAGATTCCAAGTTAAATAGAGACGCCCTATGGCACTTTGGGGGAAATGGAAGAGTGTCCTTTTGTGTTTTATACTAAAATATATTTATACCCAAATGTGTGTGTGTGTGTGTGTGTGTGTGTGTGTGTGTGTGTGTGTGTGATTTTGCATTATGCACTTATTGCATGAATACGGCAAAGCAGGACTTTCTCATCACTGTTTGTCCAATGAAAAACACAACACGGCGCAGTGGTGAGGCTCAGTGTTTTATAAACCAATCCAAACAGTCTCTCCCATACTCAGAATGGTTTAATTTAGTAAAAAGAAACAGAGCCAAGTCTGTGAAATTGGCAGCTGTCTTCTATCCTAAAAGCCATGTAGTTCTGCTTATGTTTCCAAGCACTGAGCATCTGAGAGCAGCCTTCACTTGGGGTTCAGTGTTCAGTAATGTCACAGGCAGAAGGATGACTGGGAACACAATGTGACCTTTCAGTGCTTAACGTCAGCTTTCGATGAAGACAAATAATCCAGTTAAACAGCTACGATACTCAGCACAGATTCACATGCACTCCTAGAGGTGCGCAGGACGTCTGTATCCTGAATGCATGAAATGTAAAATGCTTTTTTTTTTTTTTTTTTTTAAAGAAAAACCCGTTAAGTCTGTGTGCAAAAGTTCTGTGTCCAATCAATGCAGGAACTAAGCTTTTTGAAATGGAAAGATTGTAAATAAAACTTCTGCCACAAATGCCCACTTGGCACAAAGATTCTGTAATGGGCACTATGCCCAGCATGGGAGATTCACACCTAGATCTGCGCCTGGCTCTATGCAAATGTGACCTAAACGGACCGCTTAGCCTCCCTTTCCGTCGGGCGCCGCTCCTCTGAGCAGCGAAACAAGCCTCGGAGATGCGGCTGACGCTTGCGAACGCGAGCTTATTAAGCGGCGGCGGCCAGGCTATTAGGCTGCTGCTGCGCTTCATTTTGTTGCTGTCAAAGACAATATATGTTACTTCCTTTCAGCTGAAGCGCGTTTAGCCACCAGGAAGTCACAGCTGTGTTTCCTTCTAGATGTGCCCTGCAAAAGCGGACAGGTAAACCCGTCAAAATAACCTGTGAATGGAAACCAAGGCGAAAGCAGGTTGGGAATCACATAGTTAGTCCATTATTCTATTTCTTTATTATAAATTGCTCTGCCAAATTCTGTGAAGCAAGGCTTCAAAGTATCGTTATGCCTGGCCTGAAATAGGGTGAGATTTAAGTTCTGTATGCTCCACTCTTTTCCATTATTATGCAAACATGAAATAACTGACGAGACTAAGTAATGCGTTCAAATGTGTACTGCAGGTTTAACAACGATGTAGAGCAGGTGATTACAGCTCTTTTGATGTATATCTTCACATTATACACTCACAATACAACCCTAAACAGTACTGGGTTTGATGAATAAAATGGAGCTTTAAGAACACACATTATTGAAATCCAGTATTACAGTGGAGATTGCTGTGGATGTTTGGAATACAGTGCTGTAGTTTGCCTTGGGTGTAAATACTTAAATAAAATAAATGTATCAGATGCTGGTAATAATTGGCAGAAGCTACAAGAAATGGGCAAGTGATCTTTTAGGTTGTAATAAGAAATATAATATATATAACAGAAAGGGCTAATTAATAGCATCATGCCGTACCATCCTGTCAGACTGGTGTTTCTGAGATCTATAATCAGCATTGTCAGCTGACTTTTTCACAATAAACACTCCTATTCTGGATCTCTGAAAGCAGTGGAAGTGAACAATTGAGGCATTTCTATTCTGATCTTCTGCTCTGCTTCCCAGCCTGTTCCCCCTCCTCTCGACTCTCTGGTGGAAAACTGGCTTCCTTGGAATCATTTCCGTAGAGATTGCCTTCAATGGTCTGTTGTTGACACATTCCATATTTGGTTAAGGCAGTGTTGTCCCACAATCTACGAGTCTTGTAAAAGAACATTTGCATGTTTTGCTGTCTAGTGCCCCTGTATACCTACTATCTGCAAGCGCTGTAACACTACTAGCTAGCTATCAGCTATGCTATTTATTTGCTTAGAATAAATTTAATTGCACAAACAGAAAGCATCCCACTTTGCTGGGCTCTGAGTCACTGGTGATATTTGGACTCTGTCTTGTTGAAGATTTTGCAGCAGTAGCGACAGAGTTTTCTCCAACGATCTTAACAATGATACATTATAAAGGATTCCATGTTGTGCAGATGCTTTTGAGCCTAGTCTCCAGCATTGTTGTTTTATTTTCTTATTGGGTTAATCAACAAATAAAAGGTTTTGCACTTCTGTTCCTAATTGCAGCGGGAAACAAGCATAGCGCTTAATTTAAATCTTTCAGATGACTGCTTCGAACTCATTGTGTCCCAAATGGGTAGATCAGAGGTGCGTCATTAGTACCTGATTACAATTAATAAGCACATATGTCAGCTAAAGGTTTTCAAATGTGGAATTGATATCATCTAAGCCACTCAGCGCACAAAAGTCAACAGGCTCACGCAGTGACGGAGCTGATGTCGCTGGTCCCACGTGCATGACCTCATACAAGGGATTATGTACCTACAAATACTTCAAGGTTCATATACACTCAGGGTTCTGTATAATTTGCATTAAAGGGGCAAAGAACAATTTTAAATGAAGTACCAGACATTACAGGAACACCTTGTACTGTAGGTACGTCACATTACGGGAAAGGCCTCTAGTGTACGTACCTCACATTATGGGAGGGTAGAGAGGTATGGAGCATGCACTGATTACAGTGCGTTGCCACACCCACCACATAATAAACCACCTCAGGGATGAGAATCTGAGTGCAGCCATGCGGTGGGCAATACTTCAGCACCACTTTAGGCCAAATGAACCAGTGTAAAGTTTTTTGCCAATCCTGCCACCAACCCTCAAGTTTTACCCTGTAGGTTGGAGGACCTCCTTAGAGGGCTGGATGTAGATTAATGTCATACCTAGGATGAGGCATTTGTAGGTTAAGGGCCTTGTGCAAGGGCCCAGTGGAGTAGAATCACTCTGGGGATTCATGGAGATTCAACCATCCAGTTACTGACACAGATCCACAGCCTCGGAGCCACCACTCCGTCAAATTATGGGAAAGGGCTTTTAATTACTGGTTGTATAAGTTTTACTTTTGAAATGTAATTTCTCATTATTGATCATACCGCTGACCATAAACCTGCTAGAAAGAGAAGCGTTTCCCAATCATTTGACTTTTTTCCGGGATGTAGAGAGATGTGTTGTTATCCCCAATGACAGACTTGCACATGGACTGGTATTTACACCCTTATTTTCTGTCCACAGAGTTCACAGAGGGAAAATTCAAAAGCTTATAACAGCAATAAAAGACTGAGGATAGTATATTCAATTCAAAAAACCTAGATGGACTTTCATTTACCTAATCACATTGTTTATTGAATAAAAAGGAGAGAGCCCCCTCCCACACTGGGAGAATACAGTGCAGTCACACTAGTCAGGGTGCAGCTAGGGTCACCCAGCTCTCCAGCTGGTATTTGAAGCAATGGTGAGTCACTCAGAATTTTGTAATTTTCTGACGAGTTCGGCAGCAGTATCACAGAGAGACAGCTAAAATTGACCTCCGGCTGAACATAAGCTGCTTTCATGTAAGACAGCGATCCTCATGGCCGGGGGTGCTGAAATCCCAGTGTGTTTACAGTGAATCATGAGAACTGTCAGTCACACATTTCCTTCGCAGTACATTACTGTCAGCCAGGTGAGAAAGGGGTTCAGGCATCTGAATCAGTGTTACAGGAAAGCCTCTGTTGTGACACCTTCACTGTGTCACTGGTGTTCCTGCACAAACCCTTACTTCTTTTTCTGGATGGAGGACAAAATTTAATTCAAATTCACATCATCATACCATGGAATAGATGTTTGAGGTCTTTTACGTGTTTGGTAGCATTTCATTCTATCTGGTTACAGAATCAGACCTATGATGCCATCTATCCCATACAGATGTGAAGCCATTGAATGTTAAACTACAAGCTCTTCAGACCAATTTATCTTTTGGTCAAATGAATGGAACATTGCTTCTGTGAATACACTATATGGCTAAAAGTATGTGGACATCCCTATTAATTTGAGGAATTGTCTAATTAAGCCACACTGATCATTGGACATGTATAATTAAGCATACAGTTATGTAACATTCTGCAGCAAAGATTAGCAGCAGAATGGGTAGCTGTACAGAAGAGGTCAGTGAATTTCCAGTTGGCACCATCATAAGACACCATATTTTGAAGACAGTTCGCCAAATTCCTGCCCTGCTAGAGCTGCCCTGGTCAACTGCAAGTGAGGTAATTGTGATCTGGAGACGGCTGGGAGCAGCTTCATTTACAAAGTGGGTGGTCATATAAACTCACAAAAAGTGACCTGATCACCCAAAATCAATACCCAATGCTCAATGGCAGCAAATCCCACCAGAATCCGTGTTCTGATGGAAAGTCTTCCCATAGAGGTTATGTAAGGGATAAAACACAACGATGTGCGTAGTTACATGAAAATAATCAACAACTTGACAAGTTGATTATTGTCATAAATCCGCACACCTTGACATGGTTCATGCAGCTTAGAGATATTTAAAGATATTTTAAAGTCACATTTCCACATGAGTTAAATGTGACTATAGAAATATAATTATAAAACACACAAAATAATAACAATATAATAAACTACTCATGTTTATTTTTTTCAAAAGGTATTTACTTCAGTTGCCATTTAATGGTGATCAGACGTGCGCTTAAAAATATAGCCCCTATAAGGATAGGGCATCTGCTTAGGCTACTCACTGGAAGTGGCTGGTCTGCTAAGTTACCATAGAAACCATCAACAGACAGGCTCTTGCATTTTGAAAACCAGGGAAAATTATGCTGATAAGAATGTCTGCTTATTTATGATTAAAAAGTCACACAGGTTTTTACATTAATATGTTTAGTAAAACATTAAAGCCCATTAATATAGAATGTTATTAGGCTGCCAGAAGTACCTGTGTGGTTACACGAAAATAATCAACAGCCTCGTGACATCTCTGTACCAACAGGAAAATTATATTTACCAAGAAGGTCACAGTATGTAAATAATATACAAATTCATACATGATGTATGTGAAGTCGAATACTGATGTTTGGAGAAAAAATGCCAGGAACTGGTAATATTAGAAAAGTAAAACACAGAAAATGTATCTGAATAGTCTGATTTGTCCTTTTATATTTGTTGTACATTTTCTTCAGCAATGAATGTAATGAACATTATCACAATAAATGAGTTGTAATAGATTGTAACCCTAAATAGGATTCCAGTAATGTTGGTGTCACAGTATAAATATGCATTGATAAGTATCTTCATGTCAGCTCACGCAATGCTCTCTCCTAGCTTACAGAATCATGTAGAAAAAAGGGAAGGAGAGTCGGCAGAGTGGTTCAGATGGGAATTACTGTGCACTGAATAAAATCATATTTTATATTAAGACCTGAAACGTTGGTGTGGTACTGTGTAATGTTTATGGAGGCAAAATGAAGGGGAAGTCATAGGAAGCGAAAGGACGTTTGAGTCAGAAGCGAGGATGAGCACATGAACAGTGTGGGGCAGGTGTGCAGTGGCACACTGTCGCAAACTGGAGTCTTAGGAGAGGAGCAGTCTTAGCATAATGTGCTAAACAGCTGGGTCCCATCACTTCTCATTGTGTGCCAGAAACAGACATGGCTGACAGAGTGATGCACACAACCTATCCTTGCCTAATGACTGTGCAATTCTCCATCATTATCTCCATCATTAAGAAATTAGGGGACAGAAGGTATTTACTGTAAACCTGCCACCTCCCAAGGAGAGAGAAATTAAAACTGATAAATGCGATCTCACTGTCTATGATCCTGCTGACTCCCAGATCCAGTATATACAACCTTAACCGTCATTAATATCCTGTAATTGGCTTGGATCTCCACCACACGCATTAAGATGCTCTTCAGTAAGAGACATTGTGATGAATATCGCCATCTAACCACTCTAAGGTTGTAAGCAAAGAGGAGGGAAGGCTAGCTTCCCGGAGAGCAGGTGCTAACACCTTACTAGAAGAAATCAGGTAAGTTCTTAAATGTAATTTATCTTTCAAAATGTTTTAAGGCAGTGTTTCCCAATCCATTCCTCGGGGACCCACACTCAGTGCACATTTTTTCTCCCTACCAGTTCCCTGCCAGACAGTCCACATTTTTGCTCCTTACCGGGAGCTGGGAAGAAGCAAAAACATGGACTGTCAGTGGGTCCCTGAGGACTGGATTGGGAAACACTGTTTTAAGGTAATCAGAGAGCTTGTGGCAGTTTTACTTACACAAAATAGCCAATCAGATTATAGAGGAGGTGGATCCAAGCAACTAGAGGAGGCAGGACTAAGACATTGATTGGTTGGTCATGCCTCCTCTAGTTGCTTGGACCCACCTTTTCTCCAGTCTCATTGGTTTTCTCTCTGAACTAATCATTTTTCCTTCTGCCCCCAGAACTCCCATGAGCAGAGATTACTGTATATGTTTATAATGGGACAGAGTATTAAAATAGCATTTTATTGCATTAACAATGGTGGAAATAAATAGTAGGTTCAAAAACATGACTTATAGTTTGGTAAGGTTATATGGACAGTAGAAAACAACGGCCTTGCTCAAGGGTCATGAAGAGTTAGGACTACTCTACCAAGGTTAGGATTTAAACCAGCAACCCTCTGATACCATGCACAGTGGGCTAACCCACTGCGCCACACACTGCCCCCCTTTCCATCAAAGGGTACATAATGTGGACACAGAATTATAACAATATGGAGGCACTAACTAGTAACCCTACCTGTATCCCTTTGTGGTGTGGGGTCAAAACCCAGAGACATGGAAGCACATACAACAAACTCCCCATACACAAGGGAAATGGGATTTAAACCCCCAAATCTGACCACAGTGCTCCACGGATAAACCACCAAAACAGTGTATTGAGCGTTAGCTTTTTTGGAAAATCTCTGTTTATGTCACTATCTAAATAAAGGCTAGCAGGCAGTGAGCCCGACACTATTGGAAACAGAAGCATAATACATTAATAGCAAACAAATGTACGGATGTGTCTCTGATATAGCAATCATGGGCTTGATAATTGTAATTGAAGTTTTAATTTTGGTCCCAATGGTGCCTGGCAGAGTCTATCAATTACAGCCTTAATGCAGTGACCATCTGCAGCTGCAGCCTCACGGAGTCGTGTCTGAACGGCTGCCCTCCCTCCCCACCCACCCACCCAACTGCACTCCACCCCCCCGCATCCACTGACACCATGGTTCAAACAGCTCATTATAGTCACTCTGTTCCTCCCCATACAGAAATGCTTTTCATTAGGAGATGCCTGTATGTTTGTGTGTGTGTGTGTGTGTGTGTGTGTGTGTGTGTGTGTCTGTGTTTGTGTGTGCGTGTACGTGCACGCTCGTGCTTGTGCTCGTGTCTGCAATAAATTGAGCACCAAATGAGCAGGTGTTTTGAGAAAGCCGTACGACACAGCTACTAGTTATTATTTATCTACATTACAGTGCTGAGACCTTCTCATCTAGTTAGTGCACTAGCAAGGAAATCAACTGAAACAGCAAATTTGCAATTTTATTTAAGCAACTGGCAAATTCAAGAGAAAACATGCGCACTGTTCAGCTGAATTCAGCATAGACTCTAGCAGAAAGCCTCAGGCCAGCTCCGAAACGCTGCTAAATCCCCATTTTATTTTGTGTCATGAGAAGTTTGTGCTCTAGTTTGAAGAGGAATGGACCATTCAGGTGCAGCAGGGATGCAGAGTAGCAGATTTCCCGAGTGCAGCGGAGCAGCGCGCTCCGAGAAATCCACGTGCACCAGAAACTTTCCAGAAGAGCAGATGAAGTAAGTCAGACGTTGGCCCGGTCGGCCTACAGCGTCTGGTGCGTGCCAAGCTGTCTGACTGGCTTCGGGGCTGGGGGCCGCATCCTGCCTCCCTGGCAGGCAAGAAGCTAGAACATTTTGAGTAGGAGAAAAATTAATGGAAGTAACGTGTGGGTGTCTTTGCTTGGAGGAAAGAAGGCTTGTGAGAAAGAGAGAGAGTGTGTGTGTGTGTGTGTGTGTGTGTGTGTGTGTGTGTGTTGTGGGAAGTGTGCGGGGGTGGCATGTAAAAGAAATTCAGGTCAGTCTTACAAATACTCACTGGGACTGAGAATATTCCCTGATTCTAAATGTACATCTCGGGCCCTTGTCTCACAATCACAGACAATGAAGCTGAAAGGGATGAAATGAATGAAGATTTTCTCCTCTTATTATCAGGGTCACTAAAGCATAGATGCCCACCCTCTGCTTCAGAAAGATTGCAGACCATTGCTGTCTGAGGCTTTTTTTGTACTGGAAAAAATCCTTAAATTTCTTATGTAAGAGTGTGATAATAAAAGAGCTTTGGGAAAAAAAAGGTTGACATAACAGAAGTACAGCCTGAATATATAATAAAATTTGTTATAAAGTCATTTAATGGCCGTGAGACTCTGCAAGCCACCCAAACGCGTCTCACAGGAAGAGATTTGGCAAGTATGAACAAATGTTCGGTGTTACAAATGAGCAAACTCCAGTGTGTGTGAGCCAGAGTCTCAGATGGTCAAACGTGGCCTGAGGAGAGGACAGCAGCACATTGCCAGCCACTGTGCAAAGCAGGCGACGCTTTTTGGGGTGAAATGTCAAACCAAGGTCCTCGGTACCAATACTGACAGTGAGTTTTGTTTGTTTCCTGAGCCCTGAGAACTTTGAAGGTTCTTTTCATCGTTTGGTATGGAGAGATGGGTATAGTTAAAGCACCCTGAATATCAGTACATACTACAATCACTTTATTGTGATTCTGGGCTCCATCTGACTTTAGAACATAAGAACATAAGAAATATACAAACGAGAGGAGGCCATTCGGCCCATCAAGCTCGCTTGGGGAGAACTT
>JAABNX020000046.1:22297606-22312595 GCA_015163995.2 Mormyrus lacerda | reverse complement strand
TGTGGAGTTTGCATGTTCTCCCTGTGTCGTCGTGGGGTTTCCTCCGGGTACTCCGGTTTCCCCCCACGGTCCAAAGAGCATGCTGAGGCTAATTGGAGTTAATAAATTGCTCGTAGGTGTGCATGTGTGAGTGAATGGTACTGTAACAGTGTGTGAGTGTGCTCTGCGATGGGCTGGCCCCCTGTCCAGGGTTGTTCCCTGCCCTGTGCCCATTACTTCTGGGATAGGCTCCGGACCCCCCGCAACCCAATAGGATAACGTGGGTTGGAAAATGAATGAATGAATAATAACACTATCAGCATTCAGCATCCAGAAAAGAATAAAAGAAAATTCATTAATGTAGCTGTTCATTGTCCACGTTAGAACATCTGCTTGGATAGGCTACACATCGATCACATCCCTGCTTGGATTCCTTTATGAAATAAATTATGAAAAATTAAACTGGCTACTAAAATGTTAATGAGCAAATAAGCCAGTTACTGGAGCGTACATAACTTACATATCTTTCCTATTTTAAGCCTGGATATCACACATTCTGATACAGCAAGTGACTTAGTGAGAAAACTCATCACGTACCCCCGGAAGAATAAGCTTGCAAGTAAAAGCTGAAAAACTGGGCCAGTTTTGATAGTTTATTTAAACAAGCTAAGGGTTTGGGAAGAAGAGCATTGCAGACTTCCTACCTATCTGGCCTCAGTCCTCCAGGGGACAATGTGATGACTACTGCCCACTTGCAATAATGATTTTGATCATTCTGTGATAAGCAAACTCTCTGGTCTATAGTGTAGCTGTAGTAGCTGCTGTACATTTGTGGTTATTTGCTGTTTTTCTTTTAACAGTCATCAGCATGACAGCTATAATAAATGGGAGATGTAAGCATTCAACATCACACTTAGTACTGTAACTGGTCAAATGTAGTGTCATCCTGCAAGACAATAAGAGTTTTGCAGAACAATTTTTAATAGCCCTGTTTATAAAACAATTTGGTTAATAACCTTGGTTTCAATAGTAGCTAATTAACAGTTTAGCTGAAAAACACCTAGAGTAAGCACTGCATACTGGGTTGGTATGTACAGGCAGTCTGGGGTTAAAAATGCCTGACTTGTGTTGTATGTAGTTACTTTTATTGTTGTTATTATTATTATTATTATTATTATTATTATTATTATTATTATTATTATTATTACTAAGTCTCTGGGAGGGGGTCCCAGGTGTAAATTCAGTAAATGTTGCAGTCTTTACTTTCTGACATACTAGCACAATGAAATGTTTTGGTTGGTGTGAACATTGCTGAGTATGATTTGAGAAGGCACATGGTGAACCTGCAGGCTGTGTGCCAACCAGGTAAAGGCCAGCGGCCTGTACTACGAAGTGGGGTTACTGGTTTATCGGGGTAACTTGTTGGATTTAAGGTACCACAGTTTAAATGGACTTCATATTCGTTCACTTACATTTTGCCCAGACTACCTTAAATCCGACAAGTTACCCCGATAAACCAGTAACCCCGCTTTGTAGTACAGGCCCCTGGAAAGGTGAGTCAGATGACCGATCTCTATAAACAATAATAAGGACATAACAGGTACGTACGCAAGTACGCATTCACCTTTAAAAGCGATTGGTGCAGAAAACGATTGTAGCTTGAATGCGTACGTATTTTATGTGCATTTGCGCCGATATGACAAGAAATTATGGTGAATTTTAGCCTTTATATGCTAATTCGTACTTCATTTGCGGTATAGAGGTTAAAATGCACGGTAATTTCTCGTCATATAGGCGCAAATGCACATAAAATACGTACGTATTTCCACTGTCACATTAATTGATTGCCACACATATTGCTTTGAAAGGTGAATGCGTACTTGCGTACCAGTTATGTAAATCCCTGTCGATAAAGTTACAATAGTGATACACCAAAAGGTGAATATCTAGGTAACTGCTATATCTACTGTAGCTGTAAACCGACGCTAAAATAACCAGATGAAAAAGAGATCAAGTTCCCGTTCCTCTGAGGGTAATTTAAAGTCCAAAAAGAGTTCAGACAAGCAAGATGAGTCAATTACAGAGTGAAATATACAAAGATCACTCCTTTTCCGAAGAACAGATCTTAAACAATGATTTCTGAGGTGTAATTGTGTTTATGGGCTCTCATGTCTCATTTAGTATTGCATGCGTCTTTATTTTCCTTCCACTATTGTCAAGGCATTTCCAACTCCAGGGCTCAAATATTACTGATCCCCCCATTAATAAGCTATTATTTTGCAGGGCCAATCAATGAATAGGGAAAGAGACAGAGAGCTTTAAACTTTATAACCTATATAAAAAGGTCCACTCTGCCCTTCAACCTTGAAACGTTTAACATGATACAGACAGTTAACTGGTTATTTTTCATCTCTGGTGTTAATCTTCAGTTTTTATAGTTAGTCTCTTCCTCTGCCCACTGTCTATATGAGTGTCTATAATTACACTCAATCTACTCCACTGTTCCAGTGGACATGTACTGGCAGAAAAATGTGGTGCAGCCCTGGTACCGGTTTACAAGATACAAACAACAATAATGTACCCCCAGTGGTACAAGAATGTTCCTTAGGCAGCTATTTCTGTACCCTAAATTAGCCTAAAAGTTACATTTACCCACAGCTAGGGTACAACTGGCAGACCCTTGAGGGTACAGCCCCAGTGACAAGTAATTGTACCCTGAAAGGTTTTCCTGACAGTGTGTTCACACATTTTTGAGACATGACTACCGAATGAACACACGGGCTTGGTCGTCGGAATTAGGGCTTGCATTTTGTCGGTAACAGTAGTACTGTAAGTTGATTAAGTTAACTTTCTTGCTTGCCATTTGATTAATACTTTTAGAGTAAATTAATTGAGCTTCTACATGAGCCACAGAATGGACACTGATAGAGGCCAAAAACAAATATTCACATTCTCTCTTTTTACGGACAGGGCAGAAAATCCACTCAGACATGTGGGAGGCTGTGGTCCCAGCAGCGCCCAAACAAGCCCCTCGTCTCGTCACATCAGCACGGCCTTCAGGCGTGCAATAATTAAAGTAATTCGAAATCTCACAGGCCACTGCACAGATCTAATGGTGCTCATCTCTTCATCCTGTAGCCCAGGAGCACAAGATACTGCGATTTGCTCCAGAAACTTCTACTCTCACCCCGAAGCCTGAGACTCGTACATAACGCCCCTTGGATTTAAACTCTTTCAGTCAGCATGACAGATTTGTTTTCTTATTTCATGTTAATCTCCTTGGGGTAGAGTTCTGTTCGTGTATTGGCAATAATTGTGCCAAATTCTATGAGACTTGAGGTTCTTTCGGTCGGTCGACAAACATGATACCAATATCCATGGCGACACTGTTCCCAGCGTGAGATATGTTAAGCTTCTTTCCAATGCTTCCATCATCATGTCAGTTACAGATCTGCGGCATAAACCAGCTGCGGGCATCAGTGTCTTAATTCAAGACTCAAGTTTCAATTCCTTATGTACAGTAGTACGACGATATTGGGATAGCAGCTTTGCGAGCCGTGCAAACAAAACACAAGAAATGTAATATTTAACTATATGTGTAAAATACAAAATAGTCAATAAAATGGTGCAAAACAATGGGAGTTAATGATCAAATACACTAAAATACACAGAAGACTTTAAATGAATCAAGCGGATTATAAGCACTGCGATGGGTTGGCGCCCCATTCTGGGTTGTTCCCTGCCTTGAGCCCGTAGCCTCCAGGATAGACCCTGAATGAGACAAGCAGTCGAGGCTGAACAGACCAGGAATTAATGGAGAAGAAGCGTTTCAATGAAGAAGAGACAAATGCTTTATTCTCCTACTCAGGACAAATGCTCAGCAGCTAAGATACGATAAAGTAGTCAATTTTCAGAAAGGACAGAAAATTAGGACAGGACAGCATGAGAGAACATGAGTGACCGTTGCCAAAAGCAAACTCCTGTGGTACAGTCAGGTGTAGACTGGGCTCAAGTGTGACAATGAAGGCTACCAGAGATGTGGAGACCAGTGTCATCTTTTGACCTTGAATGACACATTCTTCAAAATGTTAGTCAATATTAGTTTTCTTAGATGTTTCTTTTTAGAACAGTATAGGGAAAAAAAACTTGTGGGGCAGTTCAGCTCTAGCACTGTTCTGTCAAAGCACTCGATTGTTGTGTTAATTTTGTTAGCGTATTTTGATTTAGTCTTAGTCTTTTGAAAAAAAATGCAGTTCCATTTTAGTCATCTTTTAGTCATCTATTTTTAGTTTTAGTTTTAGTCTAGATTTAGTGGATGCAAATTACAGGATGTCTAGACAAGGAAATCTACATTTAGTTGACAAAATCTTGTCTTTAAGGACACAGATGGTTGTAAAGACTGTAATACGAAACATTCCACTAATTCAAAATGGCTCTATATGACTTTTATTTAACAGTAAATAAAATATAAATAAAACCAGAATTTATATGTAAACAACATACTTGCACATGACACATCTTGATTCATATCTTTAAAAAAACACCATAGAACCTAGATAGTATGGAACCTGAATACAGAAACCTGAAGTGCCATCTCTCAAAAACACAAACAAGTATCAGACTAGTCAAAATCAACCGGCTAGTGCTCATTTCTGCACCTAGTTCAGTTCTTAGGCTCCCCATGATAAAAGTTGCCCCAGCCTAGCGCAGACACAGCGAGTTTATACACAGACTTTAAAGACAAGCTGCATGGTTTACATGCTTGAAGCTAGTTAGATCAACATTATCTAATCATGCACAACTTCAGTCAACACTAACCAGAGATTCTACTTCTGACTGAATCAATTTAAAATCTCTTCCTGTCATTGTCTATTTTTCAAAGAAAGGAAGCGTCAGTACATTTCGGTTTTTGGCATCATAATTTTATTTTATTTTTACTCTCATCTTGGTCTTATCAATTAAAAATTTTCCTTATAATTTTCATCAACAAAATTAATACTGCTCGATCAAATTGATAGGGTCTTTGACAGGTATTAAAAAGCCGTCACCAGTTCATAAGAAACACTTAGATCTTACATGCCTGACCTTTTCTGTAATTATGTGATTAAGTATTGGCATGATGCTAAATTGCCCTTTCATTCTAAGGGTTTCTTGTAGCAGAGGCACGGTAGCTGCACTGCCTTGTTACTTCAGGTTGAATTGTTCAGTCATTGCATGTTGAGATGTGATCATAACACTAAAACACAGGTTGTTTGCATTCTGCATACGCGCAGACAAATAGGCCTGATGTATGCTGGCTAAAAAGGTCATTCTCAATTTCTGTGTAGAAATGATCTTTTCCCACAATGCAATAAACATTTGTCTGATGCCTTCATTGGTTTTATTGGAGCTGACAGTGTAGTTAAGCTGTTTCCCTTTGCTGAGTGGGGTCATGACAGTAACGCTGTGAAAAGCTCCATCCCCGGCTTGGTATTTATTGGGATTAGAAAGGGAAGGACAGAATGTCCATCTTGAGCCTCAATCCTGTGGACCAAAGATTCCTACTGACCTTCTCAGGTACGTTTATATGTTCAAACATCAGGACACAGGAGGGGCTACCAGGTCCTTGTAAAAAAACTGGACTCTGAAGCCATTTTCTTTCTTCTATGATGTTTTGCCAGACGAAGAGTGATGATGAGATTACATATACATGACTGTCACACATGGACCTACATATGACTGTGTAAAAGATACCTCTTGTGTTTGTGTGCTGATAGCACAGTGTGTACTTGCTTTTAAATAAGCAATTCAAATTTCTACAATGAGATTTCTTTCACCTGGGTTGATAACAGACGGGAAATGACCTGCACGGATTCCATTAAAACTCATGTGAAGCATCCTGTCCCATCTCCTACCGGAAAGTGATACAAAGGTATCATTAATATTAGAATCTCACCCTTCTTTTTCATAGTGGAAGGTCAGTGTAGCTAAATCCATTATGTCCTTCCAAGGTTAAGTAATCATGTCTTCAGAATGGGAAGTTGGTACGGGCTTCTGCTCGTTCCTGACCTAAGCTGCAGCTTTGGGAATCCCTTTTGGGAGCCGTCATCTTTTTAGGGCAGCGTGGCGTGCAATGTGGGGCAAACGGATAACAATGCAGAAGTGAAGATGTCCTGTATAAGACTTCCTGTGCTGATATGAATCCAGACCATCTGCGTTCCCAGCTGGAGTGCCAGCGATGGTCTGGCACCAGTACGGCGGCATATTTACAGATCTAAACACAAATGGCTACTGCCTGATTGTTTCACGATTCATTAGTCAGACAAGCTCCCCTCTCCCGCCAGCCCAGCTGTTACAGAGTAAACCTTTGTCACTTAATAGGGCTGGTTATTGCTTTCCATCAAATTTATTGATTTACGTCAGACACCTTTTAGGTTGAGCCGCGAATCAGACCAGCCCAGAGAACAGTGTAAATGATAACTTTTACAATGCCGACGCATCACACACCTAATGATCACAGAGATAGAGAAAGGTATCTTAACATTACTCTATGAGACAAAAGAACGTTTAACATTTATTGATTTATTACACATCGTGCATTTAACACATCGACTTATGAAACACTTATCCTGGGAGATGCATTTTACATTATACCATGAAATGACCAGGAGTCTAAATTTCTGATCCAATACCATGTAAAAAAGGTGCAGCTTCATTGAACAGCACGGTGAAATTCATGAGGACTCACGGTTCCCCTCTGTACCACTTCATAATCCCTATAAAAACATCCAGCAGTCTGAATGCTTTGTAGTATTCATAAACCACTTACTTATAGTTTATTTCTTAAATAACTGCATTATAAAAAGAACTTCTCCATGTCCTTTGAGCACCTCTTACCATTTCTTATAGCATATAATGATTCCCGTACACAGTATGTCTGACGCAGGCTTGGAAAGGTTTAGCCACCAATTTACTGAGAGGCACATTTCAAAATGAGTTCACCAAATCGGCAGTAAAATCACGACAATTTTTAAATCCATTCTTGCATGCCTCGCCCCCCCCCGCCACCTTGCACGGCTCTTCAACACAGCTGAGACACTGACACAACGTTAGCGTTACTGCATATGGGAAGAATGAGCATGTGACAAGGCAGGTCGAGTCTTTTCACCAGCAGGCCGATCGATTTCACATTAAAGGACGAATGGCGCTACACATCACTACTTTGACCTGGGACTGAAATCATAGACTCCTGTTGGCCGGCTTCCATCGATCCTGCTCAGTATTATACATTCATGTCATAGTCAATGGGAGCCATATGGTGGTTTAAATGCTGATCTGTAAGCTGATTATTAATTAATATACATGCATTTCATTCATTAACTGCCTGAGCACTGAAGAAAAAATTTTGGCGATCATCGCAAGATATTTGGGTCTTTAGAGAACATGTTGTACTAAGTGCGCGTTGAGTTGCTCTTACGGACTTCCACATATGTCTGCCTATCTCCTCTTCCTAGAACCGTATCTAAATGAGACTGTACGCTAGAACAGGCATTACATGCCTCAGAATTTTAAATTCATTATAACTCATTAACATCTTATTAGCATATTAGCACATTCAGGCCCTCAACCATTGCTGATTGATCATGTTGATTGATGCACTATTAATTTCCTCCAAACTCAATTGAACCTTTTATGAATATTGAACATCAAAGTGGCACTTGTTTAATTAGTGGTGCCACCTTTTTCCAGATGTTCAAGGGCCTCCTTAATAGTAATATATAAATGACATATGCTGGTTTCCAACTAAAAGCTATAAAGAAATGTTTAATTGAGGGAACCATTGAAATAATTAGGTTTGCTCCTGACATAAAATGCCTTTTACAAGAGTACTGAGCTGCTCTCTTTCAGATCACCCATCACACAATGATTGTGAGGTCTTTACGTAACATATTTGTATGCATGTATATATTACACATGTATAGCACTGTGTGTGTGTGTGTGTGTGTGTGTGTGTCTGCCTGCAACCATTAAATTAGGTATACTGTTGATCTGTCGTCACACATCAAAACCTACTTAAATACTCTACAGGAAACTGTGGTGGTTGAGGTGTGACTTGAGGAGCTTCTTCAAGCTACCCTGAGCTGTTAAGCTCCTCTGAAGCCACTTTCAGGAGCTGCTTCTGGGACAGGTGACCGGAAATGTTGGCTTATGCTCCAAAATCAATTGTCATTGCTGAATTAAGTACTGTCTGCCCACATAATAACCATGACACCCAATCCAGCACAATGCCTGCACAATGTAATCTTTTTAAAAAAAAAAATATTATTGTAATTATATTGTCTAATATATATGTGTGTGTGTGTGTGTGTGTTTGTGTATTAGGTTGATATGACTGATATTCTGGGGATCAATTGTGCCCCACAATGTAATAAAAACCTGTTTTTCAGGTCCCTACAAAGATCTGTGAATGCAATCAAAAAAGTAAAAATGCCAAAAGTCTCGTATTTAGTTTGGTTACTTATGGTTAAGGTTATGGCTGGGTAAGAGGTAAGGTTCATGTTGGAATTATAGTTTTTTCCCATAGAAATGAATGGACAGTTCCCATTTAGATACAGTAGGAAGACCAACTTGTGTGTGTGTGTGTATTCATATCAATATATATATTCATACATTTGCCTAGACTAGTCATCTATTTGTGGGATAAGTAGTCTACACTGTAAGAGTGAGATTTGCATGTACGATCTGCATGCTGTCTAGGTGCAGAAGCCAGGTGACGACAGGGAAGATTCTGTACCTGCTTGTACCCGCTTGTACCCGCTTGTATCACTGCAGAGCTGCGCCATTACCAAGTAAACCTGTGTCTGCCTGTTAAAATTCTGGGTCATTGCCCAGTCTGGATTGCTATCGTCCCTAGAGCCCCATTCCCATGAATGGGCCCTGGGGGGCTGGGGGGGTTGGGGGGTGGGGGTTGCTGGCTACTCAAAGCCCTTTACTAAGGTCATTACATCCTCCACACTCCACATATCCTTAGAAGAATCCTGACAATGAGAATGTACATTATAGCTAATGATGCCAAGAGTTGCTGAGTGAGAGGCTTGTGTGGTAGAGGGAAATATATGGTCAGGATTTAAAAAGGCCACTTGTGTAATCAGCTGTAAAAGCAGCGTGCTGTATGAAGGTCAGAGCAGATTTCCTGGGGTTCAGCAGATGAAGGCTCACTTAACGTCCACGTGGAACTGGTTTATATTTGAAATTGCATGGGAGGGTGTTGCATGATTCTGGCATTTACTTATTTCTGACATCGGTTATAGCATCATCGCCTTGAATAAAATACATTAACTGCTTTATAATTGCTGTGATGTTGCCGTTAAACTGGTTGTTGTGTATTATCAGTTGGTCACAGTGCACGTACTTACTGCATGTGCTTAGGAAGCGTAGCTCTCGTCTAACTGGGAATGAAAGATGAACGGCAGTGTGACTATTCAGACTGATGCAGTTTTACAGTTTGGTAACTGAATCATTAATGTAAGCACTGCAACCAAAAACAACGAGCGAAATAGCTGCTGACCTAGTATGGGTGACTCAAATAATAATAATAACGTTTTTTTAAGTTTGACTTTTATATCTAAGGAAATAGTATGATGCTGTAAGGTCGGCTTTCCTGCTCAGCTGGGGTGCTGCTCCTTCTGCTACGTCGCAAAATGGGGTTTGGGGTCCCACAGTCACTGCACTTTGGACCCTGAGAAACAGCAGGACCGGCAGGTATTGCACCTTGTGGTCTTAGGCTGAGAAACAAATTATATCTGCATTAACTTCCCTATTTGACAATTTTGAAATGATAAAGAAAAATATAAACATGATGTCTATTGATGTAACAATTGACATTATTACAATTGATAAATGCATCGATGCACATAATAACACAAAACACCTTTTCTGACCAAAATTTAAAAGCACCTCATCACAGCTGAGTGATGTTATTCTCTTTAGCCTTACATGACATTTCTCTCAGTCTGGCTGTATGGTCAAACTTGGAGTCTTTCAGGAAGTAGGTTAACATCCCTGTACAATCCAGGGCTCTACATGTAATTCTGCAGTAGGGTGGGGATTCTAACTGCCTGCTATGCCAGCAAATCAACTCTTTCAAATGATATTACTTTTGCTAAGCTGAATATAAATTCTCCATTCTCATCAAGCTCTCACAGTATGGTCTCCTCTGACTGATATTGGCTCATCATACTTAATCTAGGGTGAAATTTCCTAGTCTGTGCTAAATGACTTGCAGCCTTCATGAGAGAAAAGATATTTATTTTTCTCAGGGCTAATGACCTGTCCCCCAGACCCACCCACTGATGGTTATTTACTAGAGCCCAGATGCTTGGGCTCAACATGAGTGGTAATGTCAGCAGGGGCTATCTATCAGCTGGCTTCCTGATTGAATCCGAGTGATCCCATTGACATTGACTCTGTGACTTTTAAAGCCATTACCTTCTGCAGGAGATGATCACCTCATCAGAGCTGCGAGCCGACAGCTGATTAGCAACAAATTACTGACAGGACTGAGCGCTGACATTAGTGGGAAGGAAGCGGCAAATAAGACGGGATGGAAATGGGAGGTTCCACCCAAGACTGACTGCTCTGTGATGCACATTGTGTGATACTGAATCAGGGTGGCGATGAAGCTACACTCTTACACGCTAAACACTAAGCATTTACTGTATTTGTATACATATACGACCATTGGTTATTCAAAAAACAAATAGATGATGTTCAGACTGCGGTTCAAAAATGGCAAAACCACGGCTCACCATTTTTTGTGTTCCTTTACCTTTTACGACGTCTTCCTCTCCCTTTGAATTTCATTCAGCGTGCTGCTGGTTTTTAAACACCTTCAGTTGGTATCGTTGGGCTTTGAAATGTGTCAGACAGCTGCCTGGTCCATACTTTCCGATGAACATGACTGCAGACAAGCACACAAACTAACCATAAGATAAAACTGCTTCATTGCTATGGCCAACTAACGCACATGGGAGTTTTACTTATGTAAAAATATTCTTAGGGCAGAAAGAAAAATATTTGGTTCAGAGAGGAAACCAATCAGACTATAGAGGAGGTGGGTCCAAGCAATTAGAGGAGGCTGAACCAACCCATCAATCAAGCAAACATTCATAGAGAACTAAAATTTTAACCTGTTTAAGGCTGATATCCCATCAGGGGAGTTAGGACGATTCCAAGGTCCCTAGAGTGACAGTGGACGTAAAAAATTTGGAAAATAACTAGATTGTCCTGGACTGGAGGGTCCAATATGATAATACTCTCATGAGGCCCGAAATCTTCAGTAATGTCCCAATTGGACATTTTTGTCAGAGAAGCCCTATTTCACAACTGACTGATGTTGAGATGTTTCTTTCTGTGAAGCCGCTTGGGGACTACAAACATGGCACCATTTACCCAGAACTAGGAAGAAGGGTCTCAGCTCTTTATTGGCTTATAGTTCTGTCAATCACAGCCCGGCTATCTTGTTGGATTTAAGGTAGTCTGAGCTAAATGTAAGTGAATGACAATTCACTTACATGTAAGAGAACAAAGATAAAGTACATTTAAATTGGGGTACCCTGCGCCAAGCAGAGAACAGGTGCCAGTATCACAAATTTGGATTTCTTGCTTATGCATATAACTTAGACTAGGTTCCCTAGTTTAAATGGACTTTATCTTTGCTCTCTTACATTTAGCCAAGACTACCTTAAATTCAACAAGTTAATTGTGGACCTGTTTACATATAGTCAACCAATAGCGTGCCAGAAAGACTGTTGCAGACATGCTCACAAAAGATAGGAACAAGTATGTAGAATTTAAGCATTAAACATTATTCACTTTATCTGTGAAAAAATGTTAGCGGATATACAATTAGTGGAACTAAATTTAATGGAAGCTAATTGGTCTGCTAATGGTTTTCGAAGTTATCGGAAACACTAATTCGCCAATGAGAAAGTTAGCTTCGCTTATTATCGGGTAGCGGATTAGCGGATCCATGCTCATCACTGCTGCTGACCCCCTTCATCTTGGGAATGGTTAACGGAAGCTGTAGCAGATACCACCTCTATACTGCCTGCTCCCATTTTTTAACAGTATTTTTAAAAACCAGCACCAACCATCTGACTAAGAACCTTTATATATATCTCTAAGCAGAAGAACAATAAAGCCAGGAAAAACACAAATTTGGATGGAACATGTAGATAAGTAATCCATGTGTCGTTTTTATGCAGAATGCCTTGCTTGTCTTTCTGATTTCAGCGGAGGCCCTTCAGTTGGAATTCGTCAAGGGTGCGTTGGATCACAGAAGGCCCAAGATGGATCTTGACAAAGGCTAAACCATGAGGTCCCTGTAGCAGGTCCTCTGAGAATTGTGGCATTTAAGCCAGTAATGGACTTGTCCTTGGTGTCCTGGTTTAGCAGGGCTTTGGAACGTCTGTCACTTGTCTGTATGGGGTCAAGATAGGATGAAAGTATGCTTGCAATTTAGGAGTTCATCCCTCAGGGCGAACCTTCAGTGGATTTTCGGCAGTGCTGAAATCAGAGTCTTCATTAAAAATTGCACAGCCCGCAAACTCAAATTTGGCTACACTTTAAATCTGTTGGGATTCTAGTGATTCCCTGTTGTTCGTAGATGAGTATTTATCTAAAAGCATAATATCTGACTGTTCGTGTATTATGCAATACCTCTTGCTTTATCAGGAAGACGCTGCTCTCCCCCTTAAGTGCTTCAGTACATCTGGCTGTGTTTTTTCCCCTGTCTGTACTCCAAGTGCATCCAAATTACCGGATTCCCACAGCTGAGGTCACGAGGGTCAGACTCCTCCATGCTGTAGAGAAATGTTTTAATTACCACTTGATTAACCACAGGTGATTTAATATGCAAAGTGCTACTTCGCTAAACAATTAAAGGCTGAGTTAAAAAGCAGAATGCTCCACCGCCCTCAAAGTTGTAGGTGCACGTTCAAAGTCATGGTTGAAATGCACCACCAGATTTCATTTCCCTCTTTTACATAAACAGATAATCCCACATAATAAAAAATCCATCAAACAAAGGTGAAATGGATCAATTTTCTTTTCCAAGATAAATCTCACGTTTTACACTGACAGGATCATTACACAAGTCACATTTCTGAAATGATGTATTTTAAAAACCCAGCTTTCCAATCTCCTTTAAGAAAAGCTTATACTCTGGGCAATAAAGTACATTAGTGCACAATATGATACAGTCCATGAAGATCAGGGTTTGATGAGGGTTAGAGAAAGATCAGCATATTTTAGAGCACATCGCAGTCCTGCCGTTATCACTGTGGAGTCACTGTGCCCTCCATCTTAATGGCCTTCTACGGTGTTCAAGAGTAAACCTGCTTCTCCTTTCATTTATGTCAATGGACAGCTGCAGTCCGGCAGCCCTGTACATGGTGCCAACAGTGCAGGAAGGACAGAATTGCAATTACTTCACACCATACATATTAACTTCTATACCCAAATGTGACCTTAACACAATAAGTTCATATTGTACATGACTGGGACACTGGATCCTTGTTGGAGGAAAATACCAATTTTGACAAAATACTGAAATCCAGAAAACTTGTAATGGTTTTGACCGCCACGCAGACATTATTTTCACTTCCCATTCAACGTTAAATATCATCATAAACATCTATTTAATATTAATGGACTCGGTAAGAAGAATAATAATGCAATTATCTACTCCGTGTGCACTCGATGAACGAATGGGATAACTGGAACTGTATTGCAAAGAACTAGCTTCAAAACTATCTGTGGAATGTGCAAATTCCATGGTGATATAGAATCGTTATATTTATTGTGTTTTAAAATCAGTTTAAAGCTTTAATTTATGCGTAGTTGGATTATTGAATTGCAACATCGCCATCTGGCGGAGCGTCCGAAGAATTGCTTTGGTTGTTCAGTCACAGCCAAACACGACGGGACACGGTTGTGTATCCTTGGTGTCATTGTTCTATAATTTGTTTGTTACTAGTTTTTTTTTTCTCACACACACATATATATATATATATATAATTCATTTAATGAGTCTAAATCTACATTAATTACTACAATAATTTTACAAACCAAATTTTTACTTCTGTTTGAATTCTAAATAATTACGCAGTAAGCCGTATCGGTGTAAGTTTACATTTGATATTTTTGCTTTAATGTCATATATTGAAATTTGAGATCGTGGTGCAGCCTAAACCATGTTTAATCGGCAAAAGTGCAAAGCGGATTTTCTGCTCTGGTTTACTCCGACAAACCGACTGAACAGGAAAACTGGTGAATTATTTGTCTACTAAGTCTCTCTTGTTTTTTACTGCAGCGTGAGCATGATATTACTATGATGTAGAATTACAAATACGTTTGACAATATTGTACATTGATGCTGCATTAACGGTTTATTGATATTTCACCGGGAATTAAATCAGAAAAAATTAAGTGCCTATATAAAATGAAGGTTTTCTAAAATATTTCAAATGTATTTACGACACATACTGAACAATAGTTCGTCTCGATGTGCTACACTTCATACGATTTAATACCGGACGATTATGCAAGCGATAATATCTTCTGTATAGGAGCCTATGATCGTAATCAATTATTTTACGTTCACTGGAACATGGCTTTTTATTGCACGTGTACCATGTGATGATTCCGTAATCAGTGAATTTATTAGACAATATTTTTGGTTATTTTTGTTAATAAAAAAAAGTAACACCTGGGCTACTAAACTTGAACGTTCATGAAGAGTTTTTTTTTTTAACAATTTGTGAAGGACAGAGCATCACAATAGAGTTTGAAGTCCAAATATTTATTGAATTCAGATAAATGTGAAAGTAAAATTAATTTCGATTTTAATTACATATCTGGGAATAATAATAATAATAATAATAATAATAATAATAATAAAACTCATTTTCTTAAATCAATTTTAAAATGCGGCAGTAATGTTGTAAGGGAATGTGCAACGTGGGTGTTA
>JAABNX020000046.1:22277180-22288436 GCA_015163995.2 Mormyrus lacerda | reverse complement strand
GGGGGGACAAATGAGATAAATCCCATTCTAAAACTGCCCCAATATGCTGCCAACTTACCTTCGATGACCAAAAAACATACATGTATGGACATAAATGGATATGTGAAAATGCACGAGTGTATGAATCTCACACACACATGTAATGAGTATGAGGTCGACTCCTACGAAAGGACAGCTAATTCTGCATGATGTGATGTCACGCTCTCCTCGCAGCGCGCGCAGACGCTGAGGTTCCAAAGCGCCGTGTGTGTGTGGGTGAACCAACCCGGCCCCTTCGCTTTAACTGCCAAAACGGACTCTGCACCATGAAGATCTCTGTTCACTTTCATGAGGCTCGGAAATTCAATCTTACACACAACAATTAAATGAATGCTAACCTGAAACACAAATACATATTTAGAAATAAAAAAAATTCCAAATAAAAAAAATGCTAATTTTAAGAAGCGGTCCCATCAACCTTTTGCAGAAGTTGCCTTTAAGTAAAATAGAAGATGTCAGAGACATGTGACCTTATCCACCAGTAAGGTGGGACCAGGGTCGAATGCTCTCCAATGGTATTCTGCCCAGCTACAGTACCCCCCCATCTTTGTACTGGGGGTAAACTGCAGTGCCAGGTTTTTTGAAAGCAAATCAATACAACATACATTAAGGAATGCAGTAAATGAAGTGTGCTGTGTGCTTCACTGTAACATTACTCTAAAATGCTTCACAACTGAACTCATTCTGTAGGACAGGACATTTTTTCAGAATGACCAGTGTGGAAACTTTAACTAACTCACAATTTTCAAAAAGCAAAAAAAAACAATACAATAAAGCTGAATCTGTCATTATGGTCTCTGAAACGACCACTGTAGACAGCTTTTTTGGCCCCTTGAATATAAACCAGAGTTTGGGAAGAACTCTGACGTAAACGATCATTTATAATTCTCATTGTTATTTTGTTGCCTTTTTAGTCCCTGTGTTGTTGGTAAGATCAAGGAGAAATCAAGCCCTTTAAAGACTCGCAGCAAAGACCATCATCAGCAAACCATGGGCCGCTGACGAGACCATCCCCGAAGTGCCTCAACACCTGCCAACCCAGCTTCTCTTATGGCATCAAGTACACTCCCATTATGTCCCATCTTTTCTGATTAGTAAAAGCAAAGTAATTACCTACACTACTCCACTTAGTGGCAAGAGCTTATTCATGACAGGTAAACGTGTAAGTGGCTTTCCCTTGTCAGGCAGGAGGACGCGCACAGTGAAGCTCTACAATGGCTCTTGACATTCACTGCTGTACATAAGCGAGCGGGTAGATGCATCTGATCTCCCCTCTACCGCGTCGGTCTTGCGTTTCTTCTCCTGTCCAGGTACTTAAAAACCCTGAGTCGTCAGAAGCGGTTCAGGTTGGGGGTCACATGGAACCGTCATTCTTACCTCCCAGTAAACGAGCAGGAAGTCAAGCGAAGCATTAGACCGAGGAGGAACACTTTGCCTGTTTGAAAGCCTTGCACAGTGCTAAGGTAGATGGGAGGCTGATCTGCTCGAAGACAGTCACTCACCTCTCAAGGGGAAAAAACAATTTACGCGACAAAACAGAATTTCTTGAAATAACTATCAAGTTATAATCAAACACACACCTCAATAATACAAAAGCACCAACAAACTGCTCATTCAGCAGGTGACAAAAACCTAGTAAACCCACAGAGCAGGAATAACCCCAGAGCACATACTTGCCCCTGACTGCTACAAGCTACAGCAGCTAACCAAAGCCAATGACAAACCGTCCATTTCAATAGATGATGCTTCTTTCTGGAAGTCCCTAACAGCGTACATTGGTAGTGTTAAGGCTCGTTATGGTCTTTCCACTTTAAAAACAGGATGTGTGAGGAACCAAAGCAAGTTAATACAGGAAGCCCCCAGAAAGCTCACAGTAAAATTAGGTTAATCATCTTAAATGTATGCTGGAAGTACCGCAAGTCTACTTCTATCGCTAAATCAAAATCATGACGGCAGGCAACCAAACCACTTAGCTCTTCTTGTTAACTGTAAAATAATAAACATCTGCCAATTTCTCACTGAAGCAGCTACTTGGTGACACATGGGGCATCACAGTTAGATGCGCAGTCAGACCTGGCCTAGAGCACAGGCACGGCCTCTGCACTGAGCCGGTCAACCACAAGCCGACTGTGCACACACGCGATTAGCTGCGCGTGTCTTACGCACGAGGTCACCGCGAGAATGGCTTCCTGCTCCAGAAGCTCTAATTAGCGTTAGCAAAGACGTGTCGGCAGTTGGGAAGCTAACACATAGACACAGAAAGCCAAAGAGTTCAATGGGCGTTCTTCAGAGGTTCCTTAAAACTTGCCTGGGCTGGACAGAAAAGGTACAGAGCCAAAAAGGTCATCCTGCGAAGGCTTTGAAGGCAGCTGCTTCCCTACGCTGAGGTCTACACTGGCTGCTCCCTCCGTGGGCTTTTCTGTCAGAGGACGGAGAAGGGGGGGGGTCTCGTTAAACAAGTCCTGACATCAGCATGGCAGTAAGCAGGCTCTTTTGTTGGTTGTAGGTTTGAATTGTTTAGATGCGAGAGACTCTGTGTGTGTGTGTGTGTGTGTGTGTGTGTGTGTGTGTCTTAAGGCAGCACAGAGCCAGTACTACAAGTCAAGCTTGTTAGCTTGCTAACACAGCCATTAAAGTAGGACAAATGTTGGTACATGATGCCCACATCTCAGTGCTGACACTAACTGTTCATTTGAGTGTGGATGTGACTGAATTTGATCTGAAAGAAACTGATAGTGATTTGAATTAGCCTAAACCATTAAACTGAAATATCCCTGAAAATTCATAATATAAAAAAAAAAGGCATGATTCCCAAATTTTAAGAACACAGACGTTTCAGAAGCTGCTCTGCTAATGAGGACAGAATGAATTAAAACTTGCTCGCTCTCAGGAGGTCAAACTCTCTGTCCAGCAGGTCCTCTTCAGTCATCTTGGAGAAGTTGTCTTCTCCGAAGGGATTCCATCCTGACATATCGGGGGGATTACTGATGTTCTGTGGGGGAGGGGTAACCACCTCTGAACTCACGGAGGGGTTTCTACCAAAGAGAGAAGCAAATTTTGGGTCACTGCAGATTCTACATCTTACCTTCTCTGTGAATCCCATGAACGATTCTAAACAAAGGTCACAGCGACATGAGAGACAGTGGGCCCATGGTGTTTGGAGGGGTAGCGTAAATGGATTTGCTGGGTAGAAATTCACATACACCATCGTGGTTACAGTATGGAGATGGCAGGACTGTTACCTGGTGTTAGTGAATGAAGGTTCCACAGCAACAGGCCCCATGCAACCCAACCCAGAAGGGTTAAAGTTCGTGTGGGAAGCCTGGAATTCCAACGGGGAGGTGTGATAGGGGACCTGCTGATGATTGGGATGTTGGTGTTGCTGCTGCTGTGCAAAGGCCTGCTGATACTGGTGCATCTGTTAAAGGAGGTCAGAATGCTGATTCAACACACCGTGTATGGTCTTCACGGCACACACAAGGGACAACTCTACATCCAAAAGCTAAGAGGACAAATGGAGGTAATTATGACGCTCGAGGCTTTGAGATGATCACTGGATCACACTGTGGTTAGCGGACAAGAGAATCACACTACCCACCGGTTAATAGAGTAAACAGTGTGAGGCTTCAGCCCCAGGGTGAAAATATAATAAAGTATGCATAAATAAATAAATGTGCATTTGGGTTACGAAACTTAAAATTCATATCAAAGGTATAGCTCCCCATCTCGAAAACAGAACCTAAGCTTGACATTTTTCCCCATTAGATCCGCAAAACAAAATGGGGAAAAATACAGGAAACCACTCACTTAAATAGTTTAAAAAAAAAAAAAAGTTATTAATTAAATAATACAACAGTATTTGCAAAGCTCTCCATGTAATAAACCGTTTTTGAGGTACTTCAAATAAAGTTAGACAGAGGTCAGAAGACCATGCAGCTCCATCCTCCACAGGCTAACTAATGACCTCCTCTCTCACACTATGTTACGCTCTTAAAGGCACAAACACTAACTTAAATATCTGACATATTACTGTAAATAAATCACAAAATAAACTCCATCAGCAACATAAGGCCTACTACACCTTCAACCCATAAACCCAAATCAAATATGCAACTCAAATTATCACAAGTATATTAAGGCTCCTACAACAGGTAATTTCAACCATTAAAATGATTTAATTCTCCACCTTGAATAGTATTATGTAATGGACTGAAAACCCATATGCAGGTCACAGACACCCCGCGCAGACAGAAACGCACAGCTGAGAAACTCGACCAAACCACTCCGCAGGGGGAAGAAAGAAACAGGGATTGAAATAGAAGGATATGGCTTCTCCAGACTGCCCCCGTTTTCACGAAGCAGACTCACTAGCAAAAACTGCTGGCAAATGAACAGGAATCAAAAGAAACCATGAAAGGAAGGGAAGCTGCTGACTGAGGGTGAATCACGTGCTAACCCTCTGCCTGCTTTTATAAAGACCGACTCGCCCCGCCGTTTGTGTACACTGCATCACAGATGTAGCTGCCGTCCGTCAGAGCGCGATCCGCACGCGGGAAAAGGGGCGGCTCTTACCATGGCCGCGTACTGGGCCTGCTGCTGATATACAGGCGGCATTGCCATCTGCTGGCTGAGCATGTGAGGCTGCTGACGCATCTGGAGGGCCTGGTGGTACTGGGAGGAGAAGACACACATCAACACAGAACCAATGCAGACCAGCCACCATCATGAAATAGCTCGGCGCTCAAGTTGCCAGTCTGAAAAGAAGTTTCACAACCAGTCTTTTACTTTAGTTGTTATTAAAACTACACCACTTGCTTTTGGATGACAGGCTAATGGCATCATTTGCACAAATTTCTTCATTTTTATTCATTAAAAAAATCTGAGGGGGGAAATCAATGAGCCAGTACAACATCAAGACAAAATCCTTGCCCACTATCCTCAAACTACCTTCAAAAATATAACTGTGCTAAAGGTATGTCTTTAACCATTCAACTGTGGAAATATGCATGATACTACCTACTCTGTATTTATTAAGGTTAGTGGTGTGAGAGTAAAGCTCACCTGCTGTAGGTACATAAGCTGCTGCTGATTTGGTTGCTGCTGCTGCTGAAGCTGTTGTTGTTGTTGAAGCTGTTGTTGTTGTTGTTGGAGCTGTTTTTGCTGTTGCTGGAGCTGTTGTTGTTGTTGTTGTTGTTGGAGCTGTTTTTGCTGTTGCTGGAGCTGTTGTTGTTGCTGTTGTTGCTGCTGAAGCTGTTGCTGCTGTTGCTGGAGCTGTTGTTGTTGCTGTTGTTGCTGCTGGAGTTGTTGCTGCTGAAGATGTTGCTGCTGTTGCTGCTGGAGCTGTTGTTGCTGCTGCTGGAGCTGTTGCTGCTGAAGATGTTGCTGCTGGAGCTGTTGTTGTTGCTGCTGGAGCTGTTGCTGCTGAAGATGTTGCTGCTGTTTTTGAAACTGCTGCAGTCGCAGGTCTCCTGGCTGCAGCTGTTGCAGGATGCGGTGCTGCTGGCTGCTTGAGGAAGTCTGCAAAGCAGACTGTCCGTTCCCCAGGGTCGACACTATTAAAGAGATCCAGCACAGAAGAGACACATCAACTATCATTACATGGAGTCAAAGTGTAAACTTACCAGTATCAGGACTTTAACGTTCACGTTTGAGAGCACCGCAATCCCAAAGTACCGCTTACCTTTCTGTCCATTGCTCACTGGTCCAGTCGGAACCGTCATTTTCACAGGAGTAACAGTATTGTGAATGGACACAACATTGGCATTTGCAGCCTTTGGTCTCTGTCTTGGGGCAATTGAGGTTTCTGTTGGTCCAACCGAGTCCGTTATTCTGCAGTAATAATTCTGTGTATTAATATTGAGCAATTTAAAAACCACAACAACCATAAAGTTAATATAGTAATTAGAGCAAATATTTATGAATATAAAATGTTGAACCACAGGAGAGATTCAGTTTAGACATGAAGGTGACACTTCAACCGCTTTAAATCAGCATTTCTCGTACCATGAAGTCTGCATAGGTGAGCATGCAGAGCAGCCGGCTCGTGCTCCAAAAAGCTAACAGCAGACCGCTTCTCTACAGTACCTGGCCTTCGTCAAACTCTTCTTAGCAGCCACCTCACTGGCAGTAAGAGGCTCCGGGAGGGACGTCGGCAGGGAAGAGTTCTGCAGCCGGCACGGAAGATAAAACATCACATCTCCATAGCTTCTCCCAAACCACATTCACATAAGTGCTACAGTCATTAAGCAGCAATTACTCTGGCAGTACATACACCTGCAGCACAGTTTCAGCCAAGGCCTGGTCGGCGAATTATAGCTGCTGAGGTAATACTCACAAAGAGATTTGGCACGGGGCACTCTTTTCCAGCCAACCTGAAGGCAAAGTAGGAAACCTGGTAGATGTCAGGTCTCTTCTCTACATCTGGCTCAAGCATGTATCCTTTTCGAGGGGGAACAAAGAAATTCATTTTACCGCAAAGTAGATGCGAGTTCACTTCAATATTTTCCTCATTCTGGGTCCATTCTATAATTCCAAAAATATGGTCATTTCATTGTAGTGTTCACTGAGAATTATTTTGTTTGCAGAACTCTAGTTCTTCATTTGTGATATATGGCTCGTGATCAACCAGTCATAATTCCTGGGTGGCTTAAGTTTATGGTTACCTCCAGTGTAAAGACCAACATGATTACAGGCCACTCGATTACAGGGAAACAAGGTCCAGTCGAAAGCAGCCCTACGACTTTCCACCTCTGTACTGGCTTTGACTCTCACGAAAAAACCAAAAGCGGAGAACAAAAATGTTAATTCTCATCACTGGAAATAGGGAAGAGTAGAAATGTGAACGAGATAAAACAAAATGCAGCCTCTTCCGCGATCTTCTGTTTTGTTCAAAAGTAAAATGTCATTAGCAAGAACGCCTTGCATATTAAAATGACTCTATGGGGAATGGTGAGAAGGGAACTGACTGCGTGAAGTTCATCTATGATTGCACTGGCAGATAAGGGGAAGCTTCCACTGGAAGAGCAACAGAGGGTGGTGAATGGAGATTATTAAGGTCACGAGAGGTTACAGGTCTCCTTAGAATGAAGGTAATCAACACGAGGCACACTGAGCTGATGACACTCTCCAAGCTCAGATCACTCCTCACAGGTAAGAGCTTCTAATATTGGATACATTCTGGCATCCATCTTGTATCAGTGCAGTATGGCAACTAAAAACCTGCCAGGGTTTGCGTCTGGGAATTAGAGGGACCTTTGGCTCGTGTCACAGTGCCACTATCTCATAGACACTGCTGGAAGTCACAGTCCTGAAGAAGAGCGTGCAAATGGAGGCGATTCATCAAAAGACATCCTAAGGAAGAACCATGTGGGGTCCGCTCTCTATAAACACATCAGGGAGAGTTAAATGAAGATCATTTAACATAATAAAATCATTTTCTGAACAATATTCCTACTATGAAGACGAAATTTTCTGCCTCAGCCTTTCTGCTGTCATGTCACATTTTGGATTGGGACTTAGCTGTGATCAATCCTGGTCCTTTTGTACCTGTAGAAACTCACCACATGTGGTGCAATGATGTTGATCTTTACGTAAGAATCGCACACAGTCTCAAGGTACTTCAAAGTACTTCGTTTCAATAATACATTTCAGCATTTTAATAAGTGGCTGGATCAGACGTCCTTTGTGTTTGGCTAGCAGCCAGCGAGGAGAAAATCAGGAACATATACAGTAACTGTTGATGGTGACCAGATAAAAAAAAAAACACTTTTTCAGAAAAAATGTTTCACCACAGGAGGGGGCTACTGTATCTGGTGAAAGTAGTTGGAAATAACACTACTGTTTAAATCACAGTTGTTTCCGCGTTCAGTGTGTTTAGAAGGCAACCGTAAAGCTAGCTAGTGTCTACTTACTGATTAAGCAGTGCAGCTTAAAGGAGAATCTGGAGTTATCTGGAATAATGAAGTTCCCATCAGACATAGCAACCTGGCTCTCCCCAAATGGAAGGGAGAAGAAACAAAGCTTGTACAACAAGCATCCAAGTGCCTGGAGGGAAAAAGGTGTATTTTAACTCTGAAACACTATTCAGGATCTATAAAGCAACAGTACACATTATTATAGTAACAACAACAACAACCAATCCTTTATTGTCCCCATAGGGTAATTTTTTTAAGCCTCCCTCAATTTGCTCTTTGTAGAGTTAGCTGTCTGTGAAGGGCAGCCACCTGTTAGGGTGTCCAGGTAGCTAAGGGTTAAGGGCCTTGCTTAAGGACCCGCAGACGTGCCGAGGCTGGGTTTGAATCGGTGTACTTCTGATTACAGGCACACAGGCTTAGCCCACTGAGTCACACACTGCCCTTTAGAATAATAATCTAAAACAGGATAGTCATTTTTTGATCAAGAGCATGCCTGGAAATAAATTTAAAAATTAATATTACTAAACTTCCCTGCATTACAAAGGACTGTCATCATCTGTCATAAATATCTCACCCATATATCAGCCTTGGTGGTAATGGGCTTCCCTCCATAAAGATTAACCATCTCAGGGGCTCGGTATGAGAGGGTGGTGTACCTGAAAGAAGCGACCAAACAGCACCATAATCACTTCAGTGCACAGAACAAACAGCAATTAACGATGATAATAACAATAACATGTCGTTTTTTTGACCACATATCATAGGCCAGACAGGATGCTTTGATAAGAAGTGTCCCTTACAAGCCATTCCATAGATACATCATTGTTACAATAATTTCAGGAGATATAAAAAGCACCAGACTTCTTTTTTTTTTTTTACTTAATCAATCCCCAAACTGTGCCTTACTTTTTTATTTCATCTTCTACTGCATTCACTCCGTCTTTATGAGGATGGAGCACTTTGTGAGTGGCACTTCCGAAATCGCACAGAACGTAGTGCCCCTGGTCATTCAAGAGGATGTTCTCCACCTGACAGATAAAAGCACAAATCTCACACGTTTCTCCAGCAAATACAGCAGCATCTCACCTGTCACACAAGCACCACCGAGACAACAATCGGAAACTTGGAAAAGCAAGGTTACTGCTTAAATTACAAATGCTACATAACACAGCATTACAAAGAAAATTTGTGAAGGCATTTGTCAAACTACTGTAATTTATTATTCAAAATCCTAGAGGATAAAATTTGTTTCGTTTTGTTTATTAATAAGCTCAGTGCCGTTCAACCCGTTAGGTGATGGAGGTGGCCAACGAGGGTGCTGCACTCCCAAAACACCCCCCCCCCCCAAGTTTCACTGAGGACACAGTGGCGATTCCACTAAGCAGCAAAAAAGTGCAGCCCTGTCCCACACAGAATGGCCATCCCCCTCTACAGTGACACTGCTCTCACAAAGGAGTTCTAACAAAGCGCCTCAGAGGCATCTGCTAGAGAGAATCAGAAAGTGATCTCAGGGTCAATGCTGGAAACGGACTATTGGTCCCTGACTCCAGCATGGGCTCCACACTCCTAACTCTGCCCAAGCTTTTCTTCACGATTAATTCTGTGACTTTAACTCTTATTCGTGCTCTTGCAGATTGGGGAAAACCTGCATAGCAGCCAAAACAGAGAATTCCCACGGCATTTTGATTTCCAGAGTCTGTTCCCATACAAACAGGCCAAGTTCTGCTTTTCTATTTAAATAAAAACAAAATGGTGTGATCTACATTAAATAAAGAAGCAACAAAGTTACACAGACGCATTTTCTTCAATATAAGAGAAATGAGTGGCAGCCATAGAAACAGCACAGTACCTTTAGATCTCGATGAATGATTGGGGTCTTGCACTGATGTAACCTGGCAACCGCCTCACAGGTATCACAAAAAATGGCCAAGACTTCTGCCTCACTGAAGCCTGTGTGAAGACGCTGGTTCATCTGTTTAACCACCTGACCAGCTGTCAACAGGGAAAGCAGGCAAACGTAAGACTCAAAGACAACAGTGACACACACAAAAACAAAGGTTACATTTTTTAGTATGTCGTCCATATTCCAATTTGACAGTTTACATGTGTAATACTTTTAATATGATCTTCCAGAAATATCTCCTAGAGCCAAGCCATTTTGTCCTATAATGATCTCGAGCTACTCCATCCCCATGGCTACTAAAGCCAAAGTTGAGCCTTCCTTAACCAAAAGAAGTCCAGGAGAAAGGACATCGAGATTCGAAAAGCAGCACCAGACACGGAACAAATGATGACGGTTCTTTAGAGGACAAAAGAAATCCAAAACAAGATTGGCTGGCTCCTACCCACACTGACACTACCTACATTACAGCTTGCGTGCTGCTATTTCTGAGTTTAGAACTGAGGAAGACCTTGCTCTACACGCTCACAGATAAAGCTGCTGGGCAGGGTGGTGACCTCTCCGAGCTTCATTTAGAGCTGAAGGATACCGTCGCCTTTTGAATTCCACTAATTAAGCCCCAGGTTTCCATGGGGACCAGTGCATATGTATTTTTGTATTTAAACAAAAAAGAGCTAGAACACAGATGTGTTCCGCTTTTTGCACAAAAACTGAACAGTATGCCAAGTTAAAAAATACACACACATTCCGGCCAATATCTATTTGATGCTAAACATAACCCATGCAGGGCTCAGAGACGAAACTGATATGCAGTCGTTCAGTTGATTTTGGACTCATCTTTTACCACAAAAGATATGCAAATAAATTACATGAACACACTGCATGACTTTAGCAAGCATCATGCCTCCATAACACTAGGAGATAATTTAACAGATTAATTTATATTTTAGAGACAACTGACACGCCAAATTAAGAAGCAATTCCCAAAGTTTTACCAAGCTGGTCCCTTACAGGTGTCACTTAGAGGGATGGACTGGCAGCCACTAGGGCTGGGCGATATCATATCGATATTATATCCTGCATGCGCAATAATCACCAGGGCTTCGGGTAACAGAAGAAGCTTTTGGCCGGATGCTTGCTTTTCGCTGCGATACGGACATTTATTTACACCCATAATTTGGTAAGAAGATTAGCAGTATAGCTTAAATATTAATTAATAAATGCATTTTGTGATACAGAAAAGTTAGAAATCTGTAGGGGAGAGCGGGGTAAGTTGTCACACGGGTAAGTTGTCACACTGTTCATAACTCCAACACTATAGGCCCTGTCTCAAAAATGAAATAGCCACTTTGTGTGATTTCTTCTTCTATAGTCAACCTCCTGTTCACATGTGGTCAAGACTGC
>JAABNX020000046.1:22229475-22266665 GCA_015163995.2 Mormyrus lacerda | reverse complement strand
ACCGTCAAATACCGTGACATCGATATAATTTTGAAAAATACCGTGATATAAATTTTTGGTCATACCGCCCAGCTCTAAGTATGACCATCTCTCCCATAAAGGTCCTGTCAGGCAGAGTCCTGCACGGGTTCAGGTACCCGCAAATTTTGATGAAACAGGTGAAAAATACTCTACTGTCGGATATGGGTTTGTGTCGGGTCGGATGCAGGAGAGCTAAATTGCAGTTTTCAAAACATCATGTGCTAACAAAAGATACCCTAGGGCTATATTTTAGTGACAAAATCCCTGCATTCAAGATCATAAAACGTAAAATCCATATCAGTTTATGCCTGTACGTGCATTCCCGGAAAACTCTCCCACTTTCATTTTCAAAAACCGCATGTGATCTCCTGCAGTTGTTCGAAATGGATGCACCTACTAATGTGCAGGGTAGTCTAATGTACATTGTATATAATATTAGTTTTATTAACACATTTAATTGTAAGCTGGTAAGGCTATGTGTGGGCATGGCAATACGGAATCTTATTTGAGTTTGGAGGTAGGCTACTACAATTTGTTTTGCTTATTATTAGGCTGTTATTAAGCAACATTTACATTTGGCTATGCCTTTTCAACTGATGTTGCACATGTCACTGGTTGTTTGTTGTGCAAATAAACTTTTGTCTTTAATTTTTAATCTTACTGATTTTCATTCGGGTGCGTGGCGAGTGTCGGTATTTATAGCGGATCGGGTGCGGAATTTTATTTCTGTCGGATAGCGGTTCGGATAGGGGTTTAAGTATGACGGGTATGGGAGGATGCGGTTTGTCAAAATCAGACCCGTGCAGGACTCTGCTGCCGGGTGCAGCAATAATCATATAAATATTATTTATATGATTTATATGAAAATTAAATTATTTATTCATTACGTCATTTTGCGGGCGATGAGCGGAAATTTCTGCGGTAGGGCAGTATAATCAAAATCTCTCCCGTTGGCCAAATTTATATCGTATACCGTTTATACCGCCCAGTACTAATACAAAGGTTAAAATCCAAGATAATTTCTTGTCATGTCAGCGCAAATATACATAAAATACGTACTTATTTACGCTGTTACAACAATTCATTGCTGTCAATCACTGACTATAAATTACACCGCGCATGTTAGCACTAAATGTATTATATGAAATATAACAAGCAGTATTCTCATTAGACATAAAATGCTATTTTGTAAAAGGAGCTTGCATATAATCTGAAATAACTGAAAGGTTACAAGATTGTAAAGATCCTGAGCTGCCTAAACAAAACCTAGTTTATGATTGACACATTTTAACTAGGGCTGCCATGATTAGTCAACAGAATAAACAAAACCACCATAAGTGTTGCCTATTTATGTTTATTAACTTACCATTAGTACAAGTAGCTACTAAATATACTCATTACGAAAGCCATAAGGTTGTCTGCCAGCGTCCTTGGATTCTCCATTGAATACGTTTTAGTGAAAATGTCTAGGCTAAAATTTGGGTTTATTTTACTTGGATTGGCAGCGTTGTGTTCATGTGCATTGGGCATGTAGGGACCAGTTTTATCGTAAAGTAAAACTGAAATGAAAATGGACTCTAAATAAAATTAAATAATTTGCGAGCTGAAATAAAAATATTTACAAAAAAACGTCACACTATAAAAAAGGCAAAAACCCACACCACCAACATTGTTTTGCCTTGTTTATCTACAATATCTCCTCTTTTAGGAGATGTTGTGGTTGCTGAGCTGTCCCTTTCTTGTTCCTTTCTTCCATGATTTAGCAAAACAGTTGCATGTGGCCTGCTCAATTTACCAAATTTAATAAGCACAAGGATGCCCCTAATTTATACAAATTAACAACTTTTGAGCATCACAATACACATCTCAATAGTTTTGGCATACTGCTAATTTGCTCATTGAATTGTGGGCAAAAATGTCTGTATAGTGCTGAAAAGTCGACACCCACTATCTAAAGCCCTGCAATAACATACAGTTTGTTGTTGTCAAAATAAAATTAAACTTAAATGGTCTATTTGATTTTCTGGAGGAAAATTTTTCATTTACATTAAAATCGACCAATCAATACAAGTGTCAACAGATTAATCTAAAGATAAACAGTCATTAGTGGCAGACCTAATTTAAACAAAATTAACTGATTTATAAAGGAAATTTTTTACTTTGAAATCTTACCTGACAAACCAAAGCAAATGTGGCAATCATCTTCAGGACATTTTCACATATAACGCATCCTTTCCAGATTTTTCTAAGTAACACTACCACCAAGGCTGAAATATGGATTTTTAAGCATAATAAGGGGTGCCAGCCATAACCTGAAATGAATTTTATGGTTTTTTTCCTCAAATCAAAGTAATAGCTATAAATATTACCAATATTGACATTAAGGGATCATGCACTGAAGTCCCTGTATTCATATTTGCGGGATAACAGCAGCAGCTACTAAAGATGGTCAAGACTGCCCAGGGACACTGGCTGCACACGCCCTCCGAACCTCACTTCTATGTCGCTTCACACAAAAGCATCTGCTTAATAAACGCAAGTTTCAGGACTCATTTAAAAATCACTGTAATCATGAATTTATTGAGAAGTGCTTTTAGGCAACACAGACCCAAATGTTTAAGAGCTCATTCTCCTACAAGCTCATACAAGTTCCCGTTCTACAAAAGCACAATTGCACCATACCGTCCCCGCTGTTACCACATCATACTAAATGTTTGTCTCTTATCAGATAACAGTTTAAATATTTATGAAGAAATGCAAAACAGTATGCCTCAATAAGCCAATACAAAGGAAACAACCTCCACTGGGGGACTGAGGACTGCATGGTACCAGCATTCTTTATATAAAGAACGGGACAGGACAGAACAGTGGTGGACAATCCATCCATTCAGGACTGATACAGTATGCAATTAAGGTTGATGCAATACATTCTCATTGGCCACTGCAGAAACAAACAGTCACCCTGACCAAGCTCTGTTCGTAACAGACCCTATTGGCATCCGCTTCAGGAATTTAAAATACTCACTGAAACAGAACAATGATGTTATTATCGAACCTAACGCAACACAAATGCATAGCTGCAGTTCAAAACAAAGGGTACAATTTAATTATCCATACACAAGGAGATGCATACATAAATGCACTTTATTCTGCTATGACTGTACCAGCAGGAAAGATAGTTATATGTGCTATCTGAAGACACTGTACGAAATTGCTTAACCTATCACATGATGTCACACTGAGAGCTATGCAGCTGAAGCGGTATCTACAGGTCCCAGATTACAAGCAGGGGCAAAAACTCAAGCCTGCTCTAGCTCAGCAGGCATATGACACACTTTTTGGGGGGGGGGGGGGGGGGGGTTTTAAAAAAAAGAAAGCAAACGGCACTAAAAAAGCCAATGGCCACAGGCAAAGGACACAGATTTTAAAAACAGAGCAGAGTGCAAAGGAATCACTGTACATGTGAAGCAGTCTTCTTGGCTACAAAACAAAAGAGCACAGTTTTGTAACAAGCATAAAAGGACGAATGAACGTTAGTTATTTGGACAGGTACACACCAGGTTTTTCAGCAGAGAACCTGTTTATCAACATGTCGGCGTAAGGGGAAGTGTCCAAGTGGACTATGTACGCTCCGTTTGTGTTTCTAGTTCAAAAAATAAAAAATAAAAAAAACAAGGGAGCTTATACTAGAATACCCATATTCATGAAATGTCTTCTAGTTGTGTCAGTCTGAAACACTACAGGCCAACCAAACAGTAAGCAACCATCCCCCCCACCACAAACCACTAAACGCATGTTGCTAACAACAAAAATCGAGGAAGGAAACAAAACTGTTGTCTCGTTAATAGAGCCAATGACTGAAGAGGACGGGGGGGGCAGGGGAAAATAGAGAGAGCGAGAGAGAGGGACAGATGCATCCTGTAATGTGGACAGTTAACTCATATCTAAAGAGAGAGAATGGCAGCAAAAAGAGTCTATTAGACATGATGGCAAAGGCACATTAAGGGAGGATTGAGGATTACAGCTCTGAAGCAAAGCGCATGAAAGTTACCCCTCGCATGGCATAACAATCTACAAGGGTCTTCAGCAAGCTCACAGATATGCACTGTGACCTGTTTTCAAGCAGCGGTGCACGTCCACATGCATGCAGCGATGATACTCTAGTGATAAAATCTATCCTCATTCAAATGAGGCCATAAACAGCTCATGTAAAAAAAATGAAGAATGACCAATAACAGAATCAGCCAGTAGAGAGACATCACTGTCTTACTCAGTCACAATCTTACTAAGGCAGACGTCAAATGGAAAAATCGCACAGTGAAGTTCCTGGACAATGCAACAATGCATATAGTGCAAAACATTAAAACTATTTACAAGACATATTTATGGAATACAAGTATTACGTCCAGTGCGGTCAGCTGTCCCAGCACTCTAAAAAAACATTTGGGAGACTACAGAGAAGAGCGGAGAACTGAATTGTCAGACCTGAATTCCCCTGTGACTCATTACATCAGGCCACAAAGACAACCAGAAAAAATGTTAAGCTTTTTAAATTATTTTTAAAACATACTCCACAAAAAGACACATTGTAGCATTTCCTCATTAAGGACACCGGTCCCTGGAGCCCTAAGATGAAGGTCAACATTTTCTATCAGTACTGACTTTCCCCTCACTTTTTCTCATTCGGTATTCTTCTTATCGAAAGTTACTGAAATGACATGCGGTTTTTAAACCTTCAGTCACAGGTGAGGCGTTTACAAGAAAGTCTCCGTGAAACAGCTAACATTTTAAGGACTAATGCTGAGCAAGTCGTAGCAATTTGTGTGTGTGTGTGTGTTTGTGTATAAAGTAACCCACAGTAATGGCACGATAAAATAACCCCGGATGGTTCCAGAGCCATTACAAAGAGGTTATGAAAGATAGCAGTTTCACGAAGGACAGAGTAACAGGACCGTTACGGCAGTTATACGAGGGAGGATGAAGCACTGGTCTGGCCGCGAAATCAACAATCGAACACGGAGGGTGAAATATTTCGCGTGACATCTATACAGGGCCGTTAGGGCACAGAGCCCGACGGAGGCGTCGCCCTACCTTCCGCGATGAGCTCCTCCACGGTGACCTGGTACCGGCCCACGGCGAACACCCTTCCGATGTAGCTGGAGACCCCCGAAGAGGACCCCGAGCCGCAGCCCCCGCCTGGCCCGCCGCTCTCGGACCTCGGCATGCGGGAGAACTTCTTCATCCTCGCCCCGGTTCGGGCACGTCAAGACGGCGGCCGAAAGCGCACAGTAATGCCCGGGTTTCTACAACTTCCCCCCTGTCCTCATCTCAGCGACGTGCGCCTCCTGCTTCGCATACTCCGCCACAGCCTGCGATCCGGGGCGTTGAGGCGCTCCTTCGCGGGCCGGCCGCAGGAGCGGGGACGGGCTTTAGCCCAAGACGGCTATCGGCAGCCCTGTAAACACCGAGCACAGAGCACCACACCTCCAACAACACGGTACCCGGGGAAAGAGCCCCTGAGCTTCGAAGAGCGGCTGCCTCACTTCCCCTTTGTGCCGAGCTAACGCGCTAAGCAGCCAGAACACGGTACAAGTTAGCTATACTTAGCTAAGGTTAGCTACAGTTAGCTAGTGTCATTACTCGGTGCAAAAATACAGGCCAGCCGCACCGACTCCGAGCGACACACACACATGTACTGCAATCTCCCTCACTAACCGAATAACAAACACCCAAAGCCCATTAGCTTCCCACAGCTTAGCATGTTCCTCCCGTTCCACCCCCTGAAACTTCCAACTCCCGTGATTCTCTGTCAGCACAAAGGTGGGTGGCTTGTTGTTACCCAATGCGCCTGATTGACAACCTAACCCAGCTTAGTCCCGCCCCTCCCATTGTACTGATTGGTTTCTCGTTGCACAATAGATGTGATTGACAGTTTTGCTGACATCTGTCCTGCTCTTCTTCGTTTATCGTTTGGTTCGATATTACCCAATGCACCCGAATGACACCAAAAACACACGTTTTTTTGCCCGTCCCATTTCAATAATTCGTTTGTTGTTATCCATTACGCCTGACTGACAACCTAACACAATGTCCTGGACCTTCCCACTGTAATGATTGGTTTGTTATTATCCAATGCGCTGCACTGACATCCCAACTCCACTCGTCCCACCCTGTGCCCTGTAATAAAACGGTCCTTTCTGAAAAGGTAGAATAAAATCTTGGTCTTTTGTTTGTTTTTCATTCTGTTTAGCTGCGAAAGAAAGAATGAAGCGTTATGTCATTTGCCTCTGATTTTCTTTAAATGGTATCATATTCTCGCAATTAGTAGAAACCCAGTACGCATTAATATCTTAATTCTATGTTTTTAAAAACTATTTAAAATATTTAAACCTTTCAATATTCATTTTTTGTATTTTTATTATAGTTGTACATTTAAAGTTCATACCAGTGTATATGGCATGGGTTTACGTCGATTTCGATTTAATTAATTGGAAAAGTGCATAACGTAACGAATTTCACACGAATTTTTCTTTGTTAGTTGAGCCAAGTAATTTTCAGTAACCGGCAGTATTATGCATCCATCAGATGTTATACTTAAATGGAACATAAATGCATTGTATCTTTATCTGTAGTTTACAGTGTCAAAGTTAATCCTTCCATGCAGTAGGCCTACTTGATTTAAGGAAGCATGTATATCTATGATGACAGGTAAGGGCGCTGTAATCCACAGCTTACCCAGGTGTAAGCCCTGGGGTATCTGCTAAAAACGGGCCTCAACTAACTTTGTTTAATAAAATTCTAAACCTAGAGTTGCCAGCCATCCTATATTGAAAAACATATAGCACTGTGCTCCATTTTGAAACGATGTGTCAATATATGCTGCAGACTGCAGTCGACTACAAGGTGGAACTCCTGATGCTGCAAAGGGTATGTGTCAAAACAGCAGACTGACTTGTTTGGTTTTAAGGATGACATCATACCTCAGTGGGTAGTTCTGACCCCTGACACCCGGTTGGTAGTTATGACTAGTCCTGGCCAAGCTCTGCTCACATGTTTTTATAGCTTTGAATCCAGCCCAGCTGTGTGAGTAGAGATGCCAGTTCAAGCTGTGATAGACAGAGGCTCACAAATATAGCGACAATGATAAGTTTGTAGTGTCATTGTGTAATGCTGTAATTTATATATTGTATGTATATGGTTTTGGTTGGCCTGTGTTACAGGTCTTCTTTTTGGAAGGTGGAAGGAAATGCAAACATGGGTAGAACACGCGAACTCCACACAGAGATGGGAATTAAACCGAGAGTCCAGAGGGTGTGAGACTGCAGTGTTACACTACATTATACATACATATATATACATATATATATATATATATATAGAGAGAGAGAGAGACATACTTAAATATGTGCGTGTTATGTGTGCATGTATAATGAGGAGTATTATGGATCCAATGAGAGAGTTATTTCCCTAAGCAAGTAATTCACGTTAACAAAAAAAAAAACGCAGCATTAACGTGATTTATGTTTTATTATTAAAAGGCACAGAATACAGGCATCATCATTACAGCACTGTTATTCCTTGTGAATGACAGGACCAGGACATTCTGGTATTTGCTCATCTGCCTTTATGGTTCTGTAACATTCCCTGCAGTGAACTAGAGAACTAAAAAAAGTACAATTCTAAACAAATACAAGCACCAACTTGAATGATCCATTACTGCGATGTATTCAGGGAAGATAGAGTGATTAAAATATTTAAATGATGCATTGTTTATTACTGAGCACTGTAATACTCCCACCATGGAAATTAAAGACCATTCTGTGGAAGATAAAAATGTCACATATGTAATCCATTATATTAAGGTAATACAAAATTATGCTAAAAGTAACAAACAGGTTTCAAAAGCACAATATTGTAGCTGAAAACTGATCACAAGAATAAGTAAACACTTAAAAAGAGTAAGGCCATCTTATTTGTTTTGGCAAAATTCATGTACCAGAGAGGCCAGGCACAATGGTATAAAACACTGACATTTGATGTTTAAAAAACAAAAAATTGCATCATTTCAGAATGACTGCAGCCTGTAATCTAGCTAGGCATGTCAAGCCAATCTCTCCCATCTACTTTGATTTTGGGAACAAAAAAACTTAAAAAGCAGACATTTATATTTTGTCATATGAACCGAAGATCACAATAAGGTCTAATGCTTTTATTTTTTGATTGATTTCAATGATTAGTTAGTGTTTGGAGCTGCATGCATGAATACTGTGTGAGACTGTAAAGGAGCTGTCAAGTGAAATGGACCTGACAGCAAAACTCCAATGGACTGCTGGCACATAATTGCACTTTAATAGATTCACAAATATCACAAGAGCTGCCAGTGTTTTGCACTTAATCATGAGCTGAATACTGACACCAACCATACTGCTTATGACGTCAGAAATGGACTATGCAGCTTGAGAAAGGAACACTTTATCAAAACAGGAGAAAGCGAGTGAGCTGCCATTGCAATGTTAAAATGTAAAAATAATCTTCCAGGACCAACTAGCATTCAACTGAGGACACCAAAAATGTCTTCAAAAGCTATGAATTAGGCAATAGGTCTTTGCTCTTGTGAGGTAGCGCAGTTGGTAAATGATTTGCACTGTAAATATGATCAAGAATAATTCCCGTGTTCATGTATAAAAATACAATACAGTATCTTCTCCATTACAATGAGAGGAAATGTGCCTTTCACAATATACACTTCTGCATTGTCAGACCTCTGTGCCATCATTCAAGTTGTTGTGAAGTTTGACCTCCAAGTTGACCTGCTTGACCTTGACGCTGTTGACTTTGCAAGCCTCCTGGTTTTTATTGAGGATGTTGACATTTGTCACAGTGCAGTGTTTGTTGTTGAAGTTCTTCTGTTCTTTTGCATTCGCAGGGAAAACCTCTACTTTGGTGTTTAGAGGGTACTCCTTTGCCCCATTCTTTAGTGACAGCTTCTTCCCTTTCCGGCGACATTTCCTTAAGAGGAAGCAGGAAGCCAGACAGACAAGCAGAAGCAGGGAAGCAGCTGCCAACCCACCAGTAAGGGAACCATCAGCTTGAGGGCTGAAGGTTACAGACGGTTGCACCTCCAACCGCAGTGTCTTCATGTTTGTGCCATTCTTCACTTGGTCACCCTCATTGTCATAAATAAGAGACTCATCCAGGGTCAGCCGCCCCGTCCTGTCCACCAAGTCTCTGCGATCCCTTCTCATCAGGTAAGTCAGCGAACGTTGAATTCTTGGACCAGAGATGGACTCTGGGCCGATCACGTAGATTACCTGCAGGTACCACTGATGTCCTGCTTCCACCTGTATCACAGTGAATACATTAATGCAGGTAGTGAAAATGCCGTCAAGGCCTGTGAGGATCAAATACAAGCATCGCGCATGCGTAATAATCACCAGGGCTTTAGATGACAGGCGCAACATTTGGCCGGGCGCCAGCTGTTCGGTGCTATACGGTTACAGTTATTTACACCCACAATTTGTTAAACAGTTTAGTAGTATGGGTAAAATATTAATGAAGCTTTGTATGACGCCCAAAAGTCATTATTAGTATAAATATGGCATATCCTTATGTTTAATAAATGTGTCTGACTTTGAACTGCAAAAAGTGTCACCACATCGCCGACATCTTTTTACCTTGTTTATCCACAAGATCTCCTCTTTCAAAAGACGTTGTGGCATATTGCACTGAGGTATACCAAACAGTAGTATACCGAAACAGTATTATGTGGCGTGCACCGCTAATCAAATTTAAGAAATATTTAAGTTTTGCAGATTACTAACTTCACAAAACGCATCTCATCAATATTTAAACCATACTACTAATCTTCTTACCAAATTATGGGCGTAAATAAATGTCCCTATAGCACCGAAAAGCTGGCGTCTGGCCAAATGCCTTGTCTGTCATCTGAAGCCCTGGTAATTATTGCGCATGTGTGATATAATATCGATATGATATCGCCCAGGCCTACATGCAACAATGAGTGCATCACTGACCTTGTACAGTGCGTCCACCTTCACTGTGAATCCATCCACACCTGGCATCAGCGTCATGGGATGCAGCTCAGGAATGTCAGAAGCAAAGCTGGCTTCGAATGGGACGTCGTGGAAATACCGGTCACATACCTCTGGCTGTTTTCGGTCCTACAGTTCATAAATTGCAATACTATAACAATTGCATTAAATTTTATACAATTTAAAGCATCATAGCATTTCAAGTGAGTTAGTTTTTGAAGTTGCGGTTAAGGACTAAATTTAGCAAAAAAAAAACAAACATTATTAATTTACAAAAAATATATATCACATAAGAAACAACCAGTAGTTTTAAGTAAACATTGATTTCAAATAGTAATAAACTGATACAGAAGTTCATTGTCAAGCAGCCTCTTTGGGTGCTTTTCAATTAGTGACACCTTTGCATTAACATAAAACACTATTTGCGTTTACTATCCCTTTGGGAGCCAATGGCTATAACTGCAATTATTAGCAAAATGGCAGGAACAGAACTGAATGAGTCAGAAAAATTATGACAATAAAAAGAACAAGTCAGTCCAGAAGATATCTGCAGATATTATACATACCTTGTCAATGAACATTTGTTATGAAATCAATAAATTAACAATATTTTTACAGAATTAAGCATCCGAAGACTTTCTGTGAATACTGTATATACTGTAGCAGCATTTGGACGCACCAGCAGCAGGAATCTGTGTTTGAGGTGTTTGTTTGGCTGAATGCAGCCATACTGTGGGCCCTCATTGTACAGCGTGCCAGTGGGGTCAAAGTAGGGCACATATCCATCCCTTCCAGTGCATAAGTAGACCTTTTCTAGCTGGAGTTTGTAGGCCGCATTCAGGTTCTGCTCAGGGTTCCAGAGCACCCGGCCATAGAGCGTCTGGCCTGAGAGAAGAAAAGTTCATCACAAAGTTAACAGAAAAATATGCCCCTTACTCCAAGATGCTACTAAATGCCTCGTGAACCTTGGAGTAATAGTGTTTTCTGCTACATATGAGGATACGCTTCTTAATACAGTTGATTACCCATGGAGAAGGCTCCTTTATAATCCATCTCAGCCATGGACACATCCGACTTGGCGGGATCCATCATGAAAATCTTCTCATTGTTGCACAATTGAAACTCAGTGTTTAGGGAGTAGACAACAGGAACTGGGCGGTTGGTCTGCTGGAAGGCGATAGGAACGAGAAACCTGCAAAAGAAGCTGGTTTAAGTTAATTGAACCTTTATTGTCCTCATGGGGATATCATTGTTACACCTCCCTCAAGCTGTCCACAAAGGGCAGCTACCTGTAGCAGCACCCAGCTGGGGGTTAAGGGCCTTGCTCAAGGACCCGCAGACATGAACTGGTGACCTTGTATTTACAGGCACACAGGCTTAGCCCACTGAGCCACACGCAGCTCCCAAATGACATCAGCTTCTTTCAGTCATGAAAAACATTTGGCTGTGTCAGTGGCCACCCATGCAAACACTGCCTGAACGCATCCTTGTTGGGCTTGGCAGCTTTCCTTATCGCTGGTGCCCACCAGCAAGTCCTTGGGTTCCCACATGACAGACTCTTGGCAGCCGCTTCAACGTCTGAGCCCTTAAACTAGGTCTATTGAGACCCAATGTCGCCGGCCCCACTTAGTACGCAGTAAAAGGTTTCTGGAGGTGTGAGCTGAATTAATCTAGCATAGAAACTCTTGCCAGACATTCCCAGCAAACCCTAATTGCTCATCTGGGTTGTCAAGGCCCATCTGACCCCTTCCTTACGCACTGAATCCAACTCACCACAAAGTGGCGACTGGTTAACAGCCTGGCCTCTCTCATCACCCAACACAACACAACCACAAAGTCAAGGTGATCTGGTGCCACGTACCCTTATGAGCATCTTTGTGTTCAAATACTGTGCTTGTTATGGACAATCAGTGCAGCTATCTTGTGGGCTCATCACCAGTAAGGTGAAAGGTGAGGGTCGTGTGTAATGCCATTTGGGTAAGGTGGTTAGTTTAGGGGATTAAAACTGCTTATACACCAATAGTAAGATACACACCATGTCAAAAAGAATACAGTTCATCTAAATAGCATTTTTCCTAAATGAGGATCCGTTCTCTGAAAGAATCTCATTTACAGTGAGCCTGCATTGGAGTGACATACTTTTCTGGGGCATGTGCTGTACAGGACAGGGGCTTGTCTCCTGGGTCGATCCACGGCTGAGTAGGCTGCACAGTGCAGGGTATGAGAAAGGCCGTGTATTCTCCAGAGTAATCCTTCCTGAGTCACACCACAAGAAAAACACCATGACCATGTGAAATGAGAAGGGCTCATGACACGTGATGACATGTCAGAAGCTCTATGACCTAGGAATCCTTGCTGACCTGCTATACGAACTGGTGGCCCTCCACAGCTGGTAAGGTGAGTCAAAGGTCTGGGCACTCCATAGCAGCTGCAGGTCAAAGTCCATACCCCTCAGGGGGTCAGGAGCCATGAGCTGTGACTTATGACCAGGGAGAGTGTGGTGCTCCAGGACAAAGTGACCTGGAAAATGCAGCAGGATGAAACACAGTATGCAATTCAGTGTGCTCATGCAGTTCATTCAGCCTCAGCAAAAATGAGTTTTTGGGTAAGTCACCTCTGAATTTGGCATGAGTTTTAAACTCAATCACCAGACGTCCATCCTCTCTAATGTAGATCCTGAGAATCTGCAGTCTGGCAGACAACACGCTGTCAGTCTGAATTCCTGACAAGACAGTGGGAAAACAGGTTTATGGACACATTTGTGCAGTTCGTTAGAGATGCAGTTAGTCATTTATGACAATCTCTATAACATTTCCAGGCCCGTGCATGTATGTACCTGTCCTCCAAAGTATAGTATCATAAAAGAAGGAAAACTCCATCTCGGTGTGATGCTCCAGTGAGGCCCAGCCCCTCGGTGCCGTCACGTAGATGTAGGACACATAAAGTGGCACTTGCACTGTAAGGAAGGACTGGGTTGAGTCCCTCACCTGTCACGGAACACAAAGACAGAATGTTCAAATGTGTACACGTGAACCAAGCCGACGTGCAACGGAGACAGAGGCACACCTGGAAGTCAGCCGTGACTGTGCCCCCGCAGACGTCGATCAGTTCGGTCATGTCGTAGAACGCCTCGAAAGTCCAGATGCAGTTCTTCAGATTGAGGTGTTTGTACAGCTGAATAGTCTTAGACTCTCTAATATCTGGGTTAAACTGGTAAGGCCGGTCGTAGCCAGGACCCAGGGAAATGCTGTCATAGGCCACGTCCTCCAGGAAGCCTGCCTCTGACATGGAAAGAGAAACCCACACATTATTACCCCGTGCTCTGTAGCGGATAAGCGGGGTGGGCAATAGATGGATGGACAGCAAACTTAATCATTATGTTAAAAAATATTTGCATAGCAAATTCATTTGAATTATTTTTGTGAAATGGCTTTAATAAAAGATACTTTTTAGATTAAATGATCACTGTTCCAAAATGGTCTTTACTCCCAAATGTAACATACTCTGACATCGAAAGACGCACTCAACCCTATGAGGTCGAAATTTCAGATCCAGAAAGTAAAAATCCACACCATGATTTTGTTTCAGGTAATCAGTTGAGTACTCATCTGACTCTTGATATTCAACTGGTTGGCTAAAACAAAATCCTGGCCAGGATTTATTCTTTCTGGACCAGAAGCTTTCACCTCTGACCCTCCTTACCCGAGATACCCTCAAGGTCTTTGAGGGTAACAAGGTTGGAGCAGATGTGCTGGTGACGGTAGATAGACTCAGAGAGAAGGAAGTGTAGGTTGTGAAGGGGCAAGGTTGACACCAAGGGGAACATGCCATCCTGATGAGGGACCTGCACTGTAATGTGAATCCTGCAACGTAAACATTACCTGTATTAACTGTAACTAGTTTCCTCATTTCTGTGATGTTTACACTGCTCATATGCATTTACGTTGAAAAGGTAAAATATGTCACTAATTAAATACAAAGCGGTAGCCAGTTCTGCTGCTTTCCCAACCCTTTTCTCAGAGGCTTAGCATAATCTAGTTAAGAACCTTACCCCACAGTTGAAAAGGTTCACACCGGTCAGGTCACATGACCACGCTCACCTGTTCGGATGCTCCTTGTGCTTGACGTCCAGGTACTTGAGAGTAGCAACGAATGACTGAGCCTGGAACCCACGAGCAGTTCCCGTAGTGACTGGTGTGTGGCAGATGGAGCCTTCCGTGCTGATAATGACGATGTTACTCCTGAGTGGAGTGCCCAGGTGTCCGGCCTTGTCCCGGGCTTGGGCCACGCAGCGCACGTGGAAGCGACGGCTGAAGTAAATGCTGTCCAGCACCTACCCACAGAACCCACACGTCAAAGAACGCACCATTGTGTTAAACACTGAGGGGGCGACCAAGCTGCATGCCACAGCTGCTTAGGTCTCAGTATTTACCTACTAAATGGGAGAAAGAACTATGGTTTGTCCCACCTTGTGGTTGACACTCGTAAAAGGGGTGTTGTCGGTCACTGTCTCGAATGGTGACCTCGCACCATTGGCATCTGTTGGAGCAGCAACTTCCCAGCTGAAGTGGATGGAGGACTGATTGATGCCTGCTTCCTCACAGCGCTCTCTCATCACAAAGTACTTTGGATAGTGAGGGTCACACGGGGTCACACAGATGAGGGGGTATCCCGGGGAGGGGGACTTCTTGTTCTCCTCTTTTGAAACTTCTTGGACATAGTCATAATCAGATAGAGACACCACCTGCAGGGGGATTGAAGTATCATTTAATCGGTGCAGCTCTCTATGGCCAAACTGCTGTTTCATTTACAGATCTAAATACCGATTGACTCTTATCGGTACTCTTACGATTGGTGGCGCAGGAAGGATGAGGCTTCCTGCAGCCTCCTGATCCAAAACAGTCACTGTTGCCACGGTGATCTCGCCAAGTACCGCCTCTACAGGATCATCAGGGCCAAGGACCACTGAGAAAGATTCATGCCATTCACGGTCCTCACTGGCCAAGATCTCAACTTTGAAAAGAACGTGGTCCATACCTTCAAAAGAGAAGATGGCATAGTTTTGAGACATACTGTAACGCTAAACGTTAAATACTTTACACAACAAACATTTTGTGAGCATTCAGCAAAGAGAACAATAGTAAAGACAATGAAACTAGGGGAAGAAGATCAGCCAAGGACCGTTGTTGGGAACTGACCAGGGTTGAACTTGAGCACCCTGCTCTTGGGGTTATAGTCCACACCCGACTGGGCCGAACCATCTCTGGTACTGCAGCGAACCTTTGATAACCGGTTCTGATCTCCTTTCCGGATGACCTTGATGGTCACCACCTCAATACCATCCAGGCCTGGAGGTTCCCGAACTTGATATGTTGCCTCCTCAAATTCAATAGTCGGGGCTGTGAAGGACAGTTTAGTACATTAGAGGAATATGCAGTGTGTGCCACATTACACACAACCTTTGTTCTAAGTTTGAAAGCAAGTCATTCCCATGTCATTTTTCCTGCTGTAGTCCAAAGTAGTCACATGCAGTTAGAAAAATGGTGAGTCTAAAATGCCCACAATATGTACAGGGTACACCTCAACCTGTGCCCTAGGCTGCCTCAGTGTGAAGGCACTGAGTTCTTTCCTCACCATCCTCATCATTGGTGATGGTGACAGTGGCAACATCACGAATCCCCACCATGGCTCCAGTCCAGTGGTCACCCTGTGGACTCCCAAGATGCACCTGGAACTCTTCTTCAGGTTCAAAGATAGAGTCATCATTGATCTGGACAGTGCAGTTCTTCACCTGAAATGAATAAACATAGACCCTCACCACCCATAATCTTCCAATGAATTCACCACAGGCTACAGGCATCGTTGAAGCTTGGTAAAATTTTCTCAGAAATTCTCTTTTCTTTGTTTTTTCCCTTCACTGCCCTACAAGCAGCTTTATTTGATGAATACCTGTAAAAAGTACAATGTATTTATGTCAATCACATTTCAATAAGCCATGAGATCTGAAGAGCTGCACCTTCTCTCCCTCATGAAAGATGATTCTAGAACTGTCAGTGTTTGTCCTCTCTTCAAAGTCGTCCATGACCATGGCAGACATTGTCCTGGTGTAGCATCTCACTGAGGATTTGAGGGTCAGGTCTCCAGTGCGGATGATAGGAATGTGCAGGATGCCGTCTTTCTCTTTCACAATGTACTCACTCTTCTCAAGCTGCATCTGGGGAACTGAGGAGAGATACAAAAGAGATCAACATCTGCTTCGTGTCTTAATCAGAGAACCAAAGTCAAGTTCTTAACAGAAGGCTGTTGATGCAGGTCCACGGGGCATTGTTACTTACTATCTTGGATAGTGTCTTCGATGATGACAGATGCCTCAAAGGGTTCCGTGAGCACAGCCCCCTGTGCTGAGCTAAGAAACACCACGAACGACTCAGACCCTTCGATGGCTGGATTCTGAATGTCATCCATTATTGACAAACTACAGGTCTGTGGAAAATGTACAAGAATGAGGAAAGGTAACGCAAGATGTCATTCATCAGTCTCAGTTCAAATGGTGTAATATAGAAAATGAAAGCTACTAGAACCCTGTCAGAGTGTTCTAGGCTTTTCCTAAAAATCTGAATGCATACCTCTTCTGTCTTCCCAGGCTTGAACTCAATCTTCTTAGAGCTGGGGATGTAGTCTACACCAGGAGTGGCAGAGGGAGGCTTCGAGGGTCGGGTGGCACACCACACAGAGACCAAAGACGACAGGTCACTGCCATGTCTGTGAACAGGGATCTCAATGGTGCCTGAGAACAGAAGATCAAAGGGCTGTATTCAGACAACTGCATCTGGCTAAAAGTACAAAAATGGATGCTATAGTTCTGTAAACACTTACCTGCATCCTCACTGAACGTAAAAGAGGAATTGCCCAGGAAGACTTTGGATGCATCATTAGGTCCATCAATCACCACTTCAGCTACACTGACATCCCCAATCCGTGCATTGTCAGAGGGGTCAGACAAAACCAGCTCAAACTCCTCAGACAGCTCATACTCGCTGTCATCGATCAGCCTGACATCACACGAAGACATGCTGACCCCAGGTCCAAAGATGACCCGGCTTTCCCTGCCCATCCCGCGAGACTTGAAGTCTGAGCCTGATTCTAGAGCGTGGAGACTGCTGCCTTGGGCAGATTTAGAGACTGAGTAGCACAGGGCAGATGCTGTGCTGCTGGTGTCACCTGCGGGTCCAAGGCACACATTTAGGACATGGAGTCTGCAAACACGCAGCGATACGCACTGAAAAGACACTGGACATTCATAAGTGGATATCTGATGAAGCATGAAGCATATAAAAATGAGTAATCAACTAGGCATGCAGAAAAACAACAATACACCACCATTTTACCAAAATGAACAGCTTCTATGGATGGATGGACCACCATCTTTCATTTTATAGATATTGCTGCAAATATTCAGTATTAAAGAAAACTGATCTGGAATCCTGGAGCACCATCACCTGAAATAGCATCTTTTCATTTCCATTATCATTACAATAATTTTTCTAGCCTCACATTACAGACGTGAAAGGTTAAATAGCTTTGCCCTAACCACCTCAGATGGTAGCGACTTATCTTAAACTGAGCTTCTGACACTAACCTTTCCTCTCGATGGGGATAAGCGCCAAACCGGCGCTCTCATTGACATGATGGATCTTCTTGTCAAACTGCAGTGTGGTCTCATCCTCCGTGTCGTTAATGTGGACCTTGACGCGGGTCACTGGACCCAGCAGGGCATATGCAGGCATGCTTAGCTCAACACTGAACATCTCGATGTTCTCGAACACTTGGTCATCGTTTATCATGATAGTGCACAGCTTGGTGTCCTCTCTCTCATCAAACTGCACCTGAAGGCAAAAAACAATGTTTCAATATTTCAGTTTTATAATTTAATAATGTACTGTATAATACAAACAAAATAAAAGTATTCATGATGTGTTTTTTAACATGTTCATTCTGAATGCCGTAACCGAACATCCATTACACCATTACACTTAAGCTAACAGTATTTTACCCTAGATGCAAAAATGGAATCTAATCCTCTAATCTTTTAATATAAAGACTACTGTTACCCCACAGTTATACATGTTATTTGTTCTGATTAGGTTTTTCAAACCAGAGTAGTAGGGGTATAATGGTACACGAAATTTACCTCGATTTTGGGTTCACGGTTCAATGCAATTTTGGAAAAACAAAATTTGTTTGGAAATTATTATTATAACACAAACAATTTGGAACAATGCGTCTGGTGACACGTATCAATAACAAAACCAAAGAGGAGGTTATTTGCACATTGTGAAAATAAATATGTAACATAAAAAAATTAAAAACAACATCATTACAATCATCGTGTGTTCTTTACTACAGAATATGGTCACATATCTGTAGCAATAAACACCCCTGTAGTAATAAATATTTTCTTGGCCTGGTCTGAATATCCTCGAAAAAGCACCTTATGTCAAGCAAATTTCACTGTCGCAGCCAGATTCCCAGTGTCAGCATAAAATCATGAGACTATTGTTAGTTGTGGCGCACTTCCATAATCTTAATGGTTTGGTGTAAGGTAGTCAGGATATCCATCTTAAATCAGTTTTTTTCTCGTTTTGATGTTCCAATAAAATCAACTGTGTTTAATATTATCATTGGTTTTTAGTCTTGTCTCATGCAAATAGTAACAGACATTGTTGACAGCTGTACAAATTACTGCATTCCGAATTACAAGGAAAATAATTGAGATGTTGAGAACTTGAGAAAGTTGAATTGAGATGGAATAACATAGAAATATAAAACAGAAAATAATGAAATCCGTATTATATAAAATAAAATCTGTTCACGCAGCCAGGGTAGTGTCTACATTCTGTGGTGTCTGCAGTGTCCATCCATCCATCCAACCACACATCCATCCATCCAACCACACATCCATCCATCTATCTTCAACACACAATAGCAGCTGTGGCCAAAAGCCATTTCTGTTTCCATTACACTTGTTCAAGTAAATTTACACCAGGGACATGCTGGGATATAATCTCAAAGAAATCTAGTTTGCAGTCTTGCACATACTGTAGGGACCCTGCAAGATCCCCAGTTTTTGCAAAATCATGGTCTATGACAAAAAAGCTCTGCAACTAATCACACACTGTCTTTAAATGTGAGAGACTGTTGGACTGTACTCTATAAAAAAATCTTTTCAAAGTCTTCTAGTGTACTAGTTTTCAACCTGCTCCTTGGGGACCGGCAGACAGTCCACGTTTTTGCTCAGTCCCAACACCCAGCACATTTGTGCCAGGTATTTGGAGTCCTTGATTGGTTACAAGCTGGGAGGGAGCAAGTACGTGGACTGTCTGGGGGTCCCTGAGGACCGGGTTGAGAAACACTGTTCTAGTGTATGATTAGGGTTAGGTGCTACAGGGGGACTAACTTGCAGAGGCTCTTTCTGTCTTGCTCCAATCATACACATGCTCGGATGATGTCATCTCAAATGAGTTAGAACGCTGAATGTGTTTCCAGCAACATATTCGAGTTTGGCGTACCAGCCTGGTCTTAACACTGGCTTCTCTCAGTTGTTGGCATAATTTATTGGGAAACCAAAATGTTCAGAAACCGCCAATTACTGTATGACTGATTGTAACCAGCATTAGCTGTAACGAATATCACAACCACAATCAGCATTTTTTCCCACCCATGTAAATAAAATTGTTCTTTTGTATCACTGTGCGTACTGAACCCGAAAATTATGTAACTGAAAGTACCATTACAGCCCAACAAAGTAGAAATATCCTTCCTGAAGGCAGTTCCTCCTCTGACACCTGCACCTATGAGTATTGGGTCACCACTGCAACAATGGCCGAGTTGTTGGGATGCTAGTAGCCCACCTGACCAGCATGCTCCACATAGTCCTGCTGTCCCGGCCGGGAAGCTGTGCTGGATGCGGAGGTGGCCGTCCCCTGCTCGGTGCGGCACAGCACGATGGAGTACTGGTTCAAATTGCCAGTCCTCTTGACCGTCACAGCCACGGTGCCAGCCTGCTCGCTCACATTGTAACTGAATACACACAGTGAGCCATCGGGAGACATCATTAACGCCACTCAATCCCAAAGAATGTGCAGTGTGACATCCAAGGTTTTTCCCCCTTGATAAACTTATATATGGCATTGTATTTGTGTGGAATAAATACTTGTGAATGTCTGAGGTTTAGTGCTTCTTTTCATCTAAACAGAAATCAAGTACTGAGCCACAAACCTTGCATGTTCAAAGCTGATGAGAGACCACTGGATGTGGAACACATTGTCAGTGACCACATTGGGTTTACTGTCTTTGATCAGAAACTTGAAGCTGTCCATGGTCTCTTGGATTCGTTCCTCATTGAGGACATACCGGATTAAGCCCAAGTTTATATCAGCTGCAACGACAAAATATATAGATTTATAACCTTCTATTTTTATCAAAGTACACTAGGGGTCTCTTTTATCAAAGTGTACATAAAACGTCCTAAACGTGTGTGTATGAATCCCCGGTACACAGAGGCAAACTGGTATTCATCACTCGTGCATAAGAACAGCCATACAGAATAAATGTTGATAAATCTCACAGATTTTAAATGTGAATGTGCATGCATGGCACCCTCAAAGAACCATATGTGGGCGTATAACTTCCGCATTAAGTTGCAGTTCAGCAACTTTATCAGTGGCCTGTCAAAGTAAGAGAGGGACCTAGTGTGGGGACAGGTGACATATGCAGTTAATGCTGTGTCACCTGTAATGTTCAGTTATGCAAGTTCAGTTATGCATCTCTGCCACTAGGGGTTTATGTGTACGTTATGTAGATAGTGTTTGTATGCACATATTTACACACCATAAGAAATTTATAAATACCATTCTATCTTTAAAAATGTGCGTAAGCACGGTTTACGCACAAAAGTGTTCGTAAGCACGGCTGATGAATGAGACCCATAGTTTGTTAATACTTTACCAAGAATAGATGTTTTAATCACAAATTTATTATAACATTAATAAAACGACCACTACAAATAACAAAACCTTGTGTGAAGCTGGTGATGGGAGAGCCAGGGTTTAGTTTGGTTTCCAGAAAGCCATGCTTGGGTTCAACTGTGACCTCATACACCAGCTGTTCATCTTCAGTGTCGGGATCCATCGTCAGAAGCTCTTTCTTAGAAATTAAATTTGTAGCCTGGAAACATGAAGCAAAAGTTAGAAGTAGAAGAATTTTTAAGCTGGTTTTGAGTTACAGAATGAATGTCAATTTCACAACATAAATATCACTTGCGTAAAAAAAAAAAAAACCTTACCTTATTGTCCATGTACTCCAACCAGTGCAGGCCCAGGTTGGTGACGATACGCGGCGTGCCGTCATCTACAGGCAGGATCTCTATCCTAAACTTCTGAGGAGCAACTGTCACAACCTAAAGAGGCATCAGTGGCCAATAGCATCAAACAGCCAATAGCATCAAACAGAAACCATGTGTTTTCGTTTCACATTAAATTCCACTATTTTCTTAATAATGATTGATCTATAATGCACATACAATCCCGCTTAACCAGTCTCGTCCATTTAGTTTTATAACTAATCTTGTTATAGATATAACATAGCCTTGTCTTTGGACATACTCACACTTGGCCCGGTTGCCTCATACCAGGTCCAAGCATGACTGTCCCCCATCCTCAATCCCCCGCTGGTCTGCATTCACATTCCACTTGACATTCCTAGCCTGAACGCACTTTCGTCATCACCGTGCAATTTTTTTGTGTTGAAGAATACATAGGAAGAAAAGTGCTATCACACAGCACGATGGAGTTTATGATTAATGTCCTTATTTTGTGACTTATTTGAAGTCACTTTGGGGGGGATGACACACATTCCTCTCACAAATTTGTCAAGTATGCAATGCGGCGATTTTCATTTAACTGTGCTGCTGTATTTTAACCAAATATCTTGGGAGTTTTTGTGTGTCGCATTCAATGGTTCCTGGATTCTCTCATCAGCCCTCTGCACCTCTGGCGTAGACCAATGATCCCTTTGCTGCAACATGTGTCACTAACTGATCTGTACAGCCTACCCGATCCATTCCTTCCAAGTTCGGTTCATGTGTAATGTACATGCGTGCATGCGTGTGCCAGTCGCATCACTGACGTCATGTCCGCGTTTCATAAGTCCAACTGAAATGCGCCCCGGTCCCATCTCTTCGAGCGGGCCGGGGCATGTTATGGACGATTTGGACTTTTGCGGATCAAATGTTCTTAATCCAGAACCCTTAAAACCTTTGAGGTACTGAAGTGATCTTCCACCTGTTGAGCACATGCCTCCTCTGACAGGTACACTCACCTCCTTCCCTTCTTCCTCCACCAGAAAGAACAGGCTGGATCCATCAGTTACGGTGAAAGTGAAGCGGTCTCTCAGAGAGTTACTCCCATCGTGGTTATAGCTAATGCGGTTTTGGTAGATGTCATCCATAGTGAAGGTACTGGTTTGCCGGTAGTTCTGCCCATTGTGTGTGCGCTCGATGGTGCCGTGCCGAGGAGCCTGTGCGATGTTGAAGGTAATGGACTCCTCCTACATGGAAAAGAACACGATGCATCATCCACAGGTTGAAAAAAAAATGGTAAATGGGTCTTTCAGATGGAGACCAGGCCGCCCCACGGACACTCACTTCCGTGTCGGCATCTGTGGCCTTCAACTCAAACTCTGTGATGGTTTTCCTGACACCTTCCTGCACCCTCATGGCTTGCATCTGAAGCACGGGTAGGGAATCGTCCACTGGTCGGATGGTGATGTAAAACGTCTGAGACACCTGCACAGCACAGGGACGCATAAAAGGGGACAGTAGCATGCAGCAGCAATCCGAACCCAGGAAGCCAGAAGCGATATGTCAAATTAAGTGGACTGAGAAATTGATAGAAATTGTACCAGACTGTTAATTTTGTGCGCTCAAGCATTGAAGCTATTTTTGCTTGATACCCATGTAACAGGCTTCTGCTCTAGACTCACCTCATTGACACCATCGGACACCGTGAAGGTGAAATCATCCGCGTGCTTCTCTTCCTCGCTGGTGTGCATATATTGCACTTTGCGGGAGACCAGGTCGGCCTGCGTGAATGTTCTGATCTGTGTCCCTGGAATAGTTCAATGTTCATACGTAATGCTTAGTCTATTTGGGTGGCCCAGATTAACATCTGATTGACATCTTTGATTCTCTGGTATTTTAGGCCATGGAAAATCTAGAAAATTTTTTAAATGAATGTTTCTGACTTTTGCAGTAAGAACAGAATATATATACAGTATGTTATTACTCATTATTGATTCAAATCCTAGTTTGTACAAGGTGTATGGGTGATGCATTGCAGGGGCTCTTGTGTGATGCATTGCAGGGGCTCCTGTGGGCCAGGGCGTGTCTTTAGAGGTGCTCGTGCGGCTGGCAGGTTACCCGGTGATGTGATGTACTCCAGGTGGCCCAGCTGGGGCTGCTTCGTTACCCGGTACACCAGCTCCCCTGGCTCACTGTCGTGGTCAGTGGCTGACAGCTCCAGGGTGGTGATCTTCTTCACCGTGTTCTCATTCAACACCAGACCCTTGTTCACTACCACCGAAGGGGGCAGTCTGTCCTCTGAGAATCCAGGAACAGGCAGTGAACATAACACAAAAACACCTCCAAGGTTTAGTTCTAACCAATTAGAAGTAAGAGAACCAAGATGGAAACATACCAAGAACACTGATGAAGAAAGACTGATCTATCACTTTGTTTCCTTCCGGGTCAATGAGGTTAAACTTGAACAGGACGCTGCCCCCCTTCTGTCCCGTTTTATGCTGGTATCGCACAGATCCTGGGAAATATCACGCCGCTCAGTAAACATGCAAAGCAAATTTACCAAACACAGTTACCATGAATTCACGCATATATTTGAAGTCCTCTATTTCAGTCAAACTATTGCGTAAATAAGAAGTCAAACCTTTGTTGATTTCTTCTTGTGTGAAGCTGGTTACAGGTCCTTTAACTGAGATCTGGACCAAAACTCCATTCTTGATTAATTTTAGTTCTCCAACTGTGGGGTCTTTGGTTATGACGTATCTCAGTTTAAGGTCATCAGAGTCTTTGTCTACACCTTTAAGATGATGGTCTGTGATTTGAGATGTGGATCCTGGGGAAGACACCAAACTTTCTTGAACTCACTCCGGTCACACATCCTGGTCTCTCATACATCAAGCATCTCACAGAATTTGCTCGATGTTTCTTCTGACCTGCTGTGAGCTGTAGACCTCGGTTGATGGCTACACGTGGTCCCTCTCTCTTCGCTATGTCCATGGTGAACTGCAGCTGAAAAGTTTCAGTGTGCACTCCATTCGTGATGGAGAAGTGCACCTCGTCAGTCCCCCTAGTCAGGCTATCTGGGGTGTAGCCCAGCAGCTTGTCCAGGACGTCCTGGTATGTAAATGTGGAGCCCTGAGACAAAACCCGGCCATTTTCTAATGGCTGAGAGAAGGACTGCCGCCTGCGTAGCTTTCCTGTGGACATAAGATGGCAGACAAGCACCACTGAAACATGTTACTAATGTTTTAAATAAACACAGCACCCACCCCTAGAACCCATGATAAAATTCAAAGAAAAATTTGCTTTTCAGCTTCTACTTTGGCTCAATGTCTTATTCACATACATTCACAATTTTAGTCATCGGTCGTGAAATAATATATCTATATGTTCGGCCATAAATATGGAATTGTCATAATCATGTGGGTGTTCAATCAAGTCCATTAAAAAGCAGTATCTCTCTCAGCGTGTGACATTAGACAGACCATACCGTAGGAGGGCTTCTTAATGACGGTGAAGATGACCTCGTTGCCTGGGAGGTCACGGCCCAGAACCATAAGGGAGGAGTTTGTGATGACCACGCCAGAGCTCTCGCCCACATCGATGTTACTCACAGAGATTAGGGGGGTTTTTTCTTCCTTTCTTTGCTATAAAGGCAGGTTGTTGATCATATATACTATTTGTAAGACAACAGAACAATATTTTTTACTAAAACATATATATTCAAGTAAATTTTAAATTTTACTTTCATTAAGTTACCCCCTTCAATTGTAAACGTGTTGTTTTATTTTTAATTCATATAACAACTTTAAGTTTTTTAATGAACTAGTCAACCAGTATATTGTTTTGACAGTCTTGCAAGGCAGTATGAAAATCCACCACTATTAATGTCCTGCCTTGCTCATCCGCCCCCTCATCTACCCCGTGTGGATTCCCCGTGTTTACCAGCTGTTTCTTGTTGCTGTCATTAGTCCAATGAATTTAAGTCTGTGTTAGGTATGTTTTGCCCAGTCCGGTCATTAACGTTGTGTTCACTACTGAGCGTCTTCGCCTTCATTAAATCCCGCGTTTACATGACTTCCCGACTCCTGCGCCAGTTTCTCCAGTCTTCCAGACTCCAAACAAGACACCGCGCCTCACAGAGGAGTATTACCTCAACCTAATTGATGAGGTAATATACTGGCTCATCCAGGCCAAGATGCAAATGAACCCTGTGGCTCGAGCTCTTGCCATCTGATCCAGGAAGATCTGCTTCCCTGGATAGTGCACCCAAGGCTCATCTGCCTGCAGCTTCGCTGTTGTCCGCATCTGAGGCCCTGGCCCGATGCTTCCTTGCCCCCCAGGGTCTTTACTGGCGGGTGAGAGGGGATCCAGTAGCGCTGCACTCCACGGAGGCGGCCTTGCTCCTTGAACAGCTCAGGAGGGAGTTCGCTAAAGTAAGCTTGCAAAAGCAAGAGAGATGCTGACAAAGCTGCTTCTCTTGCAGAAGGGACAAGCCTCCCCGTGGTGCCGGCTGCCATCCCCTGCTCTGCTCCCTGAGGTTCCTGCTCTGCCGGCTCCTGCTCCACCACCCGAGGTTCCTGTGCAGGCAGTTCTAGTCTCCCCAGTTCCTGCACCATCCTCCGTGGTTCCTGACCCGGCGGCCCCTGCACCGCCTTCCGTGGTTCCTGTCCCAGCGGCTCCTGCGCATCCCTCCATGGTTCCTGTCCCGGTGGCTCCAGCACCGCCCCCCCCAGCACTGCCTCCAGCACCGCCCGCTCTTGCCCCCGATATTCCTGCTACGGTGTCCAAGGTCCCCGCGCCCAAGGTTCCTGCTCCTGTGCCCAAGGTCCCTGCTCCAGCATCCGAGGTCCCAGTGCCCGAGATCCCTGCTCCGGCACTTGAGGTCCCTGCACCCAAGGTTCCTGCTGCGGTCCCAGCTCCGCCTTCCCTGGTCCTGGACCTCTCGGCCACAGCCCCCTTGGTCCCTGATCCTCCAGGCGCAGTTCACCTTCTGGTTCTAGTCTCCCAGGTTCATGACCCTGCTCCCATGCCCCCGGATTCCAAGGCCGCAATCCCTGTCCCCAAGGAGGTCCCAGATTGCCTGACTACCGCTTCTCCCTCCTTAAATGGAGCTGGAGAAGGAGCTTGAGTGGGAGCCCTTGGGGATAACCCTGACTGTACCTCTGCACGCCTCTGGTGGGTCACCCCAACCTCTACCTCATTGTGGTGGATCCAGGCTGGGTGCTCCTGTTTAGCAGTAGCCTTCAGCTCTGCCCACAGCGTCTCGTCCATCTCCATCATCAGTTGCCTACACCTGGGCTGGTTGTGGCTGCGCCTCTGCCTGCCGTGGCTATGGTTCCCTCCACCCTTCCGCCACTGTCACCTTCACTTTCTTCCTCGCCTTCTCCGTCAGCCCCTTCACCTTCCCCCTCATCACCTTCGGCCTCGCGGTCCCTCCAACTCCCTGTTTCCCCTCACCCTTTGCTTCCTTGCCGCCTGTGTATATTCCCCGTACTGTTCCACCATTGTTCCCTTTTTGGTTCCTTTGTGCCCCCTGTCTTTGCTCCCCATCCCTTTGTGCCTTTGTTTATTCCTGGTCGTTTTGTCCCTCCAGTTTGTGCTCCCCCTGTATCTTTTCTCTTTGTGTGTGTTTTTGTCTTTGGTGTCCCTGTGTCTATCTCCGTTCACTGTCGTGTGTCGATTGTTGTTCGAGTTGTGCTCCCTGTGCCTGTTTTATGTGTTGGTCCTGTTCCCTGTGCTTCATTGATGTTTTTGATTCTGTTTGCTCAGGTTCCGTAATGCTCCTGGTCCAGTCCTGCCCAGCTCGTCTATTCCTTCCGTGTTCCATGCCCCCTCATCTATACAGTGTGGATTCCTTGTGTTTACCAGCTGTTTCTGGTTGTTGTCATTAGTCCAATGTATTTAAGTCTGTGTTAGGTATGTTTTCCCCTATCCGGTCATTAATATTTGACAGGCGATCGAAGGAGATGGACAGGCAGATTGATGTGGAGTCAGCAGTGATACGGGTGCTGCATTAGTCTGTCATGGTGAAGAAAGAACTGAGCCAAAAGGCCTATCTATGCTCCTCCCCTCACCTATGGTCATGATCAATGGGTAGTGACTGAAAGAACGAGATCGCGAGTACAAGGGGCCGAAATGAGTTTCCTCTGCAGGGTGACTCGGCTCAGTCACCCTGCAGGAGCTTAGTCATTCGGGAGAGACTCAGAGTAGAGCTGCTGCTCCTCTGCATCGAGAGGAGACAGATGAGGTGGCTCAGGCATCTAGGATGCCTCCTGGACATCTCCCTGGTGAGGTTTTCCTGGCATGTCCCACTGGGAGGAGGCCCTGGGGAAGACCTAGGACACACTATGTCTCCCAGCTGGCCTGGGAATGCCTCAGGATTCCCCCGGAGGAGCTGGATGAAGTGGCTGGGGAGAGGGAAGTCTGGGTTTCCCTGCTGCCCCCACGACCCAAACTCGGATAAGCAGTACATGATGGATGGATGGATGAATGGATGGATGGATGGACGGACCGACGGTCATTAATGTTGTGTTGAGACCTGAGTGTCTTTGTCTTCATTAAATCCCCTGTTTACACGACTTCCCGACTCCCGCGCCTGTTTCCCCACTCCGTGACTGAGTGAACACGACAATTAAGTTACGGCATGATTAATTAAACCCAGCCAGAAAGTAACCTTAAATTTAAAATTTTTTATAAGTCTTTCACAATGCTTACTATCTGCTCTAGAGCTCTAAACTACAAATTTGGCAAGAAATGCCTCTATTTAAAATAATACAATGTTAAAAACATTAGAAAACTCTACCTGGATATTAATGTTGATATTGAAAGCTTCTGTCTGGGTATATCCATCACTGATGTAGAAGCTGAACTCATCGTGATGATGGTCAGTGACCTGCTGGATGTTCTGAACGTAGACAATGTGGTCTGACATAAGGTCCTCCACAGAGAAAGGAACGTCAGGGCTGACGATTTGAGCTCCACCAGTTTCTCCAGCTTCAAGATGGACAAAGCAAAAGTTAGCTGAACACATTTCAGTCCACTGGTGCTCAGCTTCTCGGGTGTTCTGAGACTGCTTCCGTTCGGTGAGTGACAAATGAAAATCTCTCATTTGAAATGTGCTGGTTTTGCTAACAGTTTAGCAGCCAGCTCACCTTGGTTCGTGTTCTCAATGTAGCCATACTTTGGGGGACTGGTCAGCCACACCAGAAGCTCCTTTTTCGGTGTGTCCGGATCGCTAACGATGATGTGATTAGCAGACAGGTGCACTCTGCCGCTCTCTTCAACCTGCACATAAAATCCAGAGCATTTTCCGCTATAATTCTCAGAACATGGTTCCTTGACCTTTAGCCATTAACCCTGAACCGCAAGTTATATCAAATAAATAAATGTTTTTAAATCAGCTTAAAAAATGTTTATTACAGACAAGTTTGTTGTGACATCAGATTGCAGTGGACAAAAACGTCCTTTCCAAGGTCCCAAACCTACCTTGATATCACCATGAACTGTAACCACAGGAGGGCGCTTCAGCACTGGTGTTATGGTAATGGTGTACATCTGGCCATCAAGCCGATTGTTTTCCCCGTCATAGACGATGAAGTGGAAAATATCAGTGACTGGCTGATTCCCAGTCTCAAACGAGGTAACATATCTGCAATTTAAGATAAACAATGTGTAGGACCTCCTATGCAAATAATGATACACATAAACAAGGAACAAGCATAGATATTATGTTTAAAGGGCATTTATACCGTATATTGTGGTCATTGATGTCCTCCATTGAAAAAATGGAATACTCTGTCAATTCCTTGTGGTGTGATGCAGAGTCAGTTCTGGTCAGGATACCGTACATGGGGGTAGAAACTATCTGGAATCGAATCTGGTCATCTGGAGATTTGTTGTCCTGCACAGTAAGTACATTTTTAACAATAAACCTGAAAAGTTCATGAGAAGTGGCACATCACTCCGACGGCAGTCCGGTATGAGCTCTACCACATAGGCCAGGTGGCTTCGCGTGATGACGGTGCTGCTCTTCTCTGGAACTTCCATGGACAGCAGGGCATCAGGGTGGCGCTCTGGCCCGTCTCCCTTCACCTCCATCACCAGGACCTGCACTGTGATGGTGGCTTCGGAGGAGCCGTCCGTCACCGTGAATACAATCGCGTCGTTTTCTGTCGTGATCCCGGCATGCTCGTACTGCAGAACGTTCCGCGTGATGTCACTGAAGGAGAACGCGTCACCTGAAAATCAAACACGATCGTCACATGCTGATTGCCGTCCACTGACTGGTAACCAGCACAGGACAGGTGGCGGGACATGTGATGGCGGGCTGTTTACCATTCGCCATTTCACTTCCAACACCACCATCCACTTTGAGAAGAGTTCCATGCTGAGGTGTCTCCTCCAGCAGAAATTCCAGGTCATCGGGGGCAGTGTCAGCATCAGTTACATCTAGCTGCTGAACACCTACACAACACAAGTATAGAACAAGCTCCATGAATATTTAAAACAAAAAAACTAGCATTCAGGGGATACATGCATACCAACACATAATACAATTAATGAGAAAATGATGCATGCTAAAGGAATGAGGTGAGAAAATTACTACAGGCTCTGGGAGACAACCTGTAAGACTGACTTCTGTAGCATAAGGACGCACCAAGACTACTTCAGCTCTTACCTATAGGGGCTCTACCTCCCAGGCTGACCTCAAGCACTGGGTCCAGGATGTGAAAGACAGGAGGCTGCTGGTGGTTGGCCAGCAGATGGATGGCAAACGGTATCGGTGGAGTGGTTCGTTCTCCATCTGACACTGAAAGGACAAATCAAACGTATGTGTGTTTCAAATGTATGCAACTCAACACACTTCATGCATAAACCAGGAAATGCCTGTTCCAGGGAAAGGATCCAGGCTCTCTGTGACTGTATGAGGTATGCAGTTGAATGATGGATGGATGGATGGATGGATGAATGGTTTAATTCTTCTAGTACCAAGAAATTCCATTTTTAAGCAAGCATGCTTACAGCAAAAGATAATGTCTAAAATGGAGTAGTTATCTGAAAAAACGTGTCGTACAGACCAATAACATTTGAAATGATGGACTGGATGCTTGACTGTACATGGGTAATACCTGTGAAATTGAAGGTCACAAATTCTGGAAGACCTGCAGAGAGAAAAGCAGTTAAGAGTTTATCAGCGACAAACAGATAACTATGTAAACAGATGACATGAGTTTGATTTCAGTTTTGATGAGCCAGAACAATGGAGATGTGCTGCTGACCTGCGAAGGAATACGGGTAGAGCTCTTGCAGGTGGGGTGGGGTGGAAGGGGGCCGGTAGATGATCTTGCTGCCGTCGATGTCCAATTGCGTGAAAACATACACAGGTTTATAAGGCCTGTCTTTATGCTCAATGGTACCTGCGGGGACAGCACTAAGCTCAAACAATTGTAGCTGCCATAAAATAATAATTAATATGTATTTATAGCTGTACTTTCCACTATGGTCTAATGAGAAACTGAGTGCTTCCTTTTTTTTGCATTACCAGGAAGTATGTTGCAAGGGTTTGAAATGAAATGTATTTATATCGTAAGCTTATTTATATCAGACATATGCGGTGTGGTCTCTGTCCCTGAGGTCAGGCACATGGCCACAATCCTGAAAGGATTCTTCACATAGAGGGATTTTTTTAACCTTGTTCTTGAGTTAAGGGCACAGTGATATCGTAGACCAAATTTTCGCTCGGTGTCTCCATGTCCACGAAGGAGAGAGCAGAGGGTGTTATCACTGTAGTTTGATCCTCCAGGGCCTGCAATGGGAAAAAGCAGCAGCCACAGAAAAGGTAAAAAGGCAAAGCAAGACGACATACACCATGGCTGACGTCGGTCAGCACGGCATCTGCACCGTACCGTCACATGTAACGTCGCCCCCGCAGCCAGGCGAGGGAAGCCCGGCGTCTCAGAAACCACGGCGACCTCGAAGCTCCGGCTGTCACTGAGCATGCCGTCCTCGCTCGACACCTGAAGGGAACACGCAGCCGTCAACCTCAGGAGCTGGAGTCTTTCTGCAGATTAGATCATCTGCCATTGGTCAGCTGGATAATCTTTTTTTTTTTTTCCAGGCCCGCCATCTTAGGGGGGGAAGCACTGGGTCCACTAGGCCCAGCCCTTGGGGACACCCAGAAGTCATCTTCATGAAGACCAAGTTGAAGTAATTTTAATAATAATAATAATAATAATAATAATCACCACCTTTATTGATCCCCATGGGCCTGGGAATTATGCAAATCCAAGTGGGTCTGCCTGTGTCCTTTTAAAAGCTTATAAGACCACGGGGCAGGAAGCCTGTCGCTCATGTTATGCTCACCACCAGAGGCGGAGATTTCAGGTCCATAGAGTACAAATCCAGACCAGGATTTTGTTTCAACCAACCACTTGAGTATAAAGAGTCTCAGTCACAGAGTACTCAACTGGTTGGCTGAAACAAAAACCTGGTCTGGATTTATACTCTCTGGACCTGAAATCTCCACCTCTGCTCACCACTCTACTAGGTGGGGGATGATACCGCTGAATGATCAGTCCCCTTTTTCTGATTGTTTTCTTATTCACTAAGAGGTTAGACAAGCATCCATCCATCATCACCATGTGGCAACCTCAACCTCACCATGGGCGCCGTTCTTTATCATGAAAATGATCAGTATGCCGTATCAGGGCTCTTCATTCTGGCCCTTTATTCCAAATCCAGGCCTTGTTTTCAGTATTCCCAGGCAGTTACTTTAATAATTACCAATTCTCATTGGTCAGAGGCTTCACATCTGGCTCACAGGTATAGGAAAATCAGCAGGGTTCAGACCTTGAGAACTGTGATTTGAATAGACCTGCGCTGTATTATTCCCAGTCAGGTCATACCTTAAAAAGGCCTACTTGGCCAAGAACCAAATTACTTTATTTCCTATAAAATAATAATAATTACTAGTATATATTTTTTACTAAAATCTGAAACTGATAAAATCACCAAAATTTTACTATGGGCACCATACCAATAAATACTATCTTTACACTGTCTAATTACCATTTTAGCAATGAAAAAATATCATCCTCTCAGTTATAAAAGCCATTCAGCCAATAGATGTCACCATTCTCATGTTATGAAATGCATTTGAATAATGCTCTCGTGTTCAATGCATGTTCATTCTCAGTGTCCTAATTCTGAAGTTCCTTGGAACTTCCCGTCAAAATTTCTACTCCCCTGCTGTTTTTAGTGGCCTCGATATATGCAGCAGCCTAAACTTGAACTAGATACTTAAGTTTCACATACAGTGTTTACCAATTTTAACTACATTTACGAGTAGAAATGAGGTAATGTCACCCCGTTTGGTTTTATAAAATTGGGTTAATAAATGTGATCTGTTGAATTATACAGAGGCAAGCAGCAATATGGCACAGTCGAGAGTCGACAAACAATTTAAGATGCTGGAATGAAAAGAAGATGACATCAATTTCCAGGGCAGAAAAACCAAATCAGGAGGCCATAAGCACTGTCTTCAGTAGCCAAACACACAGTGCCTGTGACCAATACACTAAATACCACCCCAGCCCAAGCGTCACATGAACTTTGGTAGCGTCTCTCCACACCCAGAGGGCAGGATGAGGATGAGGATGTCATTCCTCTGTATCAGACAGCAGGTGACGCTCCACACTGCAATTCATGCTGACATAAGTACAAAAAAATGTACTGACAAAAATTCTGTGCATTTCAAGCCTTCTACAAGTACCTGAGACACCAAAACAACATCTTAATGGATTTTTTTTTTATTCTTCACGGGGGTGCTACAGCATATTCACTACTGATACTCAGTCAGTGAGGTTGCCTGCAAAGCGTATCTCTAGCATAATGAAAGTGACCCCTTGATAAGCCCTGAGACGCAGAGCAGCTTCTCTGCTCACCCATAAGTCAAAGCCATCCCTCTGGGTCCCGCGGTGAAAGCGCTGGTACCAAACCGCTCCCGCGTCGACGTCCCGCTGGCTGAAGGAGGTGGCGGAGAGAGAGGCCCGCCCATCGGGCAGCTGCTGCCAGCCGTCAGCCGGCCCGTCCGCTGGCATGGGTATCAGCAGCGCCAGCTTGCCTGCAAAACCAGTGCAGACGTCAACTGGAGGATGCCGACTGTGGTCTTTCATAAAGTGGGTCAGTACTGCGGCACAGGAATACGTGCGACACAGGCTCACCACTGGAAGTGAGCACTGACAGAGCAGTGAAAGGAAAGACAGAAAACTGCATGAGAAGAATCGCTGGAGTGATCAAAGTCTGATCAGTTGCTTCTAACAATAGATAAATGGAGTTGGTTAGTATGACGAACTACAGCCGAACTACCCTACACTGGCTATGTAGCTGTAGTGAGGTCGGTCTGTACCATATCTGGGCCTTTCCTTGGAGGGGACCACAGTGTAGAGAGTCTTGAGGTCACTGGAGGTCTTGTTTTTCACTCCCAGGTGTGCACTGGTAATCTGAGCCATCCCACCTTCTCCAACCCAGAGTGTTGGATTGGATGGTTTGAGAGGAGAGGTGACATTCTGCGAAAATAATGACATTGCCACTGTTTAATGATCACATCCATTTACCATGGGATTTTTTTTATTTTTTTTGGAAATTTAGCAATTTAACTTTGTACTTACTAAATTATAATTAAAATGCTTCTACAAAAAATGAGGCATATCAGTTAGAATGCCATTTGGTAATATGTGTCAGCTATGAGAGAGAACTCTCAAACTATATTCCAATATGGCAGCATGGTGCATCAGTGATCAAAACTAGTCATTTTTTTGATGCATCAAGAGTCCAGACTCAAAAATCATGGCCACTTATGTCAAATACAGACAAACTGGATTAGGCAAAGAACAGTGGTCACAGATTAAAGCTCACAATCAAAAATAGATGGACACTTAACAAGATAGCAACTAAACACCAAAAAGTAAAAAAGAAAATTGACAAGACAATGTGGAAAATAAACAAAGCTGGAATTCATAGTAGGATGTGTTACTGCAAAGGGGGTTTCTATGTCCTTCACAGAACTAGGAGCTTCTCTTCTTGGATGGCTGTGTACCCCACCACTCAGTTCAGGACGTGTACTGGCGCTTTCCCAGTGGCACCGAGAATTGAGCCGTACCGTGAACTGACGGTTTTCCATCGTGAATTATCCAAGCCGTACCCCAGCCAAAAGTGCGCTCACATGGCCCCGCTTACTACTAAGGCTGAAGAAGTTACCAGAGCGAGCTGGTCGCATCTCCACCACCTGATTGGTGTAAATGCACAGAGATACTGCCGATCTGTGTCGATATGCATAGATTATCCGAAGGCATAGTCTATATATTATTGATTATTAGTAGTATCACACATGGCAGCGTATTAATGCATTCCCAATAACTAGAAAATTGAAAATTTCCAACCATCTGCAGTACTTAAAAAAGTACTACAGAACAGCTGATAGGAATGGATATGTATTGCAAATTTGTGCAAGCCAATGTAAACCATTAGCATTTCATGCTAAAACAATACAGTATTTCTCACAGATGTGGTAATGGAAATTAGCACATAGTAAATCATAATGTACACCGTGTGAAAAGTGAACAAGCTTCCCTTCGGTTACACATCTCTGTTGTTCCCCAACCCTGGCACCACCTTAACGAGTCGACCCTTCGCCAGTGGAAAGCCGAACCGAGCTGGAATTGTGCAGTAACTTGTCTCTCTTTGTAGTATAGCTTAGGTACGGTTCTGTTCCTGTATACCAGTGGAAAAGCAACGCAAGTAGGAATGAGGCAAAAGGTGGCCCGCCTTCCTTATTAAGTCACCGCTATTAACAGATAGTTAGTCGCTTCCATTATTTTGTCCACCCTGTGCATGTTTGTTTGTGTATTGCAATTCTACTGCTTCCATACCATTTTAGCCACATTGACGTGGACAAGCAGGTTCTGGTAACTGTAACCATCGCTGATCTGCAGCAACAGTGTGTCCTGAGGTCCATCTGAGCCATCATGAACATAGTATAGCTGCTCTTGGACCAGGTCGTCAAGCCTGAACTGCTGCAGTGGGCGCTCATGCAGGAGATGGCGCAGGTGCCCGTGCTGGGGGGGGTCCCGAACTACAACAAGCACATCTTCGGGATTGTCGTCGTCCTGGATCTGCAGCACTGAACTTGTGAGGAGCACTTTTTCACCCTTGTTCACCAGAAGAGGTTCACTGGTCAAGACGTATGGAGCCTGTACACCAATGGAGACAGCCAAGTTCAACTCTAAAGCACTGAAGCTCAGAATATTTGCAGTCCATAAAATATTGTAAAAACTTTCTGATGTAGTGTTTTTTTGTGAAACATGTCTAAAGTGATTTTTTTTTGGATGAACTACAGATTCTAATGAGACCTAAATAAATCACTGTGCAATACTGTTTGATGACAAGAAAAGCAGGAAAACATGTTCAGGGCTGCAGGTACCTGGAAAGAAACTGCCTGGATATTGATAGTCTCTGGTGCAGAGAAGAGCTGCTGATCAGTGACTAGCAAAGTGAAGTGTCCACTCCTGCAAGACCACAAAATCAACCATTAGAGCAGCAGCAACACGGTATAACAGCAACTGCTTAGGGACTGATCTGGAAATATGCATATGGTGACTGCAGATCATTCAGAGTTGGCAAGGGAGTCTGAAGGTGGTCAATGTATCTGATTATCTCTCTGTAACTGCTGGGGCACTCAGCGGGGGTTTAGGATTGCTAAGGGGTGGAAGATTTCCGGAAACTTTCCAGAAACTTTATATTCCATGGTAAGTTAAACTGGGGAATTTTGGAAATATTCCAAGTTGGAAACTTTCCATGGGATTTAACTGGAATATATGGGGATTAACAGGAAAATTCCCAACATTTTTCAACCTTAGTCTACACCCTCCATGTATTTAAGAAAGCTTTATGGCAACACTAAATCCCAGTCCAGCAGCTAACCAATGCCTCCCTCCAAGCAGAAGGAAGGCCTTGGAGATCTACAGACCGCACAATAAATGCAAGATAAAATACTGTAATAGAAATAAGCACTAAAACGCAATGCATGTTAAACATGCGGAGGAACAGGTTATGGAGAAATTACATGCTTATCAATAGGCACTTTTCTACTGCACAAAGTACGGTACTTTCGGCACGGTACTTTCGCTTTTCCACTGACTTCCAGTCGAGTACCAGTACCAGAATTTCGAGTACCAAAAGTGCCAAACCAGTTGGGGTACTTCTTTGGTACCATGGTACTTTGGGGTGGGACTTGCAAACGTATTTGCTGTCGATTGGTTATGCAAATACCTGCCGCTGAAACACAAAATACAACCGCGATCTTTTGAAACACACAGCGAGACACGAAATAAAAACCAGTAGAAACAAAAATATAAAAAAATAAATGTAAAATGGAAAGATGGACAAACGAGGAAACACAGGCTTTAATCATCATATGGTCGGATGATCCAGCGGAATTTGGATGACACGACTCGAAATAAAAAAGTTTTTGCCGTTCAATTCAGTTCCCCTGTTTCCCCTGTCGCGCGCTGATTTGTGCATGGTTTCGCTGTTGTTTATATGTCTTTTTACAAAGCTCTTGAGGTAAACAACCCATATATTTTAGAACATCACATGCCTTTTCGATGTTTCTTGTTTTTACACATAATAAATGAAATTATTTAATTCGCTGGATAGAGATATTTCTTGATGAAAACGGTATAGAATTGCTTATAAGACTA
>JAABNX020000046.1:22147680-22160315 GCA_015163995.2 Mormyrus lacerda | reverse complement strand
ACAAAGAGCAGATACAGCTTCCTTTCACACTGAATAATTTGAGGAAATATACAATAGAAGCTGAGTGTATTATAATGGGGGGCACTCTGCCCATCTCTCAGGAATAACAGCTTTTCTTTTCTGTTTCCCCCTGTTCTGTTCCTCCATTTTCATCCTTCCAATCACTTATTTCCTCCATTAAGTGAGAAAGATGTGGTGAAACAGGCCAGAAGTCTTAGTTCTGCAGCCCAGAAGCTGCTCCAGCAGGAGCAATAGGGCCCAGAGCAGTTTTGTCATTTGCAGCCTCATAGGACTAACAGTGGTTCATTTTGTACTGTTATGCATTATAGAGGTACCTAGTAAGGTTTGGGTCCAATTCCCAAACTCATCTGAGTCATGTTTTCACTTTTATTTAATAGACTGGGAAACCACAAGCCCCTGGAAAATGAATCAGTTTTTTCCCTCAGTTGTGCCAACAGTTAAGAGCAGAATATTTAATCTGTGAAGAGTTTGTACCGCCGTCGTGCCATTTTCACACGCAGCCGAGACTTTTTCCATTGTGCCAATGCCAGTGGAAGCACCATAAATATAAAAAAGTTTTAATTTAACAACTGTCAGACATGTGACAAGCTAAGAATGGACGGGCCGTCTTCTAGATACCGATGGTCTTGAAGTCCGTCTGAATTGAATCGCCGCGCCTCGCTGGGGTAACGCCCGCGCTGAGGATGTCCTGTCATGAAAATGAAGCTCCGTGACTCAAGCATGGCCTCCAGTGCCTTACTTCTTAATGAATCCTTCCTTCAGTCCAGGGGAACATTTTGTAATGGGGAAGCGGGGGTTAGTCCCGCCCACTGCGCATTCCGTTAGCATGCTCTATTTCCCGCATGATCTCTCGCTTTTTCGGCGATCAGTAGGATGTTGCGTGGCTCTTTAATTGTCTGGTGCTCGTCAGAGCGAGTCGATATAAAGCATGCTGGATTATTTGTGCTCTTGACACAGTAAAGGGCGGCAATGTAGGATAATTCACCTCCTGTCTGTCACCCTGCCAGAGTACTTAAGACTCGTGTGTCGCTAGAACAGTCGTGTTGTCGAAGCTTGTTATGATTCACTTTCTTCTTCTAGGTCAGGATAGGCGTTAGTGACCACGACCGATACCGTTACTCATCTCCTGCTACAGTGGTCTTGTTCTGGTGTAGAAATGTAATGTCAAGTAGTCCTTAGCACTCCACGCTAACATTTAGAAAATAGCGATCCATTTGAGAAGTCACTTCGACTTTGTTCAAGATCTTTCACAGATAACAGTTTAGATGCCAGCAAAGACTGCTTGAAATCGTTTTGATAATGTTGCAGTGGTTTATGTCACTATGTCGGGGTACATTATGTAAGTTCTGGCAGTTTGATTGCATGCTACCATAGCGACAAACTCATATTCGCAGTGACCTTTTGTTTTTCAGTTTGATCTGGCCACCATGGCCTACATACACTGACATATCACCCCAGCAGCCTGTCAGCATCACTCCTTATGATATGGCTGATTCAGAAATACTTTATGGTGCTGATTCACAGTACTGTGCAAAAAGGCAAAGAAAACGTTTGACGCTATCAGTTAAGGTAGTAAGTGTATATTGGCTCAGAATTAACAGCTACACAAAAAAAAACTAACAAAAATGTCTTCAGTTCTCCGGAAAAGTACTGACGACTTGCTGGATGGCTAGATGAACACCGCTTCAGTTCCAAACCTCTCCTCAGGGGCACCTCAGCCATTCCATGTATTTGTTACATTTCACCACCAGCTCAATCAATTAATGAACCTAACTGGTTAAAAAAAAATAGCCAAACAGCGTGTGCCATTGGGTGACTTAAGAAGTAAGTGGCCATATTTGATGGTTACTGAAAATACTCTGCTGACTGTAGGGGAGGTTTTGAAAGCCGACGCACTTTGACAGTGAGACAATATCATGAAGATCATTTAAACATTTAAGACTTCTGCATGGCACTGTATATCCAACATGGAGACACTGAAATGCTCTGAGGGCGGTAGGCATGTGGACTGGAAGTGAGAAGGAACACGCCACTGCCGCAGAGAAGGGGGGTGGCTTTTTGAGTATTATTGGCTGTTACTGAGGTTATCAAGATACTGTAAACACTGTGGGGTGTGACTGTGTGCTCTGCTCAATACTTAAAAACAGCCATACATTTTGAGTGGTGATTTTTAATGGCTATAAATACAAACAAAAATGTCAAGGTTGTCTGCAGTGTCTGTGTTGGAAAAGCTCCAACTTCACACTATGTAGCAAGCTGTTCCACCTTCTCTGCTTGTGTTCCACCTCCTTGCAGCCTGCTGACCTTTGCTCCCCTCTCAATAATGTGCAGTGAACTTTTGCCTTTGCATTTACTAACAAAATTAGACAAAATCCAAAATTGGATATTAACATCATTGTAAGAGGTGCTAGCATTCCCCCTCTAAACACACAACTGTCCCCCATTTCATGGGCCCTGAACATATAGCAAGTGTTCCCTGTGTACGGCCATAACTTTCCTTCATCCCACAGGACCCGAACACACAGCAAGCGTTCCCTGTATACACACAGCTCTCCCTCATTCCACAGGACCTGAACACACAGCAAACGTTCCCTGTATACACAGAGCTCTCCCTCATTCCACAGGACCTGAACACACAGCAAGCGTTCCCTGTATACACACAGCTCTCCCTCATTCCACAGGACCTGAACACACAGCAAACGTTCCCTGTATACACAGAGCTCTCACTCATTCCACAGGACCCGAACACACAGCAAACGTTCCCTGTATACACAGAGCTCTCCCTCATTCCACAGGACCCAAACACACAGCAAGTGTTCCCTCTCTACCCAGAGCTCTCCCTCATTCCACAGGACCTGAACACGTAGGAGGAGTTCCTCGTGCATGCACATAGGCCCTGAACATGTCAGAAGAAAGCCCTGTGTACAGGCACAACATGCTGAACACATATCTGAACACATAGCAAGTGTTCCCTGTTTAAACACACCCCTCTCTCATTCCACAGGACCTGAACATGCACTCTGTTGCACGTATAGAAAGTGTAATTTCTGTAATGAGTGTTGAATTTCGTATGAGCCCTGTCTAGGAAACGGCATCCATCCACCTTCCATGGCCTCTAACTCATTGCAGTGTTGTGGTAAATAAGGTGCTTTACATATGAATTCTTTGTGCACAAATCCAACTTGCTTCTTTACTGCTTGACAAACAAAAAAATCTAAGTTCTGGTTATATGATCAAACCCATTTTCCACACACAACTGAGGTTATGGGTTATTGTGCTGTGTGCAGAATTGGGGGAATGAAAAGTGTATGTAGATACCTAAACTGTAAACCTAAAATAATACAATAAAACAAGGAAAACTTCAGCAGTGGCCTGGTTCACCTTCTTTTGGACACATTTCCCTTTCATTTCCCCTCCATCTTCTTTAGAATTGTTTGAGTGGCGTGTTTTATTTTTCAGTCTCCCTGGCATTGCTTTTGTTTTTACCATAAGTCCATGTGACTCAAACTCAGAACCAGGCAGGCAGAACGGCAGCGCGGCCTGGCAGAAGAGGCCAACCGGTTCTTCAAGCAAGAGTTCGGGGACAAAATCGAAAGTCTGCAGCTGGAGGTGGACGAGCTCCAGAGGAAGAGGTACGTGACACCTGTGCTTCCCAGCCGGGGGACAGAGAGCCAAGTGTCCTGAAAGACGGGGGCGTCTCCTGAAACCCAGCAGCATCAGCTGGTTCAGAATTTATCAGAAACCCTAAAATGTGTCAAGATCAAAGTTTAGTTATGGGTATCTTGTTTGACTGTCTCACTGCTTTGCGCTGATCAGGATGGTTGCTGACTGTTGACCCCAGATATATGACTGCTATATTGGTTTGCTTTTTTAATGATGTCATTTGGCAAGTTGAAATGTGTGAGATTTGTCCATCTTCATGGGTGGGAACGACTATTGGGAAAGCAAGTTATAGTTAAAAGGCAGGTCTCCTTTGATCAGAGTGACAGAGGCAGCAAGACTAACTAAACTACCAATGCTGATGACGTGTGACACAGGTCCCGTCTAGAGATGGAGCTGAAGAAGGAGAAGCAGCGACGAAGCGGCCCCCATCCCGAGGTTAGCGATGCGGTACCTGCACAGAAGAAGACCTCCTCTCCACACACCGACGTCAAGCAGCAGATGGAGGAAATCCGGAAGGTAGCGTGACCGTGCAGTGACCGTGCGGGGAATCCAGGTGGCCTCTCTCCAGGCTCCTCGGCCCCGACTGCAGGACGTTTCTATGAAAAATGCTGAATGAACCCAAGTCTGTCTGCCCATTGTGTCAGGAGCTGGAGGCAGTGAGGAAGGAAAACGTCCAGCTGAGGACGGTGTTGGATGAGAAGGAGAGCCTCAGTTCCAGCATGTAGGTAGAGTCAAAGTGGCTGGGATTTATTCACCTGTCGGTTCTCCTTCCACCTTTTACGTCTTTTCTGTTTCGTTTACCAACAGGTCACTCTCACAGACTGAAGATGATCAGGTATGTTCTCTCAAATCGCCTCCTAAACTCCTGGCCTGATTCATGCAGAGTGAAGCTCTCAGTCCACAATCGTTCCCATCTTTTCAAGGATCAGTCACAGACTGAATGCAGCCAGCCATCTCTCTGTAACATGTGTGGAGAGGAATCGTCTCTGACTCGACCCAAGGTGCCGCCTTCATGCTCCTCTCGCGGTCTGTCTGTGCGCGGTCTGTCTGTGTGCGCGGTCTGTCTGCTCGGGCCCCATTTCACTCCTCGGCTGTCCCGCTGCAGAAACGCTGCAATCACTGCCAAGTGGAGTTCTGTGAAAACTGCCTGGTCCACGAGCTGCCGCTGCCATCCTCCATCAACCCGGTGCAGGTGTGCGACCCGTGCCATTCCCAGTTACTGCTGCAGTACTCCTCCAGTCCCTCCTGACGACCCAGCCGTTACGGAAAGGCGCGGCGCCCGGTGGGTCACGGGGTTCTGGTTGGTCCATAAAGGGACTTGGTGGCCCCCGGTCACGCCGCTGAGGTATCATATCAAAAGATGTGTCCACCAGGTGGATTAATGCTGGTCATATTCAGATTGTAAAGTGAAATTTAATTTATTTCAGTAGCGAAGTCTTTTTCTAGAATGTCAGCCGTGTAAAAATGCATTGTACTTATGGTGGTGTGTTTTCACATGATTTTTCAAATGTTTTCCCATTTTCTACAGAGAGCTGGGTAGGATCTTGACAATAATTAAGCTTTACTGGTGTCAGAAGCACATTAATCATATATGGCTTGTAATTTTATCCAAAATTTTGAACTGAAAATACATACGATCCCATTGAGAAGTGTGTGGTATTTTTATTTTTTTTTTCCAGTCAGAAAACTGCAAGAACAAAACAAAAATGTAACTTTTGGAGTTTTGCTAGTTTGCATTCAGTTAACAATCATTCACTAAAATCTAATTTTGCTTTTAAATAACCATAATCCTTTTCTGTAATGGATGTTTCTTTACCTATTATTAAAACTCCAAAATCTAGATGTTTCTTGTATTGAAACTCCAAAGTTTGACATAGTAAGAAGGCAGACTTTTATGAAATGAATCTAAGATTTTTATGTAGCTCTGTGAAACCATTAAAAAAATGTTCAAATGAAATTGTGGCCAATATTTTTTTGCTCAAACATAAAAATATGCAAATTCTGATAATGACTGATTCTGACTAGATTTTAAATTAAGAAACTACATTTACAATGAGCCCAAAATACTAGGATGAACATCACTGAAAACATCAGGTTTTAAACAAATCTCATTAAATGAGGTCAAATATGGACACCTCCGTGTTCCGCACCCATTTGTCCAGCAGAGGGCTGCAGTGAGCCTGTAGCCTGTCTCAGGGTGTAAGATACCAGTACACTTGGTTTAAGTTTTTCCAAGAAATTTTGGGTCCTTGCTTTAAAGAGCTACTAGGGCCCTTAATCCTTAATTTTAAGATTCCTAAGTACACAATACTACAGATTCTCATGGAAAAACACTCCGCGGTGTTAGCGAGCAGCATCCCCACCGTAAAGCTTTGGGTTTAGTTCTGGTAGAAGCACCCGCCTGCCACGTTCATGTGCTTCCTGGACGGACGGACCTCTGCCTCATCAGTGAGGTTGGTGTGAGATGGAGTGCTGACTGGGGTTATAATCATCAACCACAACTGTTTACATTATTCAAAATTAAATGATGCAAAACTACAACTAAGGGAGAACTACAAATATTGAAGTTAAAAAAAACAAACATAAAATACATAGTTATTTTTAAATACTATCTAGCTAGCTATTTTTTCTCACTTGTAAACCATTAATATCAAACCTATATACACAGTGTGTTCATGTAGGATTTTCTACAAGGCTACAACTTTCAGTCTCTCCCTAGAAATACCAATCAAACTACGCTAAACTACAACTGAACTGGAAACCAAAACCATAGTAACCACAGCATAGTAAATCGTGCTGATGTTTGCCGTCATGGGGACGAACTTCCGAACAGATGAGACACAAGGTGACCAGTGGGACCACATACTGACACCAAGAGGAGAGGAGGAGTCAAAAAGACACTCATAACAGGTAGATATTTCGGCTTATTTGGTACCAAGCATTGTGGTCAGAGAATATTTTAATAGATAAAATGTACAGACATGAAGCCAAGCCTGGGATTGCGTGGATTTAAAAGGGCAAGAGCAGCAGATGGGAGGTTTAACAAGCTCGCCTTCAGCTTGTTAAATAAGGCCTTCAGCTGTTTCTGAACGGACAGAAGAAAGGGAAGCTCATCCAGATGCCTCACAGTGCAGATGAGCTGATCGTACAGAGAATACAGCAGCTACCTGTCGCTCTCTGAGCTCCCGTCTGCAGAGTCCTGCTTACTCCGTATCGCAGCAGTATTCAGGAAGAGCTCAATGTACCTGTCATCTGTGGAGTGGGGGAAGCATGAGAATTTTGTTTGTTGCAGCATTTGCAATTTTATGAATTGAACAAAGGCTCTCCCACCCGCTGTGACTGACCATAACAGGCGTAAATGCAGCCCCACCCTATTTCGTAAAAGGACATCGCATCCCACTTACTCATCCGGGCCTTATCTCTGGACATGGCCGATACGGCGTCCTCGTGGCACGCGAAGTAGACGTCAGCCTCGCCGCTGGCCCGGCCGTCACCACCGTACTCCATGCAAATCTTTGCCGGCTGCAGCGGTGAGAAGAACTAGGGGAGGGAAAGAGCAAAACACCCAGAGGGCAAATGAAGATAAGGTGGCTGAATGGGGGAGTGAGACGGGGAATCCACAATGGCCAGGATTGGCCGGCATGCCCCTCCCTTCAATCCCCATTGGATAAAACCAGGCAGCGATGAAGAGCTACCCCGCCCACCTCTAATTTCTAGATCTTTTTTCCCCAACTACAATTTGAGACTCTGGTCTTACATTGACAACATCTTGGCCAGTAGCCAGGAAGGGCAGACCTCTCATATGGACACAGTGCTGGAGGGAAACAGGGTCCTTCGCAGAACTGCCACCTGTGAAACAAAAATACAGGAATAAGAACACACCATAAAAACCCTCAAACGAATTGCTGATATACTACGGTAATTTGCAACAATGAACAACTGTAGGTTTTTGGTTGTATTAGTCCAGTAATTAGGGCCCTATGATTTTTTTTTCCAAATTCCGTTTTTTTCAGATTTATTTTGATCTGTTTCAGATTTTAAATTATTATAAGATGCCAAACTAAAAAAAAAAATGAGCCTTTAAGGGCCCAAGTGGAAAATGAAAGATCGATCTACTGGCCAGATTAATTTATGAGTTACAAACATGTTGCGGGTCGTACAAGTAAAATCAGGACTCTCAAATCTCACTCACTGACTGTGAGACACACATTTCACACGCTCACAAAAGTAAGGATTAACGCCAAGAATTAATGGATGTGGCGGCGGCGTACGGAATGGAGTTGTCCGCTGAGTTCATAACTGTCCTTAGAGTTAATAGCCACCAACGAGCCAATCAGAAAATAGCATTTGTTGCATGTAATTCCGCTGCAAGCACATTATTACGCACATATACTGAGTGCAGACAAGGTGGGAGTATAAGAGCAAGATCTGATGAATGCAGTAGGCAGGACTTTTAAATGTCACACATTGGCTGAGAGACGCCCAGTGTGTCCCTCACAGGTGCAATCTCACTCCAGACTTTTAAACTTGAGAGCCCTGGTAAAATATAAATAAAAGCCTGTATCCTGTTATGACTGTGATCATTCCCCCCATTAACTAACCAATAACTAACAAAATGACTTGTTCAAATTAAAGATTAGTGCTATAATATATTCCTGCTATTGAAATTGATTTTAAAACATATCGGTATCGAAGAAAGTATTGTTCAGGAACCGGTATCGAAATCAAGGTATTGTTCTGGCACTAGTATCGAAATATTCTGAGCGATGCCCAGACCTATTCCTAGGTAAGAATTAACGCCCCGTTTGGGTCGACTCACTGCTCGGAGGATGATGATGATGATGATGTTGAGGCCATTCGCTGCTCCTGTCGGCTGGGAAGCCTGGAGACTCCATCCTCCTGCTGCCAGAGAAGGATGTGATGGAACTTTTCTGACTAGGAAACACCTCGATGTACCTGTAGACAAGCACCACTGTCAAATCCCTCATCAGTAATGGGGGCAGCAAGTCACTTGATACACACCGGCACAGTCTGCTACCTGGTCCCAATGATCTCTCGGTCCCTCTTTAGAGCCAGATCTGCCATTTCCTGAGACACAAATTCCACAAAAGCGATGCCTGTACTTCTCCCTCTCTTGTCCAGAACAAACGTCACGCCGTTTTCAACGATGTCCAGACCTACGGAGAACAAAGTCCCGTTCTCTCATGGCCCATCCATACAAGGCCTTTACTTCCATAGGGCACGGACTCCCGACCTGAAAAGAACTGGGTGACATCCTCTTCAGTACAGCTGTACGGAAGACCTCGGAGTTTAACCACGCCATCCTGGGCCGGGGGCTGGGCTGGGGCTGCCTGCGGGCCTTCAGTGTCACTGTCCGATGTTTCTTTTACTGGGGGAAGCAAAGAAGTGTATCAGGAAGAAGGTTCACAGTCAGAGTCACAGTATTTTAATGCCTTTATCTGAAGAATCATACCAGAAAGAGACAAATACATGAAGCATAAAAATTCACTGACTACCGCATTTAATACATATATTACAATTTTCATTTTTCCTAAGGTAGTCAATATTTTTTTAGTGTCTATCTTACAATCAAACAAAAAGAAGGCATTTTAAGTAAAGAGGGAGCTCACCGTTCCAGTTGTCATGGGGGGGGCCACTCTCAGAGGCGAAGGTTGTAGAGGGTGCCCCCCAGCCGCCATGTTGAGACGGCACGGCGCTCTTTCTGCTTGGGAACACTTCGATGTACCTGAGAAGCAGCAGACTGGAATGTGACCCCAGGCCCTGATGTTGCAGGTGCCGGGCACCGCCATCAGTGTGATCTCCTACCTGTTTCCTATTTCCTCTCGATCCCTCTTTAGAGCCAGATCTGCCATTTCCTGGGACGCAAATTCCACAAAAGCGATGCCTGAACTTCTCCCTCTCTTGTCCAGAACAAACGTCACGCCGTTTTCAACGATGTCCAGACCTACGGAGAACAAAGTCCCGTTCGCTCGTTGCTTATCAACACATGGCCGTTACTTCTGTAGGGCACGGACTCCCGACCTGAAAAGAACTGGGTGACATCCTCTATGGTACAGCTGTATGGAAGGCCCTGGAGTTTAACCACGCCATCCTGGGCTGGGGGCTGGGCTGAGGATGCCTGTAGGCCTTCGATGTCATGGTCTGATGCTTCTTTTACTGGGTGACATAAAGACCCCATACATAATGTATAATGTATGAACAAGGTACTCATGCAGGATCCATAAAAACCATACTGGCAAACCTTCTACGTAACGCGGGCCAAGATAATGTCTGTGCTTCCTCAGCGCCTTCTGCAAATCTTCCTTGCGCTCCATCTCAATAAACGCTTTACCGCTGGGCTGCCCGTTTTCTTTCTGCATTAGATGAATGCCGTTCACCCCATCACGGATCTTGCAGCCTGTGGAACAGAACAAAAACTTCTTACCGCTTCACCTAAATTCAATCCTTAGACGTGAGCCACTCTCTGTGGTGCCAATGCCGCGTCCCCAAACAAGTCACCTGAGAAAAAGACGAGGAGATCTTCGGCCGTGCATGACCAGGGCAGGCCTTTTGCAAAGACTATGAAGACCTCCTTATCCTTTCTCTCCGTGCTTGAATTGTACTCCGGTAAAGGAGGGTACTCCTCCTCAGTGAAAGGGACGCCTGCCTACAGCGAGTCACATGCACATTAGCGCACAGTTCCGCAGTACATTTAATGATAACATTACGGCACATTCCTCGCCTTACCTCTGTGGAGAAAGCGCGCAGGGACACTGGCTCCCCTAGGGAGGAAGCGAGGAGGCGGCGGCTGGGCTGAGGACCCATGCCGCATAAGTGACCGAGCATCCCGGCCGCGGCGGCAGAGCCCCGGTCTGCATCGTGGCCGACCTTCGGAGACACCAGTCGCACCATCGTGCGGTACCCTGCCGAGCGCAGTAAGGACCTGCAGAAGCCGGCCATCTCCGCCTGGATTGCCACAAACTTCAGACACAGAGAAATTGGATTTACGAGCGGAGCAGCTGGAGCGGAGAGACGGCGAAACGCATCACACAACCAAAAAACAGCCAAAGCCGGTTCTGCAGTGACCCCAATGTCACCCACGCTGACAGCAAGTCAACGACGGTGAGAAAATGAACCACGAAGAGCACCCTAGCACTGGCTCTATTTCCCCATGCGAGTGCTGCCACCTATCGACGTGGCGGTGTAGCGCTGCGGGGATACTGGGTGAGAAGCACTGAGAAGGAGGCTGCATGTGTGAAGCAGCCGGGGGGAAACGCTACAAACATCAGACAAAATCTGAGCAATACATATTCCCTATATCGGAGTTGTGAACAGTGCCCGGCTATTTCGCTTGGACACTTAATATCATCTTGAGACTGGACACAGGTAGGCCCCATTAAAGTGGAAAACACTCGGAAATAAAGCTTTGAATTGGACTGAGGTGTTCAGACACCCAACTGCATATTAATGTATTGTAAGCATTTCCTGTTCACATTACTGAAAGAGCAGTGATGGGAACGTGAGATCTACGCATTCAGTGGCAAATGGGAAATCCTGCAATGTTTGGACAACTTTATTCATAGTGATTTGTTTTTCATTGTCGGTACCAAATATCATTTCCGTTATAAATGACAAACTTGCAGGTTGTTGGAACTTTTAGAGGTGTATGTGTATAATAAGGCAAAATGTGCAATAGGCATGCACTATAGGGATAGCCGATATGCTGTTGTTTCGCCAACTGAATATAAGAAACTCCAGAAGAAAACAAAACTGAGGACAGTACCTAAAAATAACATGTGAGGGAAAATTACCCGGGGTGCGTTTAAAATGTGACTAAACAAAATAATAAGATAAACTTTATTGATGCCAGCGGAGATTTCTTGAATAAATCATGGATTGGGATAAGATATTCCCCGGAAAACGACAAAATGTCTAACCAGAGTCTAATCACTCTGTCCCGCCAGCAACTTAAATTTCTACATCGAAAAGAAACCGTGAATTCTTAGCCTACAGACCACAGCTGATATGACTGAGACTGCCGCAGTCCCGGCTCCCCCCGCCCTCGGAATACGGGTGCATTGTGGGTAAAACACGCAACTTTAAATTTTGCATACTGGTTGCATTATGGGTATTTTGCAAAGGTACCCGTGGACTTTACACACTTCTTTTTATTAAAACGGATTATTTAATAGATACAGGTATTGTATGGACATTTATTAATTAAAAATGCATTCCGCTGTATGAAAACATGACCTGGTATCTTTTAGCTAGTAGCTACTTTGATGGTAACATGCCAAGAAGTATCAGCGCTGACCAGCGGCATAATTAAGTAGTAATTGAGGAAGAGGCACTGGAAAATGTACAAGAATTTGCGAACATATTCTATGTACTTTTAATAACTGACTCCGTAACTGTGTATAAGGAGTGAGAGTGTCTGGCTAACTTCTCTAACAGCTAAAATAGCACAGCGTATAGTGGAGACTGTGCTCTCTTTCGGACCTGCAGGGTAGGATATGGCGCGCATAGTAAGAGATATTAACTATAGATTCTGGATGGTTATTATTGCACGGGAAAACGCGATGGCTGGTTTGAATGTCGCCGGCTCAGTAAGCGCAGTCTGCCTGTAGTGCCGTGTTATGCCGACTGGTGACAGCGCTGTGTCTATCAGGTGCACCATCATGGCCTCGAACCCGCTCATCGCCGAGCAGCAGAAGATCCAGCGGCAGATCGAGGCACTGCAGCGCCGCCTAGCTCCGCTGGACAACGCCGCCGATGAACCGCTGTCCAGTTCCGACCTGTCAGACGGTCAGTCAGTAGCAGCGCCCCTTGCAGGCTTTATCTCGTGCTTGGTGATTCAGGCAGAATTCTAAAGCATTTGCAGTTTGCCCTTAAATTTACAGAAACCTGTGGAATTTTTTTTTTTGGGGGGGGGGGGGGGGGGGATTTGCAAA
>JAABNX020000046.1:22103758-22147101 GCA_015163995.2 Mormyrus lacerda | reverse complement strand
ATTTGGGGTGATGTAGCCATTCTAGAGGAAGCTAAAGAATCTACTGAAGTGTTTGCAGATAGTAATCTCTATCTGGATTGCTCTTCTCTTCATTGTTTATGACAATAAATAAATTGTCTTGAGATGTGGACCAGAGAGATGCAGCAGGATTCCTGTCTAAATGTAATTTTTCAGTGTTTGAACTACGTCCTCCAGGGTGAAGAGTCTTGTCGTGATATGTCTGTATCTACCTGCTTTTAGATGATGGATCGGAGGACAGTAACCAGGGGCAGGCTGTCATGGTAAGGGCTCTCAGGAAGATGGTCTTTCCTTCAGGGGTACAGTAACCACTTTACATTCATGAGGGCTATGGGCAGAAACGTCCCATGAACATGAAAATTCACGAGTAATACTTCAGCACCCTTAATCTCAATCCATATCAATCTGCTAGCCTAAATGATAACAAAGTCTATTTATTACCAATTTCTAAACAAACAGTACTGTCTCTCCACTTTCCATGTGAAATTACTTCATTTTCCATCAAGACATTTTTATATAATATACAAACAATCTAAATTATGCCCTTGTATGTACATTATGCACTTACACTAACACTTATATATTATATGATTTCATGTGATCCAAATCCTTTTCAGTATTGTTTTTGGCTTACACGTTGTCTGTGAGCGTCTGTCGGCAAGCTCCAGAAATATTGTCATCTAATTGTTCACGGCCAACTGGACAGCGAATGTCAAATTCATGAATCTGGCGAGTGTACAGGTGCTGTAAGCATTCCCTCACTTTCCTCAGGTGCAGGAGGACATTGAGGCTGAGCGGGAACGCATCCAGAGGGAGATCGAGGACCTAGAGAGGACTCTGGGACCTGATGCCTCACGTGTGGACATTCAAGGTAATGAAGAATCAGCATTCCCGGCCAAAAGATGCTTGCTTGTTTATGACACAGTCATAATTGTGATGTATTACCAGCCATAATTAAATAAATGAATGTAATGTATTTTACATTTTACGTATCTAGAAGACACTCCAGTTTCCCCCCATACTCCAAAAAAATGCTGATGGTAATAAGAGTTACCAAGTTGCCCTTAAGTATGCACGTGTGTGTGAATGGTGTGTGAGTGTGCCCTGTGATGGATTGGTGCCCCATCCTGGGTTTTTCCCTGCCATCCGCCTGTAGCCTCTGGGATAGGCTCTGGACCCCATGTGACCCTGAACAGGATAAGCAGTTTCAGAAAATGAATGGATGGATATTTAGAAGACACTTTCGTCCAAAGTGACGTACAAGTGAGGGAAATAGTACATTGAGAACATGCATGTTGTCAAGGAGTTTAGATATAGGAGCTGTTAGGCTGAGCTTCCAATAAATGCTCAGGTTTGAAGTGTAAGTAGTATTGGAGCAGGAACTTCTAACAAAGCAAGAACCTAATAAGACTATTCAAGGATTTATGAAACGATGGGTCTTGAGGTGTTTCTCGCAGGTGGAGAAAGAGTTTGATGACTAAACATGGTTTGCGCCATTGGTGGAGGGAGCACAAAGCAGTGTTGGTTTGCTGACCGAAGGGGGCGAGATGGAATATAGCTCATGAGGAAACTTTTGATTGAGATGGGTGTCTTTCCACTGTTGGACCTGTAAGCCAACACCAAGAACTTGAACTTCATGCAAGTGCTAGTAGGTAGCCAATGAAGAGAGACAAGGAGGTCCGTGACATGAGTGTTTAGGCTGAATGAATATCAGATGCGTTGCCACATTTTGAATCATTTGTAGTGGTCTGATAGCACAAGCTGTTAGATGTAGAGATGTAGAGTAGTGTTTTCATGTTGGGTGGGCAGGGCTGGCGGGGAAGACAAGAAGCTCAGTGATGGAGATTTTAAGCTGGAGGTGATGGTTCCTCATCCAACCTGTGATATCAGCCAGGCATGCAGAGATCTGAGCAGAGATCATGGTGTTGTCAGTAGAGAAGGTTTGTGTGGTAGTGGTAGGAGAATCCATGCAGCCGGATGATCTGACCTAAAGAGGTAATGTAAAGAGAGAAGGTGTAGGACCAAGGACAGCGCCTCGGGGAACATCAGTTGTTACCTAATGTGAATTGGACACTTCTGCACTCCAAACCACTTGAAATGACCTGTAAAAGTCAAACCAGTGCAGAGCAGGTCCCTGTGATGCCAAGCTGAGAGAGGGTGGCCAGGAGGACTCGATGATTAACTGTGTCAAAGCCTTCAGAGAGGTCTAAAAGAATCAGGACAGATTACCAGGATGCAGTTTTTGCGCCTCTCAGAGTCTCCACAACAGCAAGGGGAGCAGTCTTGGTTGAGTTTACAGCTCTGAAGCCAGACTGAAGAAGGTCCAGAAGGTTGTTCTTCGTGACAAATGTGGCTGAGGACGGCACATTCTAGAGTTTTGGATAAGAAAGTGTCTGTGGTGACATTGATCTTCTCTTGGTAGTAGGTGGTCTTGGCATGGAAGATGGAAGCATAGAATGATGATAGAAGTGAGTGGTAGTCAGGCCGGTCCATGGGATTTCTAGTGTCACTTTATTACTGAGGACTGAATAATGGCCAGTTTTCTGTCCTCCTCAAGCAGATGATGATGATGAAAATGATAATGAAGCTGGAGATGCTACAGACAGTGTGAGTAGCACCTTTCTTGCCGGTATAAAGCCAACCGTCTGTTGGTAAGTCCTCATCTGAGACATATGTCTGAATATCTGTGGGCCAGAGTGAGGACGACAGTAGTGAGGAGCTGAACCTGCCGCAGACCGTGGAAACATGCCTGCAGATGAATCTGGTGTACCAGAAGATCCTGGAGGAGAAGCTGGCTGAGCTCGAGCGACTGCTGCGTGAAAACCAGGAGCATCAGGTGAGAGCTGGAGCTGGTGGGGGGATGCTGGCGTCACCCATGAACATCTTTGCGATATTCAATATTTTTACTTTCATTTTCGTAGTGCAACAAGCCCTCTTGTTTGTGGAGAAAGGATAATCCTGCTCTTAGAAGCACTTGCTGTCGACTAGTTGATCCATCAGATTCATTAGGTTTAGCATGATGAGTATTTTCTTTGACGGTCTTTCCTGGCTATGCAAAGGGTGGATAGCAGTTCTCTGTATACAAGTACCAGGTAACCTTAAAGCTGGTTCATACTTCTTCGCATGCATACTAGAGGATATATCCGCTCAAACATTCATGACACATTTAACGTCATTGTGTGCATCCGCGGACGAACACCTGCTGCACTCCATATTTGTGTCCGTGCAGCAGTGTACGCACAGCTCTGGACACACTGCGGATAAACGGTTCGCTCGCATCCACTTTAAATACAAAACATGGATGCTTTTGACGAGCGTTGGGGTAGTTTGCAAACCCAACAGTTTATATTATTATTATCATTAAGAAAAATATTAATACAGCACGTTGAACACATGTGCAAACGCAGAGGGGATACGCGGGTGTTGCGCTTGTGCGGTGAAGTATGAACCAGCCATTAGTTTTTCTCTCGACATTTGAGGTATTTCAGCTCTGACGTGCTACTGTGTCCACAGAGAGAGGTCATGGCCCAGGTTTCTGGCTCTGTTCCTCAGCCAGGCTCCTCTGGAGTGGGCCCACAGAAGCTCTTCTTGGGGAACTTCCTGAAACCCTACTTCAAGGACAAAGTTACCGGCTTTGTAAGAATTAATTAATAGTAGGCATGTGAGAATGCTTTCTATCCACTGTACTCAAAAGTGCTGCTCTCCTTGGCTTACGTAATGATCTTTCTATCAGCACCGCTTTACCTCTGTCCTGTCAGGGCCCTCCTGCTAATTCAGAAACCAGAGACAAGATGAACAAGGGCACAAGGACTTTTGATCTAAAGAAATTACAAAGGTGTAAGTCTTTCACTGAAAGTACCTTTCATGTTGTGGGGAAAATTAAGACTTTGATGCACACAGGAGTTAATCAGAGCTCCAAGGGCTTAGGTGCCTGTGGTTTGTTTTAGGGGAGGGCTGGCAGAAGACCCTGCTGCTCAAGTCTGTGGTCAGTGACGCCATGAAGCGCCTGTTACAGCCTAAGCTGTCCAAGTGAGTAACTCTCGATTAGTCTTCATAGCTCAGAGACACCAGGTCCGGCATCCTCAGCAATGATCACTGCTCAGTGATGACAAGGTGCACAAATATGTTATTCAGCCTGCTGAAGAGTTGGACAGACCTTTTTCCAGTTGTTATAATACAGTCACTTACCCAAACGTGAGGAACTTATTTTTAAAGGCATTTTATTATTAGGTCATTTAATATTTGATTGAGAACTGGGAATAAATCATGATGGCCATTGCCACCTCTATAGTGTACTTGTCTGTATATAACTGTAAACTGCTTTTGCACTGTTGGTGGTGGAACAGAAAGGATGTGGGAAATGGGAAAGGAGAGGCTCATGGGAAATGGGAAAGGAGAGGCTCATGGGAAATGGGAGGCTTATGGGAAATGGGATAGGGAAGGCTCATGGGAAAAAGGAGGCTCATGGAAATGGGAAAGGAGAGGTTTATGGGAAATGGGAAAGGAGAGGCTTACGGGAAAAGGGAAAGGAGAGGCTCATGGGAAATGGGAGGCTTATGGGAAAAGGGAGGCTCATGGGAAATGGGAAAGGAGAGGCTCACGGGAAATGGGAAAGGAGAGGCTCATGGGAAATGGGAAAGGAGAGGCTTACGGGAAAAGGGATAGGGAAGGCTCATGGAAAAGGGAGGCTCATGGGAAATGGGATAGGGAAGGCTCATGGAAAAGGGGAGGCTTATGGGAAAAGGGAGACTCATGGGAAATGGGAAAGGAGAGGCTTACGGGAAATGGGATAGGGATGGCTCATGGGAAACGGGAGGCTTATGGGAAATGGGAAAGGAGAGGCTTACGGGAAAAGGGAAAGGAGAGGCTCATGGGAAAGGAGAGGCTTACAGGAAAAGGGATAGGGAAGGCTCATGGGAAACGGGAGGCTTATGGGAAATGGGAAAGGAGAGGCTTACGGGAAAAGGGAAAGGAGAGGCTCATGGGAAAGGAGAGGCTTACGGGAAAAGGGAAAGGAGAGGCTCATGGGGAAGGAAGGGCTTATGGGAAAAGGGAAAGGAGAGGTTCATGGGAAATGGGAGGCTTATGGGAAATGGGATAGGGAAGGCTCATGGGAAATGGGAAAGGAGAGGCTTACGGGAAAAGGGACAGGGGAGGCTCATGGGAAAGGGGAGGTCCACACAGCTGTGAAGAGTTGAATCTAGCGCTAGCTGTCTCTCTAATTTACGCATGTTGTTTCCCTCTGTTTGTGTATTCTCTGATCCCTATACTATGTGGAGGTCACTGTTGTGCAGAGTTTGCTGGATTTCCTCTGCTTTTCTCTCCGAGGATCCATGGGCTCACAGTAGGGTGTAACCTCATGTCTGTGACGGCCTCTCTGTGATCTGTAGGGTGGATTACCTGACAGAGAAAATGTCCAAAGCTAATGATATGGAGAAGCAAATCATCCAGAAGCAAATCTGTGAAATAGAAAAGGAAATGGGAGACATAAGGTAACAGTGCTCTATCATTTCTGTCAACAACTGCTGCTTCAGTGAAGTTTTCCTATGACTCCTGACCTCCATGCCTTTGGGTCTGCAGTGCCATGAGGGAGGAGGACCTAGCTGGCAATCGCCATGACGACCATGACTGGGAAAAAATCGCAAATGTCGATGTATGTATTTTTTGGACTCTCCCCCTTCCTTGGTTTAAAACATCACTTAACCACTGAGTGTAAGGAAGCAATTACAACTGAAGGAGGCTTTAAGGATTTCCTTTTCTTCTGGGTTGGCCTAGTTTGAGGGCACCCGTTCTGCTCAAGACATGAGGAGGTTCTGGGAGAACTACCTTCACGTATTGATTAACAAGTCCTGCTGGAAGGAGGAGGAGATTGAGAAGCTAAGGGGCATCGTGGAGCAGCACCAGAGTTGCAACTGGGAACAGATTGCAAAGGATCTTGGGGTGAGTGGCTTTGGGCTGCAGAGCTCTATGAAGGTCTTCAGAATCTTCACCATGCCCATTACTGCAGCCGTCATGGAGAACAAAATTAAAATCCCAGGCGGACCTGTTAAACTTCATATCTATGTTCCCTGGTTATGTTGAGATCAGGGAAATGGACAGCATCTTAACTGTAGAACTTGGGTCTTTCAGACCAACAGGACTGCCTTCATGTGCCTTCAAACTCATCAGCGCTATATCAACAAGAACTTCAAGAAAAAGGCATGGACCAAGGAGGAAGATGAGGTCTTGCGTGATCTGGTGGACAAAATGCGGATTGGAAACTTCATCCCGTACACTCAAAGTAAGCAGACTGCATCCATATGAACTTCACTGGTGAACCTCACCTGGACAGCGTGAAAGCTGTACTTGGCTTTCTGTCCTGTTGTACAGTTTCATACTTCATGGAAGGCCGGGAAGCTGCCCAGCTCATTTATCGCTGGACACAGGTTCTAGACCCGACACTCAGGAAAGGCCACTGGACCAAGGAGGAGGACGAGGTACGGTGTTTGTTTCTGCTTGAAAACAAGCCCGGTGTCCCGGTGCAACTGGAAACGACGTCTGTTTAGATGTTCTCTGGGATTTTCATTAAAGACACTCTCATCCACTTCTTTGGCATAGATGTTACTGAAGGCCGTAGCAAAGTATGGTGTGCGGGATTGGTGGAAGATACGGAACGAAGTGCCAGGCCGGAACGATGGCCAGTGCAGGGACCGGTAAGAATGAGCTCTGTGCAAAGGGAGGAGCCAGTGCTAAGATACCACTGCGCCATCCCAGGAAAAAAGAGGGTAGAGTGATCAGTGGGTGCTTTCAGGTATCTGGACTGCTTGAGGGAAGATGTGAAGAAGGGCCGATGGAGCCAGGAAGAAGAATCCATGTTAATTAGACTGGTGGAAAAGTATGGTGCAGGTACGGGTGCTGCAGGTGTAGGACTTCGTTCTGGTGACCTGGGGATGTCACATATGACATGTTTGTTTCATCTGTAGGTCGATGGGCTAAGATTGCTTCAGAGATACCAAATAGGATTGACAGTCAATGTTTACAGAAGTGGAAACTGATGACAGGAGTTAAGGTAAAGTTCACCTCGAGGCTATCACATCTCAGTAAATGTGTCTTCGTGAATTTTCCATTGCCCCACCATGCTATTTGTTTTTCGTTTGACAGACCAAGGTAGAGAGGACTAGAAAATCCAGAGGAGGGAAGAGACGTAGGGGAAGGAATCGAAGTAAAAGACGAACGAAGAAGAGGAGGGAAGAATTGGATCGTGTTGCATCTGAGGAGGAGGAGGAGGGAGAGGAGCCGGTTTATATGGACAGTGAAGATGAACCAGCACCACCTAAGCACCACCAAGAGGCCAATGTGCGGAACAAATATGTCCAGCCAAAGATCGATGAGTGGGTCCCCAAAATGATGCCGCTGCTCTTACGGTTGGGTCCAGGGGTCGTGCGAGCCACTCCGAAAAACGTGGTCAGCCAGATGGAGGCAGAGGGCAAGTCCAAGTTGGGACGCATTCGCTCACAAAGCAGCGTGGCTGGGAAGCACGAGCCCGTGGGAGTGCGGAGCACTATTCTGGACAAGCAGGGATGCCCCTTAGAGGTCATTATGGAAGTAGAGTCTTTCACACAGCCTGCAGAGAAGGTACTGCAGATACATCCCTCCTAAGAGCACAGTAGCCATGCACCCTCCACGTAGCAGCTGATACTCACTCACACTATCCCTAAATAGTCCCATTTCTGTTCAGGGAATTCAGCCAGTGTTTTCTCCGTCCTGTTAGATGAATAGTTTTTCATCAGTACAGGATGACTTCATTGTATCTCACCGTTTCACCTCCCTGGGCACGTCACAGTATTCATGCAGTGGTCATTTTGTAAAATTCTCATGAAGCGTTATCCCCATTATAGGCTGGCCATGGAATACAAAGTCCTCAAGTAATGAAATTAAGCTCTTTGTCACCCAGGCTGTCTCTCTGTGTAAGAAAAAGGGACCCACTGGGTCTTGTAGTGTTCAGAACCCTTTGATGTCCACAGACTGATTTACATTGAAAAATCACACCAGCCCATGCCGCCGGGTGTCATCGCTATAAGTTGATAAATGGAAGAAAGCTTTTTCTACAGAGGTTATAGGGAGCTTTGTAGTCAGTTTCCTGGTACGTCAGTTACACGAGCCAACTGCACATCCTCTTTTGCTTCTCTTTAGGAAAGACAGTTTGAAAATGAAATGATCCGAGTGTCTCTCAGTGAGGTGAAGAATCTAATACGCTGTCCTGGGAGCCCTGCATCAAAACAGGTAAGGATTTGTTTTATAAAAATGTTTCTTTATTTATGTATTTTAAATGTCCTTTGTGTCCTGACACGTCATGTGACCTCATTCCAGCAGAAGACCTGTCTGTTGGGGCAGGCAGGCTTCAAGCAGACGGTAGCAGGCGGGAAAGGCCAGCAAGCCAGCGCTAATTCTGCTGCCACAGACAGCAAATTCATGAACAGCCAGTTGCTGGTGGCCATCCTGCCCTGGATGGGCAATATGCTGTTACCCTTCAGCTCTGAGCTGAAGAGGCGCCGAAAAGGTCTGTGGCCTGGTGCAGTGGTCCTGCTTGCTCAGAGGTCTGGCTTCCAGATCTTGCTTATTTCAGCCGTTCATCCCCAAGAAATGAATGTAGTGCATAGGGTAATAGTCTACTGATAAACTGGGCATCGGAAAAGAGCAGAGAGCCCCATTACGTATCACAGCCTCTTATAGGTGCTGCTACTCAAAACTGACTTGACAAGGTTAAGTTTGAGTTTAATCAATGAAGTATCTAGCTTCCTTTGAGTAACAACCAATGGATTGTTAGCAAGATATGAACTGGAAATGTCATGGGTTTGGGATATCTAGGGCTTGGGGTCTCTGGTTTACTCTGGGGTGGGTGACTTGTCACTCATTAGAGGAGTGTTTCTCAATCCAGTCCTCAGGGACCCACAGTCAGTCTGTGTTTCTGCTCCCTCTAAGCTCCCTGCCAAACGGTGCACGTTTTTGCTCCATACCAGGAGCTGGGAGGGAGCAAAAATGTGCAGTCTGCAGGTCCCCAAGGATCAATTTGGGAGACATATGGCTTCACATACAGATCTGATTACCAGTTTGGGAGGAGTTTGTGTGAAATGATTGTTCTGTTCTTTGCAGTTGATGTTGTGCGGCTGATGGGTGAAGCCATTGGACTTTCCAGCACTCCCGTCTTCAAACTCCTGCTCAGTGTGAGTTGTGGTCCTCTGTGAAACTTGCCTTTCGTTAAAACAATGTCAGTGTGAGAATGTGAATCACCATTCTGCTATTCTGACCTCAAACAGGTTCTTCGCATTGATGCAGAAGGTTGTAAAAAAGTCATTGAGAAGAAACGGATCATGGTGAGCTGTGGTGATCTGTTGTGTCTGACAAGTTAACTGATGACCCTGGTCTTTTGTTTAACACTCCTAGACAGTAAGATTAGCCACAGTAGTCTGTAGGTGCACAGACATTCTGTATAGTTTTTCTTTAGTGACCCAGTGTTTCTCTCTCTTCAGGCATCCAAACCCCCTGCTCGAGGTAAACAGTTGTTGTTTTTGACAAAATGTCCCTTTTAAGTGCTTATTGTTTGATGTCTTGCACCTAATATAAGAGTTTGTTTCTTCCTGATTGTCCCATGTCAGCCCTACCACCACAGCCCAGAAGAAAACGGTCTCAGCCGAACACCGTGGCCGAGATGCTATACAAGAAACGCTGCCAGGAGGAGAGACTGTCTCAGGAAAAGAGCCAGGCCTTCGTTCCCTGTCTCGTGGTGCCCCAGAATGTGCTCTTCACACAGGTGCTGGTGCCAGCAGTGCCCCCTGGGCTACCTGCACCCAGTAGCGGAGAAGGGCCGGCAAAGGCGGTGCAGGCCAGGGAGGACACCCTACCGAAGAAACGTGCTCGCAAGCCCACAGAGAAGGCCTTGACCAGCAAGGCCAGAACAAAAAGAATACAACTCGCACCTAAGCAGGAGATAGCCGGCTTGCAGCCTGAGCTATCCAAGGGTGAGGCCTTTGCAAAACCGCTCACCTGGGTTATGACCCCCACCGGGCTGCTGCCTGTGAGCGGACTGGCCGTGCCCCTGGCTGCTGGCGGAGTCACCAGTCCAGCTCCTGTCGTCGTAAACCAGCAGGTCTCCTTGGGATTAACGGCCGGTGCAAAGAGAGCGAAGCCGTTACTCCAGGTAAAGGATGCATCCAGAGGATCTGGTCTCGCCCCCCTAACCCTATCCATCTTGTCCCCTGGGGTGACCACAGCCTCTCCAGCAGCTGGGATGGTGTGTCTGCCCTCCAGCAAGCCTATGGAAATACATGGTTCCGGCCATGGATCACCTGCTCCAATCTTATCTCCCACACTGACCGCGGCACAAACCAGCACGACATCACTTCCTGTGGGCCAAAACGCTGTCCAGCCAAAGCAGGCCCTCCCTTTTATCCAGCTGCTCCATCCCAGCGGCCCTGTAACGGCTGCCTCCAAAGCCCCGCTACCTGTGCCCGCACCTCAGAAAAACCCTGATCAGGTTCTGCAGCCAGACGCCAGCCCTGTCAAGACAACCCCGCCTCTGGCCCATGGCCCCGGAGCCTCGCCTCTTTCATTGGACCCCAGCCTCATGTTCCTTGAGGAGGAGTCTCAGGTGATGGAGTGGATGAAAGGGACAGGAGGGGTGAAGGTACCCCAGCTGGATGTCACGCTGCCCTACCTGCCCCCGTTCGTCAGCAGCCTGACGACCTTGACGACTCTCCTGCAGCGCAAAAAGGCCCTGGAGTGGAATGCCCTGAAACTGGTGGGCTCTTCCGGAGAGAGTGGCAGCGAGGAGACCCAACGAGACGCCGTCCGCAAACTGGTTGCAGAGAAGCTGAGTGGGAATCCTGCCTACCTGCTCTTGAAGGCTCGTTTCCTGTCCTGCTTCACTTTACCTGCTCTCCTGGCCACCATTCACCCTCTCAAGAGGCCCAAGTCCTCCTCTCTCCTCTCTGATGATAGCAGTGAAGCTGAGGAGGCGGTGGAGGAGGAGGCCGAGAAGGAGGCTGTGGACGGAGCCGTGGAGGGAGCCGAAACAGCAGATGGGGATACTGAGTTCAGATCCGTTCAGGTGATTGTCTAGTGTTTTCTCCATGTCTCTTTTAAGATGGCCACATACCCCTTAGGTTTTGCATCAGGCTCTGCTGTCCACAGCGCCCCCTGTAGATTACCGTGTGCCTGCTCGGCGTAAGAACCGCAGCAGCGAAAAGTAGCCTTAAACTCTAGAAACTGTCCTGGTTGCACTGCAATGTCCAGTGAGGGTCTCAAGTTGGACCTTCATGTGAGCTGGATCAGTCTGTCTTGGGAATGATTATTGAACCATCAGGGTTGTTTGGTGACCTGTGTTTATGCAGGTGTTCCCACATTCCTGTGACTGACTTGGTGTAACTGGGACGTTATTACCTGTATTGCGTATAGTGTTTTTTCCTAAATAAGGATTCCTCAAATCCTTTCAGGTAAAAGATTCATTCATTGATCTTCCAACCACTTATCCTGGTTAGGGTCTCTCTCAGGCAGCATAGGACACAGGGCAGAAGTACACCCTATATGGACGGGATGCCAGTCCCTCACAGGGCACATAAACAGGCATACTCTCAAATTCTCTCAGAGTAGTTTACAGATGCTGATCAAGGCTTGACACCTTCTTCATTTTCCCTAGAAATCAACCCAACCATTTCCCTGTAAGCAGCCTGTCCATCATTTGCAGTTGTTCCCAAAGCCTGATCTGTCCTTTGCTTGTGACACTTTGCTGCTTCTGTGTGCTGTCCAGCAGAGTGCGCCACTGAGCACAGCTGGGGCAGAAGAGCCAGGCACGTTCACTGGAATAACCACCCGGAGACAACGGCGGCGCCTCAGGAAGCTATAGGAGAGCAACACCCGGGGGGGGGCCTTCACCATCCGATCACTTAGTATTGATGTTCTAGTTAAAATACATCTGTCTTTGTACAGAGTTTGTTAAATTAGCATCAAGGTGCCTTTGCGGGACTGGTATTCGTGTCAGGTGATTCTGGTCACGTTTATTTTTTCCAGTGGAACCTAACTTGTGTTTTGGGAACCATTGTGAATTCAAGACCCTTAAACTGAGTTATTTAAATGTTTTATTGTATCATGCAATCTACAGCTCTCATAGTGTTGTCTTGTTCTGTTGGTCTGTTAAAATGGTAGTTGGTTGAATTGGTTAAATTGAATTAAAATGTTTTTACTTGGAAAAATGTTTTTTTCACTATTAAATATGACTAAAACCTTGTTCTGCGTATGTGGTTATAGAAGACAGACGATGTAAAATCGGGTGCGTGGTCAGTTCCTTATTTCTTTGGCGTTGGGGAGAGTTAGACTAGCAGTGCTGTCTTCGAAAGAGCCTAGAAGAGCAAGGTCTGCCCCCCCCCCCCCCTCAAGTCACGTGCACTCTGTGATTGTCGTCATTCCATTCGTAATATCAGTGGGTGCGAAGTGAAATCGCATCTTCGTTCATTGCCACATCGGCCCGGCCAAATGAGAGGAACTTCCTGTAATCTTTATGGTAACAGCCAGACAGCCAGTAGCTGATGTTCTTCCCAGTTGGGGCTTCCTCTATTTGCCTTTCAGAAAGCAGAGCGTAGGGCATTCCGCCCGCAGTTCTGGCCAGAGCGTCACTCTGGTGGAGTCCCTGGGCCAGCCCGTACAAGTTTTTCCCATACGGGAACTGTGGGCCACTCCCACGGGGCCAAAGGAAGGTGCTTCCCACAGCCTATAGCAAGTAAGTTGGACCTGCTTTTTCTCTGCTTTGATTCTTTTTCTGTTGTTTTCTGCTTTGTGACTTGGAGGGAGAGGATTGAGTCACTGGGGCTGTCTGATCCACCCTGCGAAATCAGTAAAACTGTGTTTGCTGTAATAGGAATCAAACTGAAAAGATTACAGATGAATGGATCAGGTAGTGTAGAGCAGTGTTTCCCAAACCCGTCCTCTGGGAACTCTGGACAGTCCACGTTTTTGCTTCCTCCCAGCTCCCAGCCAATCAGGAACACCGAATAGCTGGTACAGGTGCGCTGGGAGCTGAAATAATAGAATAGAATAGAATAAACCTTTATTATCCCACGAATGAGAAATTTAGGTGTTACAGAGCTCTTATACAAAAGAAAAGTAGAACAAGAAGAGCAGGAAGGTCAGTTGTCTATATGCACAACCAAGGTTTTAGAAATAAAGATGTACAGAGAGATGTACACAAGTGTGGGGTGAGGTGGGGTGTGAATGATCCTAGTAGTTAAAGACATATATGTCAGTTAGTATATGAGTAAAAATACTCACGCTAAGCTGTGTTATAAAGTCTGACAGCTGCAGGCAAGAATGACCTGCGGTAGCGCTCCTTCCTACACTGTGGGTGTAGAAGTCTATTACTGAACGAGCTGCTCAGGGCTCGTACAGTCTCATGCAGGGGGTGGGGGGTGTTGTCCATAATGGATGTCAGCTTGGACAGCATCCTCTCTTCCCCAACCTGCTCGATGGATTTCAGTGTTCAAAGGAAGCAAAAACGTGGACTGCTGCAGTTCCCCCGAGAACTGAGTTGGGAAGCACTGGTGTAGAGGGCTCACTCCCTCTCCCTCATCCGTCTGTAATGGCTGCTTGTCTACTCATTGACCTTAAGGAGGAGGCTATAATGTGGCTGACAGGTTTCTGATTAAAAGTGGAAGGGACCTTTTAAAAATATTAGTTATAGGATGTGTCTATAGTAGTTTTTTAATAGAAATAATTTTAATGTTGTCTGTTGCCACTCAAAACAGCTGCACATTATGCTGTAATAGAAGTAGCCAGTGTGACTCTCTGCCCTGACTGGCTGTGACACTTCCTGTCTCAGGATGTGCTCTGTTTCAGCCATGAGTTAAGATATGATGCAATATGGTTCCTAAAGCATATCTGTTCCTGTGATTGGTTTGAAGTGGGCAGTAGTCCTCCCTCTACAGGTTTCAGACCTTCTCTGCATATCACCATTGGTGTCACATCAGAGTCATTAAAAGGGTTGAAGAATCTATTTTTTGTTCAGAAACTCATGAACATGGTCCGGCTAGATCAGTCTTTCTTAACCGAATCCTCAGGGACCCCCATACAGGTCACGTTTTCACTTCCCCCCCAACACATCTATACCAGGTATTCAATGTTCTTGGTTGTCTTGATTGTTTGGTTCAGACAAACAGGGAGCAGGGAGGGAACAAAGATATGGTTTGTCTGGGCGTCACCAATTACTGGGTTGAGAGTTACTAGGCTAGATTTCCTTAATTTTTTGCAGATTGAGTTAAAGTAATTTATTCATTTGATTAGATGTAAACGTTTGACTGCCAGATTTTTGTCCTGGGACTGTCGCAAAGGATACTTTCAGGGACACGGGCTTTTCTTGGAAGTCCAGTCCTTCGTTCCTGCATCCTCAAATGCAGAGCTTCACATTTATTTTATTTTGTATTATATTATATTCCATGTTCAGTTTTCCAGCTGCAATATCTTTCTAACAGAAGCAAGCCGGCATTTCCTTTTGATGTCCAGTGCACAGCCAGCCATTCACACGGTCATCCCTGCGGTTCGAGCCCTTTCCCCCATCCGTGCTTTAGTCGTGTTAGCGGCTACGAAAACAGGAGATTTCAGTTGTATTGAGATAAGCTTTTGGTTCAGCATTTTGAGCTGATGATGACTCCTGCACAGTCCTAGGATCTCCACGTCATGCTCAGTAGCAGACACTAGTGCCCTGAGCGTTCATTAATATCACATATTGTAGAATACTGCCTGGGTGGAGACTTCCACTGAGCATGTCCATCTCGGATGACGAGGAGTGCTGGGTGCAGCTGGAGGACTACAGGATGCTGCTCATTAAGACCATCGAGCCATCTCGCATCACACCCTACCTGCGCCAGTGCAAGGTCCTCAGCAGCGAGGACGAGGAGCAGATCTTCAATGACCCCAGTCTGGTCATCCGGCGCCGGAAAGTGGGTAAGGCAGCCCGTGGGATGTCCACAAGGCGAATTTTCGCTTTAGAGGATGGTTTGGGACAACTCATTTAGAAGTGCTACCTGATTGGCCTGAGCATGTTCACCTGCCAATCAGAGAGCTTTGCTCATGAATATTAATGAGCTGCCCCAACTCACCCTGTAAAATGAAAATTCGCGCCCGGGAGTTGAAGATGCCGACCCAGCCGATATGTCAGGGTCACACCAGAGTCTTGTGCATTTTCTATAAGGCATGCTGCTAGACATCCTGCAGAGGACCGGACACAAGGGTTATGTGGCGTTCCTGGAAAGCCTGGAGCTGGATTATCCTCAGCTATACCGCAAGATCACAGGGAAGGAGCCGGCTCGCGTCTTCTCCATACTAGTGGGTGAGTCTTGCACCCCAGAGCATATGGCCCACTCCACTGGTACACCATTTCTTCCCAGCACAGACAATCCCCCCACTCACCCTCCCTGTCCCATTCAGACACGGCGGGGGAGTCAGGGTTGACCCAGTTCCTGATGAGCGAAATGACTCGCCTACAGAAGGCCCTGCAGGAGGAGCGTCTGCGCAGGCAGGAGGTGTCTGCACGCATGGCTGCGCAGCAGGACACGATCCGGCAGCAGCAGGTGCGGGAGAGCGAGCTGCGGAAACAGCAGGAGCGCGTGTGCCGCATGAGAGAGGAGAGGGACAAGCTGGTGGAAGAAGCCAGACACCTGAAGGACGAGAACTACAGCCTGCTCCGTGATGTCACCAGGCTGACAGAGGAGAAGAGCAAAGCGCTCATGGACGCCCGCGACTTGCAGATGGAGGTCAGTGACCCTGCCTCAGTATGACAGTTGACTTTTAACCGGCTTGGTGTTTAGGCTCCACCCCCAGATAACTTCAGTCAAAGCTGATGACAAGTTTTTACGGGATTGATGCGAGATGAACAGACACAGGCTTCTACTTTTCTTACTCCAGTGGTGCAGTGCAAATGTGTGATTCCATCCTCCTTAGATTGAGAGGCTGAAACACAGTCTGATGAATGCAGAGAGCGACTCGAAGATTCAGCGCAAGCGGACTGTGACCCTGAAGCACGCGATGGAGATGCGTCCCAGCCAGGACGCAGTGTGGCACGTGCAGAGGGAGAATGACCTTCTCAAAGCCCGAGTTGAGGAGCTAGAGAATTGCATCCAGGTGAACCTTCTCCTCAGACTGAGTTCTTCCTGGATTTCACAGGCTTGTAGTGTTTTAATGGCTCTGGTTTGTATCCTGAGGATGCAGGCCACTATTTGGGTAACTTTCAGGAATGGTCTTCTGTTGTCTCATAGACAGCATCAGGTTCAGCACAAGCAGAAGAGGCCAAGCTGAAAAACCAGTGTATGGAGTTCTGCAAACAGAGGCAAGCACAGCACCAGGAGCTGGTCAACAATCTCTACGGCTTGCGGAGGGAACTGCGCAGCGCAGAGGAGCTCCGGGACAAGGTAACACAACCTTTTGGAAAACCAGGAGAGGTGGGGACCTGAGGGTTGCACCCATCAGTGCAACAAATGGACTGGGGACCTGAGGGACACGTCCACCAGTGTGACAGAGGGACTGGGGACCTGAGGGCAAGATGTGATGAGGAAAGAGGCTTGACCCCTCCCCCTAGTCACAATCATGCTTGACTTTTGTTCCCAGTACATGAATGAGAAGGAGGTGTGGGAGTTGCAATGCACCCTACTAGAAAAAGACTGCAAGGTGTATCACGAGCGGATGGAAGACATTATAAAACAGATGGAGGAGGTGACAGCAGAGAGGGACAAGGTGCGCATGTTTTACATCAGAGTATGAAAAGCAATGGAAATCAGCAGTAACCAAGGCATCGGAATGGTTATAGGTGGGGTGTCGTTTCCTGCATTGTCGTCTTTGTCGCCTTGCAGGCAATTTGTACCAGAGAGGAGTACCACATGGAGAACTGCGTGAACATCAAGGCTAAGGACCAGTATCGGAAGCAGATCCAGGAGCTGGGCGAGCGGTGTGACGAACTGCAAGTCCAGCTGTTCCGAACGCAAGGCAAGGTCATCTCACTGGAAGGGACGCTACGCCAGACAAGTTGTCCCGCATCTCCACAACTGGTGAGAGTGGGCTTCTACATGCACTCAGTCACCCAGCATCCATGTGGTCTTCAGTGGCCGGATCAAAGTGTTGTTCCATGTAGGTCACTTATATATTTTTGCTTTCAGGCTTCAGACATTGAAGATGGACCCTTACAAAGCTGGGTAGAGGTAACTGGCAGCTTTCTCTTACTCAGTAGTTTCCGGCTGATTCTGGCACTACCTCGTTAGTCATCAGAATTTATGAGATTACTGAGATTTTTTTTCCTGACACCAGAAGAGCCAGACGAGCGAGGAGGAGATTAAGGTTGGGTGTGTCCCAGGTGAGTGGCTTGTATTCTTAACTTCCTGCCATTGGGCGGCACTGGTGACATTGACAATCGAGGACATCTAAGAGCTCTAGGGTTGCCACTGTGGGGGTCCCCAGCAAGGTGTGACACTCTCTTTTGATAAATGGAGTCTGTTGACTTACGGACTGCTCTGGCATTATTGTTCCAGGTTTGATCTAGTTTAGATAAGCAGTTTGTTGTTGTAAACTGTTTTCCCCACAGCTTCGAGTGGGGAACCTCAGAGTCTGACCTCAGAGGAGATCTATGAATTTCTGCCGCTGCAGGGCAAGACCAAATCCCAAGGGGTAAGATGTGTTTCTAATCCCTTTGAGGTACCCTTGACCTGTACTGGTCTGTCTGCCTGTTAGAAGAGTTTCCACTGAAAAACACAAAGCAGGTCAGTTTAATCCAGATGTCTAAAGAGGAAATGAGGCTCTGGAGAAAGTTATTGTGGGGACCCACTCGGTGACTCATTAGTAAATGTAAAATAGAGACGGCTGCGGTTATTAGCAAAGGGTCACCATGACCAACTTGTCAGGGTTTTAGAAATTTTGTCATTTCACAAAAATGTAAGTCAGGGGTGTTATCCACAAAGGACCAGTGTGTTTAGAGGTTTTTGGGATAACCTTTAGGTCAGCTGTTTAAACCTAGCTGTGAGGACTCTTCGGCCAATCAGTCCTCTGACTGGTAATCTAATTATGGAGATCCAGTGAAAACCCACATACACAATAGCACTTTCTGGATGCCTACCTCTAATATAAAGAATGCAGCTCTCCTTAGCCCTAATAGTTTGGGATTTTTCCCAAACATTATGCTGTGTATAGTTGTGTTTCATATCATGAAGACCAATTTTTAAAATGTAGAATTCCCAGTCTCTTCCCAGCGAAATTCCAGTCACTTCCCTGAATATGAACCAATCCAAGGAACTGCACGACTGGAGACCCAGAATGTATTGTCATTTCAACTACAGGAGGTTGGTAATTGCGCTAAATGTGCAGTGTGTGCGTGATTGTTAGCTGCGTTCATGTGTGCAGCAGTGATGTTTTTACTTTCCCCGTGACCAACAGAAAGTGTGCAGTGAGGTCAAAGACCACTTGCAAGAAAGATCAAGAGTTCGACCAGGACAACACATCAGGGAGTGACAATACTGACACGGAGGGCATGTCACCCTGTGAGGGAGGGAGATAAGCTTTGTTCTGTGTGTGACACCAGGAGAGACATGCAGGAACATTTAGTATTACATTTATGAAGTTAAAAACATGCTATTTGTATTAACTGGTCTCACTTTCATGTTCAGATTAAATTAAGACTGCAAGAATGTATGCTGGAAAAATTCTCTTTAACTTCAGATAGTGGCGAATCTGCCAGTCGAGATGTGTGTGAATATTTCTAAGAATAAACATCCTTCTTACGTTTTTGGCAGCCTAATGTTTTTTGGATATTGCTCTCGCAAAGTAGCCTCTCCCCACCATGAAACGTGGTGAGTTGGACCTCGAACCACGTGGACATACATGCCTTCTAATGGTCTTTCTTAATCACTAAACTACCACTTTCCAGGATTCTGTTCAACTCTCACAGAACCTGAATAAAACTCAGAAATGTATCAGTAATTAAATCAAGTATCACAGTACTTCTTTAAATCTAATTACTATTTTCAGCTGTAAACTGTCTGCAGCCCACAGCAGTTCCATTTCAGACTTCCAGAATGTGCTTTTGAAATTCCAACTTCCTCCTCGATGACTTTCATCACATGCATTTGAGAGGAACCTCACTTCTCACACCAGAAGTTTTTTTCCTTTGTTCACATGCACTTCACATTTATTTGACACACTTCTGACCAAAACAATGTACAAGTGGGACACCAGTATACAACTTTTAACTTGGGGTACAAGCGCAGCTAGGCTGAGTATCCAGTGAGACCAGGAACAAGTGCAGGATACTTAGAGGAAAAAAAAAAAAAAGGTGTACAGACACCTTTGGTCTATTCTGTAATCTGGCAGAAAAAAAAGCAGCTTGCTAAAAAGGAAGAAGGGGAGTTCCACTTTTTGTACAACACTGCCATGTGATTTCTGTAGCTATGTGCTACAACAGATACTCTAGAATACAAAGCATGCATTCCGCTCATATAAGTACATAACATGAAATAGTCACAAAACACTTACACTTTACTGGTTAACCTGACCAAATGCCTTTCTTGCATATACAGAGCACAGTGGAAGGACACACTGTTTAAACGTGTAATTAATGCTGGACTATATTCACTTCAAAATGAGGCATCACACACTGCCTGTGGAGGACGGACAATATGGTCACCATGAATCACATGACCGGCGGCAGATTATCACCCGCGTGTGGCTCTCGGCTGGCCTTCCATAGCACAGTATCTACAGATGAAGATGAGGAACCTGTGACATACAGCCCAGGCTGAGGCCCACCCGCGTCCCTCCAGCTGGGCCAGGGTGCAGGCTCTCTGCTATGGGTTCTGTGCTTTGCCCCTCTGCCTGTTTAAATGCGTCTGTTTCCACCGGTCACGGGTCCAGCGGCCCTGATTCTCCACAACCTCCTGCAGCAGATTGATGAACGCGTATTCATTACCTTGCAGGAGCTTCTTGTCTGCCGGTGAGCTGTGGGTTGGAAGACTTTGAAAACTAGATCCACCATGATGGTCCGAGTTCTCCGCCCCAGACCCACTGCTGTGGCACCTGCCGGTTTGGTTCCTTCTCCCTTTTCTTCCTGCTTCCTTGGACTCTGGCTGATAGCCATGGAACTCTTCCAACACGACACACGAGTCCTGACTGGTGTTAACCTCAGCAGACTGGGGCTGACTGCCTGGCTTCTTAGGTTGGGCTATGTCATTCTTTTCAGGGTCCCCTTTAAAATTCAGGGAGTCTGTTTTAACCACAGGCCAGTAACTATCTTCAGGGGAATCTCCTATGTCACCCCCTATTGGTAGTCTGTCCACATTGACCTGAGAATCGCCATCAGAACTCCCCAGGGAGAAGTCTCTCTGATCGGCATCTCTCTTATCGATAGAGTTGTCAAAATCGACTGGAGAGAAGTTCAGAGCTTCCCTTCTGCATACGTGTTGCTTTTTCCACCCAGCTGACGTGGGTGGCCAGGTTGACATCCTCCTGATGGCTCTCCTGTTGACACGGGGCCTGCTGCCATAACAAGCCCCCGGGGGTTCTGTTTTTTGCTCTGCAGGCTCCTGGCCGATGATTAAGTAGGGCAATTTCTCAGTCTCCTGAAGCAGACTCGTATCTCTGCCCGTGTCCAGCTGGGCCCCCGCCATGCGTGTTTCCTCGCCCTGATCCATGGCATTTGGCTGCGGGGAGGGACTGGTCTCTGCTCCCTGTATTGGGTCTCGGTGGTGCCACACTTTGGGCTGACCCACGACTAGTTGGTTCCCTGTTCTAGACACCTGCTGGCCAGACTGACCAATGCAAAGGACAGCACCTGCGGATTTTGCTCTGGTCTTGCCTCTGGTGCTCCTGGTCGGGTCTGATGAACCCCTCTCGTCGACATTCACCCCCCCCTGCTGAGACTCTAGGCCGTCCCTCCCCTTTTCCACGCATGGTTTCACCCGTTTCTTCTCCCGGTTCCACTTGTAGAGTCCAAAAAATAGGCAGGCGGCACAGAGCAGCACACCAAGAACTGTGAAAGACATGCCATTGAGGGTCAGGTCTGCTGGGTAACAATGAAGCACTTGCGTGAAGGATAACCGTACCTATAAAGCCTATAAGAATGTGGAGGCCGGTTGGGGGCGCCTGGTCCCCCTGTGGGATCGCGGCCCCAGGGGGCAGGCATTCAGACACGTTCCACACAGGCCATCCTCTCAGTTGGGCTGGTGAGGCACAGACCACGTCCATTTCCCTCTCCAAGCGAGACGTGCTAACCAGCTCTACGGATAGGGAACACAAAGCTCTCACCAGATCTAATGCATTTATGTGGAACTATGGTCAGAAATGTAACCTTTATTCCGGATTCGTCTAGGAAGCTCTACACAACCATGATGGCTGGGTCGGTATTTTATTGTGCTACTAAACTGCAAATGCATTATATTTCTCAGTTGCAACAACTACATTATATACAAATGCAGAAATTAAACCAATAATGAGATATCCAGATCCTAACTTTGTGTTTCTATGGTAAATAACTGGCAGAGAAGTACCTTCCGCTTCTTCTATGAAGTTTGCTTGTCACAGGCAAAACATGAGCAGGTAACATTAGTAAACACACACATTATAGACCGTGGCGCAGGATCCAGCATTAATATGGACCTGCTGCCCCCAGTACCACCATTAGTAACATTAAGAAGACCCAGGGAGTGAGATTACCTTTGATTAGCTGCATAGAGGCCTCTGCTTGGCATGAACAGTCCCACGAGTTGTGGTGCAAAAAGACACGAGTGGAATGGAGTTGCAGGAAGACCTCCGCACTTATGAAGGTCAGCCTGTTGTCTGACAGGTCCAGCCAATCCAAGTCCCCCTGTGAACGGAACGTGCCTGGCATGATGGTGTGGATCACATTCTGGGAGAGGTTCAGGCTCCCAAGGCCAGAGAAGTTCTGCAACATGGGTTCATGCAGGACCTGCAGCCGGTTCCCAGACATGGTGAGGCTCCTCAGCAAGCTGGGATGACGCAGCCAGTCAGAGTTAATCTCAGAGAGGTTGTTGTCGTTTAGATTGAGTCTCGTAAGCTGGCTGAAGGAGTGCAGGGCTTCAGGGTGGATGGTGGAGATGCCACCAACCATGGTGAGGCTGGTCACAGAAACCAGATTAGCACTCTGCAACACGCTGGAGTTGATCTCTCCCATGTCTTTCACGAAGAGCAGGACAGAAGACAGGTGTGAGGGGAAGCCTGGAGGAAGACCAGCAGGGTTAGCATACTCTGCTTCTCATGATCTGGTAAGTCAAAACCAGTAAGAACACAAACTCAAATCATAGTAATAAGAGGATCTGTGCCTTGTTCCTGAGTTTTGAATGTTTGCAACAGATGAAAAATTAGAAACTAATCGCAAACACCAAATCAAGTTAAAAGCGAACAGTATTCACCAGGCTTAGGGTCACCAATTTGTTACTGAGCTCATTGCAGTGCTTGAGGTATGTGTCCTGTATTTAATTTCAAAACTATTGTGCAAATTAGGTAATTTTGAGTGTCATTGTACTTTCCTATGTCAGTTTATCCTTTTCGATACTGCATTGCTGTTTGCGGCAACAGGCTTGCTGCCTGAAACAAGACTGTCTGGACACACAAGATCCTCAGTTCCTCCGATGATACTTACTGCTTGGCATTGAGGTGCAGATGTATGCAACATCTTCCTTCACGCAATTGGCCCAACACAGCAGGGCAAAATCCCCACTAAGGATGAGGACCACGAAGACCACAGGATCTGCTGGGGCAGAAACTATGATCAGAGCTGGAGGGTACCTGCAGATCCCACCCCCCCATGGCGCTGAAGAAAAGGAGATGCACTTACCCTTCATGCTGCACAGTGACCAGAGGGGCCTGATAGTTCACACTGGCGCTTTGAAGTACCTGAGCCCGGGACACTATCTGCTGTTCGTCTTACAGTTACCATGGTGCTGGTTTGTCTTCATCCATCACCATGGATAGCAGAGCAGCTATACAGCGTTGCATGTTCCAGTTGGTCAGTTAAATTATCAGAAGGAATATTCACAGGTCATTGCACCAAGAAAAAAATTGCACCGTCCCTTAGAAACTAAAACACTGGCTACCTGCTAATGGATTTATTCTATTTGGGGAGTTTTTTCTAGGTTCTTAAGAAATGTAAGTGTAAAAAAAAAAAAAAAACTTTAATATAAAAATATCCTTTACACTAAATCAAGCTATAATGTTAGCCCCATGGCATGGATGGATTTACTGGAGTAAATAATGTTAAACTTTTCTTTCAATAAATAGAACAAATGTCACACGAGCTGCTGCCAAACACTAAACCATTAAAAATGTCAGATTAGTGTGGGTATTTTGCCCCAGGTTTATTTGCAATGCCAAGCCTTTAATGGTGTCAAAATGTCCATTCTCTGTGGGAGGTGGGTGAAATTCAGAGGCGTTAATCATTTAAGAAAAGCTCGACATGGTGGGGAGGATAGTGGTCACAGCAACACAATTCTTGAGAATCATTCTACGGGTTGCACACTCGCATCTTAGCTGGAGGTCAGACTGCAGGGGGAGCCCCAGACAGGCCAGCGGGATTTCCTTCGCCGGCCCAGCCACAGTCAGTGCGAGCCGACAGCAGTGGCTGCTAGCCGACTGGAACTTCGTGGATGAGATTAGAGAGCTTAAATTAAAAAGCACCAGAGGTTCAGTAAGGCTGGCCGCTAGCACTGTCAATTCAAGATGCACCCCACCTTAATGTAGATATCAATCAGCCAAGTGCATTCCATGTGCACACAACAGCATCAAGGGTAATTGGTTTTTTTCCCCCCCTTAAAAAAGAAAAACCACACCCCATAGAGCATACAAATCCTGAAGTTGCCCAGTCCTGAAATAAAAGGGAACAGGCTCATCTCCAGGTTACAGTGTATAATGTTGACTACACAGTTGCCAAGACATCACACCTGTTAAAACTAGTAACACTTTACTTTAGAGGGCACAAATATTGTAGTAGTGCACTCTTACTTAATGTATTAATTAACCAGTAACTAAGTGTTAGTTACATACCGATCCCATGTCTGTTCATCATTAATAAATCATGACGATTTATGTATTTCATGCAGTTACTATATTCACTCATGATTTGTACTTGAGTAGTAACCGAGTTAAGTTATTTGTGCCCCCTCAAGTAAAGTGTTACCGGTAAAATTTGGTGAAAGCTACATTTTACATAGGAGGGAGGAAAAGTGGTGAGTCTACATGCAATAACCTTTACTTAGTCGACAAAGGTGGTAAGATAGGAGCCAGAGAACAGCACACAGGGATCAGCAAGCTAAAGGTGACGAGCAGCGGGAGCCATAAAAACACATATCTAAAGCTTCCTGAGAGAACCAGGGTTCAGCACGGTACTGTGACCATATACGCAGGCAGGAGCCCATATCCCTTCATGGCTCGCATGGACGGCAAACCCAGCCACTTGGACATGAAGATCGCATTAGATTCCCTGCCAGAGTCATGTGATCGTAGTGCATACAGAACTAAAGTTGGCGGCATTATCGAAGGGATTTATTTTGATAAAGGTCAGCGGAGACCTGCCTAAGAACAGCAAGCTAGACTCAGCTATAAGGATCCAGACACTGAATCACTGCAAATGGAAGGAAGGAGAATCAAACAGAGCTTTGTGAGCAAATTTTATTTTATTTTATTTTTTTAACTGCATTTGTGCCCTTTACTCAAATGCACAATTGTCTACCAACCCCCCCCCCCCCCAAAACAAAAAAGAAAATAAGCTGTTTGTGTGATTCAAAAGCAGCTTCTGGTGACCGGGTAGACCTGGGTGAAAAGTGAAGCCACCGCCACCAGAATGCTGATCAGAACCCAAACACGACGAAAAGGCCTAAAAAGAATTTCTGAAGCCACATCCCCTCAGTCTCGGGCCTGTTCAGGGTAGGGAAAGGCAGCCCACAGATTTCCAGAACGACCATGGCGGGAGATGGACTGAAGCACATCGAGTGGGAGAAGCCGGGGGCCGTCGAAAGGGAGGGCGGCAGCACCCAAAACAAACGTCTCAAAAAAATAGAATCATCTTTAGGGTTCTCTTCTGCAGCTCCACCCTTCAGTGCAGCATTTGATTCCCCAGGAAAGAGAAATAACACCGGACCGACTGGCTTGCAGCGGCTTGCATCTCTTTCCCAGCAGCACAACTCCTGAACAGCAGGACGGGTTCCCCTCTAGAAGAGTTTATGTACAGGAAGGGGAACCGGTTCCCAAAGTCCGCACAATGAGCCCATCCGTCAGGTCATACTTACTGCAAAACCAAATAGAAAACCGAAATCTCACTCCATACAAAAACGGCAGCTAGGTGCCCCCCCGAGCCCGTCTCTGCACACCCCTGGCAAGGGCCAGATTTAACAAGGCAGCAAGGGGAATGTGCAATGCTGTACATCCGTCTCAGGAAATAATTCACATTGTTGTATGCTACAAAAAAAAAAAAAAAAAAAAACCCAAAAAAAAAAAAAAAACAAAAAACAAAGGCCCCGTGCCCAGAGGAGGGCTCTTCTGTGCCATCTCACTGGCTGAACTCCAGCTCATCCACACTGATGACTTTGGTGGGCATGGAGGGTAGAGGTTGCTGCAGAACGTCGCTTCCGAACCACTTGGCCAGGCCGAGCTGGGGGCTCCCAGCCCGCCGCGGTGGACCCTGGCTGGGGGGCATGCTGCCGGGAGGGGGCACCCCAGATACCGCCGTGTGGACCACTGGGGAGAGAAGACAGGCCGGTGGGGCAGACGCTCAGTGATTTGAAGGTACTGATGTTTGCCAGCTCTGAAGGCAGCGTGCTAAGCGAGCCTAGTCTACCACGTCGACCCAAAGCCTGCGGCACGGGCCAGAACGTGGCGCTCACCTGGTCTAGGCTGCTGCAGCACCGTCAGTGGCAGGGGGTTTCCGGGACGGGGGGGAACCAGGGGGTATCCTGACGCTCCCAGGGCATAAAATGGCTGGCCCAGCAGGGCTGGAGGCAGGCCCTGGACTTGCGAGAGGTCCACACCCGGGGGGAATACTCCTGGGGAAGGGGCAGGATGTGGATTTTTAAGCCGGGCAGTGAAATGGATGTCGTACACGTGTTTCAGCATGATGTGGGTCCCATTTTCCTGCCAGGAGGGTATAACTGACCTGCTGGCAGCAGCGTGGGGGGAAGCTGCTGAGGCTGGAGGCTCTGGGCCAGCATCCTCTGCACCACAGAGGGGTGCACCTGTGGAGGAGGCCGCCCCAGAGGAACGTGGGATAGCAGCGGCACCGGGTAAATGGGCCGGGGGAATGGCGACGTGTGGCCGGGGGACAGAGTTGGGGCGTGGTGATCAGAAGCACTCTGCTGAGGGCGCTCCGAGTCCTTGGAGTGCCTGGGCTGGCCAGAGAGCGGAGTGGAGCAGGTTGAGCGAGGAAAGCCAGTCTTGGCGCCCCCTGCTGGTGAGCCACGGCCTTCAACACCCTCCAGGAAGGAACTAGGGGAGCTATTGCTGTCTATGGGATGAACAGGAGTATTAAGAAAAACTTAGTCTGTAGAAAAAGAGCACCACTGGATAAAAGACAAAACTTGCTCCTGCCAAGCAGGCCAACACTTAGAAGCTATTTCAGCGACATCCCAATCATAACCAAACATCCTTGCGCATCAGCTCCAGCTAAAAGGACTCTTCTGCATTGGACAGCTTGCAGAAGGTTGGGGCAGCTCACCCTCCTGAGAGCGCCCCATGTCAGGATGACTCCCCGCCTCGTCACGATTCTTCTCCTTGGTTTCGTACATCTTTCGGATGACCGACGTCGGCGTAAAAGACGGAGACAGCTGTTCCGGAAAGAGCCACGCTTTACTCATCCCGACCACATGCAAGGAAAACCGAGCCAAAAGGGACTCGGAGCGACGTGGGTGGAACGGAGCCGGCCGCTCACCATGCTGGACACCATATTACTGGGGGAGCCACCGGCGGCGAGACCCCCGGGGCCAGGGGACCGGTTCATCCGGGGCTGCCTGCGGCGGCACACAGACATGAGGACAGACTGCAGAGCGAGCATCAGCATTTCCGGCGGGGCTCGGACCCCAGCTCATACCTGGTGCGGTGAGCCTTGTCCTGGGGCAGCTTGCTCAAGCCAGGATGGAGAAGCTGGCGTGTGTGCAGGGCCAGATCCCGTTGGATAAGTGCGTCCAGGGTAGCAGAGTCCACCGTCAAGGGGAGCACCCTCATCTGTAAGGACACGGCAGGTCACGCTTTGAGACACCCAATCTGCTGAAAACACTAGGAGCTAAATCTGCGCTACACTCGCACTCCCTGACCGCCAACATGGCATTCAGGCGAAGCAGCTCATTGAAGCCCACACACGTGGAAGCACCATATCCCACCGCAACCATACCCAGAGACTCCCTGAGGGCCGCAAACATACACAAGTCGCCATCACTCCGCAGGAGCCAGGACCACCCACCTGCTGAGGGGTCAGCCCGGGACTCAGGGGTCGGGGGAGATCTTCAAACTGATCCAGCAGAAGTGCCTGTGGTCCAACTGCAAACCCTGGCACAGAAGAGATGCCACAGGTTAACGCCGAGGGCACTTGGTGGGGAAAATACAAAAAAAAGTAATGCGTCGTGAGTTAAAGCGGCCGGAGCACAGGCATTTACCAGCTTGGGGGTGCACGCGGCCTGGGTAGTACTCAGGTGAAGGAGCCCTCTGTGGAAACAGGGGCGGGGACGTCACACCCGGCCTAAGCAGGCCCGAGCCCGAATCAGGGCTGCCAAGCAGGCTGTTCAACAGAGTCGGGGAACCGGCCCGGGGTGGACCGAGGAGCTCCTGTAAAAGACGGTCACATGACTCCCTCAGGCTGGGCCAACCTCACAAGCTCCACCCCAGCAATCGGTTCAAGGCTTCTACCAGACCTGTAAGAGGCTCTTCGACTGTGGGGGGGGTACCTGGGGTTCCGGCAGGGGCAGGTCTGCAGGCTGCTGCTGGGTTGGGGGCAGAGTGGGGGACACATTCAGTCTCAATTACAGCAGTTAAGATGGCTCGTAATCTGCAGAACCGCATCCCTGATGGTGTCATGCAAAGCCAAGTCTGCTCCAGCTTCCACGTCGGGCCCAAGGCACCGCGGCCGACCTAGCACCACGCTTTGGACGCTCGTCAACTGCATACAAATTTATGCCCATTCCGTCGTCCAGACCACAGGGCGAACACCTCAGGCCCCTCAGCCGAACACCAAGAGCGCACGCCAACCACATCCCCAAAGCCTCCAGACTGCACTGGCTGCAGCCGCCACCTCACATACCTGTCACTTCCACATGCAATGGGCAGCCAGTGGGGGGGCGCCACTGGGCAGACTTACATGGACTTTGGGCTGAGTGGGCAGGGTGCCACCTGCCTTCATGCTGCTGACCAGCTTGTTGAAAGCAGACATGTCAGAATCGCGTTGTCGAGGCCTGTCCACGGGCTGGCCCGTCAGAGCCTTCTCCAGGTGTTCTGCCATGAAGGGGGTCCCTCCACCGTGCTGCTGCTCCTCCACCTTCAGGGCCTTCAGACCACCTTCCACCTCCTCCAGAGACAGGACCACGCCTGACTGCGCTGGGGGCACAAGGAGTCAGTTACAGCCCGACCTGAGGAGGGGTCCTCTAGAGCAGTCTCACTCTGGTCCTCGGGGATCCCCAGACGTCCCACGTTTTTGCTCCCTCTCAGCTGCCGGTGGACTGTCGGGGGGGGGTTCTCCACAGGCCGGGTTGAGAGACACTGCTCTAGAAGCATCACACGTGAAGGACAGGCAGGCGGGCGTACTGCATAGCTCTGAACTTACTGCTCTCACGCAGCTTCTCCTTGTTGACCGACAGGCTGGACAGCAGCGGCTTGAGGTCGATCTTGGCCTTGCTGAGCAATGCCAAGATGTCCACTTTCTCCCGCCTCTCCTCGGACTGGATGGGGGTGAAGTAAGGGGCCATGCTGGAGGAGACGCCATGCGGGTCCAGACCTAAGAGGGAGCAGTGAGCCTCACGCCAGGCTTCGAACACTGGGGAACGCCTCATTAGCGGGGCAGACGTGGTACCTGCGAGCTTCTCCAGCTCCTCATGAGGCGTGGAGCGCAGGCTGCTGGAGCGGCTGGCCGAGGGGCTGACCGTGTTGAACCAGCGGCTGAATCTGCTAGACGCCGCTGAGCCCTCCCCAAGCACATCCTCGATCATCTGCAAGAGGGAGACAAGTCAGCGAGCGGGGAAACCCCACAGGAGCAGAGAAAGTGCATGAGACAGATGGGACTTACGTGAGGGGAGCGCTCCCACACCAGCAAGCGTGTTGGGCGGGGGGGGAGGGGGGAGGAGCTAGAGGAAGCTCACCTAACACCTATCACTGCCCAGCCACACTGCTACCTAACTGCTATGGTTCCTCATCCTTAACGGAGGATTTTAGTCATTTAGTCAGTAGGTCATTAAGAACATCGAAAACCCCTCAGACTGTGACGGACACAAGCATTAAAATCTAATTACATTCCCTTATTCCAGTTTGCCAAGTAAAAACCTACAGCCTTTAATATCTGAAAGTTCCATTATAAACACAGCAAGTTCAAAGTACAGATGCACAAGTTCAGGACTTTACTTTCTGCTGAGAAATGGCCCAATAAAACACTTTCGAATGGTGAGAGCACCTCTAATGACCTTAAGGAGGCAGAACAGCCAAAATTGCCGTATGATTTTACTAGAGGACACCTGTTAAAAGGATCTACCAATATATGGACACATGGCCATAAAAGGAGAGACCAGGACAGCTACAGCAGACACCAGGAAAGCAGACGTATGAACGAGGACATGAGACGTGAACAGATATGACGGCACAAACGGAACCAGGGATGGGCATAAATTTGTATGGCAATGACCTTCAAACCACAACAGATTCTGCACCACATCACCAAAGTGAGCCATTGAGGTCTGCTGCCACCACCCCAAGGAAGCCAATGGGGCGGTTTAGAACCCAAGTGACACCATGGTGTCGAGGATTGTGAGGCATTGCAATGTGCACCACCACAATAGGAGTGTGTGTCGACACCAACGTGCAGAGAAGGGACCACCATTATCACCATGGAGACAGTGGACCTGTTGTGGCAGGAAGTCAGTTCTAAAAGTGGTGCATCACTAAGCCAGGCCCAGCAGAAGCATGCAAAGTGCCCCCCTCTTACCGAGGCCAGCCCAGGCATAGTCTTCTCTAGGTTGAAGAATTCATTGAAGTCAAATTCTCCCGTGGTCTGTTCTTGTAGGGCTTCGCTCTGTGGGACCTCCTGGTCAGCAGCAGGCTCTGTAACCATCTCAGGCTCTTCTACAAGTCCACCATTACACTCCAGTGCTATAGCCATGGGTAAGAGTGGCACCAAACACACACACACACACAGAGATGAACATTTGCCTCAGCAACAAGCACTGGGGCTATAGCATCTGATCAGGTCTGACAGGTTTTGCAGGAGAACACACCAAAAGCAAGGCAGAGCAGGGTGCACATCTCAAAGCTGTCCCAAGACAACATTGTAGACTATTCCACTCAAGCACTAGAGTCTTATCCATCTCCATCTACAGAAATATTCTATGAGTTTGAGGGTTTTTGGATCAACAAAGCTGTGAAGATCCTACAGGCCTTGACAACTATCAAATCAAGAAAAAGCACTCAATTACCCTAGGGCAGTGTTTCCCCAACCCAGTCCTTGGGGACCCCCAGACAGCCCATGTATTTGCCGTCTCCCAGCTCCGAAAAATATGGACTGTCTGGCAGGGAGCCGGGAGGGATCAAAAACATGGACTGTCTGGGGGTCCCCGAGGACCAGGTTGGGAAACACTGGCCTAGGGCATTAATCCTTAAGCAATATGATGCCTGACCAATAGGATTGCCATCTGACATTGTCCAATGGAAAGACACTGACCATCAGTTTGTACAACAGAATTCCATTCAAAATACTGTGCACATTCCAATTGGTTAGAGAAACAGGAATACAGACAAGACCTTACCTTCCTTTACAGATTCTGATCGTTTGCGTGAACGCTTCGGCCGACGTTTGTCCTCCTCAAGCACCTTCTCGTCAAAGCCGATGAGCTCGATGGTCTCCGACTGACTCATCGGACCCCCAGAAAACCACTCAGGCTCCTCCTCTGTGTAAGACTCATTTCGTCTCCTCTCACTAAAGACCCTCTTATCGCCAAAGTCCCTCTAGAGAGTGAAAAAAAAGGGGGTTTAATTCCAAGTGCAGTGGTGAGGTGATCATGTGAATGAGTCTCAGATGAGTTCTCTTCAGCAAGAGTGGGCAAAAGCACCAGTATAACAGAACAGAATCCTTGTCAAAGGGATCAAGCTGGAAGAGACAGAATGACTTTAGTATCCCGGAAGATTGTGGGAGGTTTTCCTTATGCGGCTAATTTTCATCCCGACCACACAGGCACGACTAACCCGAAACCTTTTGTCCTTGAAGTCACGGTCACGGTCCCGCTCACGGACATCTTTGTCTCCGCGGGAGTCCCTCTCGAAGCCGCGTGTCGCCATGATGCGCCCGCTGCCCACACGCCGTGCTCCACCCAGTCTCAGACTCTCGTTCTCCTTGTTCTCCAGGGGGCTGACAGCCCGGCGAGTGGCTGGAACGGGCAACGCGCTACCCTGACAGCCCCCCCCGAAGCTGCGGCGCTGGGGGCTCAGCACTACGTCCAGGTCATCTTCTTTGAGTCTTTCACGGGGATCTGGGGGTGAAGTGATATGGGACGGGTTGGGGGTATGCAGGTAACTGTTAGTGGAAAAAAATCAGTCACTTCCAGAATCTTCACAAACTAAACACCCAGAACACCAAAAGCCATCCTTAACCTGTGGACAGATCACATGGTAAAAAGACCTTGCGCAAATGTTCAACTTCCTGTAGCAAATGTAAAAGCAGTTTCATGAACATCAGCTGGATTAAAAGCAACTTCAGTTATGTTCCAATTGCACAAAAAAAAAAAAAAAAAGTGCCACAGATCAAATACTCAAGATTCTCACTGACAGCGGAAGAAACTAATCACAATGAAGATCACAACAGCCTGGTAAGAGTTCCCTCTAACCCAGAGGTTTGCGTATGAAACAGTTGAACTCTGCACCAATTAGGAAAGTGTATTTGGGGGGAATTTTATATTATACAAGACATATAGCCATATATCCTTGACACTTTGACATTACGAGAGAAGCTGGTTCTGTCCACCAGGTGGTCACTGCAATTCTGGGTTCCTGTCAGGGTTGGCCAGCACCGAGCCAGTGGCCATGTCAAGCGACAGTGACAGACATTAAAAGATGAGCAATGCGGAGCCAGGCAGGGATCGCATTTCCACTAGCTGGCTCTGGAGACACGATGTAGGTCTTCTGAATAATCAGCTGAAGAGGTGTGGAGCAGAAGAGTGGAACACATGCTGCACCTGTGATACTGGAGTACGGTTTGACAGTTACACTACATCTGCTGCATGGCAAATCACCGAGGAGAAAAAGTACCACAGCCGTTTTGCAGAAAAGCAAGATCTTCCTTTTATCCTGTGCTTACAGCAACTTGCCTGTTGCCTTCCCATTTGTCAGCGAGCACAGCTGGCATTTCCTCATGACAAAACCACTGGTACGGTATTGGCTTTAATCAGAAAAGCCGCAAAAAGATTTAATCCGTGCTGTAAGGTTTCAAGAGTCAAGACAAGTTTCACCCAAAGAAACTGGGTGCACGCTGGGAAGGCAGGAGATCTGGAATGTGTACATGCCCCCCCCACCAGAGGGATGCAGTCATCCTCCTGCCATGACCAGAAAGGCTGCACAGCCATGACAGCAGTGACCTGGACCTTGAGACATGCAGATACATACAGGAGGTGACCTGACATCCAATTATGCTAAATGTCACTGAATACAAAATCTCACTGCACTCACAAAGGCAGGAGCTACAGAAAATTAAGCAGAATATCCCCCCCCCTACACAGCAATCATTATCTGCAGCACAGAACCCCCATCATTTACCTGCAACCCTGCGCTTCAAAGGAATCCGGTCATCAGCATAGTCTCGCTTAAAGCTCTCCACGGGCGACCCCCGGTCTGAGCTGGGGTACAGCGACGCGTGCCACTTCTCCGGGTCCCACACGCCATCACTAGGGCGAAACAATGTTAGTGACTTCCCCAAGGACCAGGTGCTGATTTACCCAACGGCTTATTATGCAGCCTGTGTTGCAGATGTGTCAGGCAGGCTGGGCATATCTGCAAGGGCACCAGATTCGGGGCTGGCTCAGTAAGCAGTGAAGCCAAAACACAATCTGAGGTCTTGAGTCACATGGTAAAAGCCAATTCATATCCCCCCCACCCCAAAGCATAAAACCACAAATAGGCAACAGGTGAACTATTGGATCTCAAAAAAGCACAGACATAGTCTAAGCAAGTACTCAAATACGATTTACAAGTAACAAAATAACCATTTTACCTGTCATACTTCTCGGAAAGGCATTCCGGCCTCTCATTGGAACATGGAAGCCCCCTTATCTCCAAAAGCTTCTCCTATAAAACAAAACAGCAGGATGTAACACTTAAATAACCAGGCACTCACAGGGAACAAAACATCCAAAGCAGAGTGAGCCCAGGTCCTCACCTTGGTGTACCGGTAACATGGTGCCATTCCTTCCCTCACCAGGTCTGTGGAGGCCTCGCCATTCTCCTGCTCTTCTACACAGTCACCTTTCTCCATGGCTGTTGTAGAAGGCCAAACCAAATTTGTAGCTTCTGCGTGAATAATAGAATCTTTAATGAAAAAAGTACTTTTACATTAAAAAAGGACTTTGCCGGAAAGCTAAACAGCACAAGATTTTCACATCACGTTGGCTTAGATAAGCATTTGCAAGGTAGACAGACCCTGAAAAGCGAGTGAACAGGGAATTTAACACCAAAAAGCAGGAAGCGTTCCTAATTGGCAAACGCCACTTTCCGCGGCTAGTAGGTTAATTTAGCTTGTAAAGAGCGTCGTAGTTCGCTGTGCTGCACTCTAAGGCTTCCCAACCAAAGCACCCTGGATCTCTGCCGCCGTCTGGCAGCAACGCTCGCAGCACACGTGGGAACATTCAGGCAATAAACAAGACTTCGATCAACCCAGTTCAAGCGCGATAACCAGGTTTGAGGTTACACTCAGCTGTTCCCTTCGGCACTCGACTCGGGCGGGCACAGTGCTGGACTGCCCTTACCTACTGGAACCTAGTCTTCATTTAATTTGGTGGCCCAGTACGGAAACTGAGTGCCCAACAGAAACACCACATACAGCCTGGACGACTGGGAGCTTACTTTTCCTGGCACCTATGGCCAGGCAAACGGGCCCCTAGAATGGCTGGGCATCTCAGCGGGACTGGTGTCTGGGCTGATGGATTCCCGGGCCAGTAACTGGCCCGGCCGGAGGTGCCGAAAAAAAAAGTCTTCCCCCAGGCTGTACGCTCTGCTGCCCTAGGAACCGAAGCCGTAGACCCAATAATGTGTAACAAAATAAAGAGCTAGCAGAGAGCCGGCCCTCCCCGGACGGCCCCACACACCCCTGGCGCACGTAGCTAAATGAGCTCGTTAGATACCCGCAGCAACAACAACGCAGTATCTATGCGGCTTTCCCGGCAGAACTCAGCGCGGGGCCGGCCCCCAGATGCTGTAAGCAGACTAAACTAACCTGACGCCAACCAAGCGTCCAAAGCTACTTCAGGTTTGTCGTTACGGTCTCAGGTTCGTCTTTCTCTTCCAGTCGTACAGCAGCAATTTTCTTCAGATATCTCACTGCTTCTGGGAGAAGGTCCCCGGCGCGATTATATACAGCCCAGTCGCGCCTTATCGAGCACCTCCGGGAAATTTATATAAAAAGCCGGCGGCTTCATCAATTTATTAATTCCGCAGAACCTTCACATATAAAATATTCGATTTAGAGGCAGATACTATTTTAAACACAACGACGGTGATTTTTAAGTCTCATACGAAGGACCCTTGGGCAAAATTCATAGACACCTAAATATGGCGGCAAACTCTCACTGTCACTTCCGGTTCTCGCTTTGTCCCAAATCGCCGCCTATCGTCTACGTGCTAGGAGACATATTTTAAGGGTGTCCCATTTCTTTACACCTTATACAGAAGCGCTCTATGCTTGTTTGTTTTTTTAATCTTAAACGCTTTAATTTGACCTATCCCAAATACTGATTTTTCGGATGACGTACAATACATGTGCGTTGATGACTTAAAATATGTGGATTAAGTTTAGCACAGCAGCAGCATGTCATCTCAGATCTGGCAGTTTTAACAGATGTCTATTAAAGATGAAAGATTTGCAACATTTGTGCAAAAGAATTTCCTCGCGCAAAATTATCAACTAGAGAATTCAACACTACGAACCTTATTAGACATTTGCGTCATCGAGATGAGTACGAGTAATATGAACGAGTAATGCTTCATGTACATGTGTGGAGTGGAAGCGGTTGCTCAGTACAGCTGCACAAATCTTGAATGAGAAGAGGAACTGACTCTCCAAAATGCAGAGATGCTTACACTTCTTTTTTAAAAAGCAAGCCTCTTAATCTTAATAAAAATAAAGAAATAAAAAAGAATAAATTAACAACAGAAATATGCTGTTTTATTGTGTGTATTTATGTTACTATATTTAGTAGGAAAGAGTTAATAGCCACTGAACAGAAGCTGATATATTGAATTCAGGTGATTAAAATAATACTGCTGTTAACTTGTATGGTGCATGTTATAAGGGATTCACTAATATTGTCAAACCTGTCTAATGCAATTAAATTTCATGTAGCGCATCAGGCAAAGGCAATAATCTGGCTAACAGTGAATGTTAAAGGGGACTTTAAACACACCAAGTGCTTGAAGTCCAAGACTATTCATTTGGGACGCTATTGATTAAGCGATCTAAAACGAAGCGGCAGTTCTGACACAATGGAATCGGTTAAAAAAATCTGATGGAAGCATCTCTATTTGTTTCCATTTCTGTGATACGAATCACTGTTAGATCTCAGCCCATTGCGCACTTTTTTTAAAGCAATTTTTCTAAGTTATGCAGTGGGTGTCGTTTACCTCAGAGTTAAGATATACATTATGCAGATGCAGATAGACCGCATCAATAGACATTGTCTGTATACAGCAATTAAATGTACATATATTGATGGAAACCATCTTAACGAGAATTTTGATGGATAAGTCTGAAAGTCCTAAAATAAAAAAACAAACCTCCCGGACAGCCGACGTAGCACACAAACTCGATTCAAGTCAGTTTGCAGGTGTCAAGCGCCGCTGGGATCCACAGGGACGCAATTTCCGGCTTAGCTCGTGCAGTCCGCACAGGGAAAGTTTTTCATACATATTGTTCTTGAAATGAGAAACATGCGATGAGTATTTAGTGTCTTGTACGAAATAATTTTAATACCCAGCTTCTTCGTTCCCCCTCGTTTATTTCGCTGTGAATAGCTTTTCAGTGTCACGGCAATAGGACGGGTTGTGCAGGCGTACGTTTCTGTGCAGTCGCCTGCGGGATCTGCGCAACGGTGCTTAGTGACGTCAATTCCGGTAGAGATCGCTCAGTTTACAAAGCGGGATAGATGTGTACTCAGACACAATGTACGCATGACGGCGGACGGTATTAAATGCTTACGTCTATTGGATTGGAGCGCTGTCCACGCTTCGCGATGTTGCGATTCTGTACTGTGTTTTAATAATGCAACATTTAATAAATATTGCACTGTACAAATCGAAAGACTGCATATGCCTTTGTGTGACTGTATTAATACGCATATTATATGATACACCCCCTTAATATAACCTTTTCATACTTAAACGTGACAGTTTGAAAGGAGTAGCTGTCGGGGGAGTGGAAGTAATACAGCTTCAGAGGCGCCGGTAAGGGATATAAATCCACCTCGTACGTCTTCCTGTTCACTTAATGTGCGAGGTAAAACGATCAAAAAAAAAAATGTATAATTCAATAATAAACGACCAACCTCCACCACCTAAAGACTGACAGTTTTCAGAGAAGTAAGACCTGCAGGTACAGCGGCGCACTGGTCGTAGACAAGATGGGACGCTGTTGAAATAAAAGATTACGAGATCTTTGGTGGTACTAGCTATAAGATGTCTGGGACAACCTGCGGGGGAGGTCATCACCATTTTTCTTATATGCATCCATTTTGTCAGGGACATTTTTTTGGAGGATACCATTTCTATACGCAAACAATCTAAATCAAGATTCATTTAATTTGTTGCATTTTTAACGCCTATAAATTCAGATGCAATGTGTATAAAACCTGTATTTTCACTTGTGCCTGGGTGAGTCGTTCTGTGCGAGCGCAGCAACGCGACGTGTGTATGTGTCGATGGGGGAGGGGGCACAGAAAAAAAGGCTGGGATGTGAATTCTCATATGAGGCGAGGGGAAACGGGAAGATCTCGGCTCGGCGGAGCGACGCGCAGCCGACTGTCGGCTTTTCAGCTGGCGCCCTCAGCTCCACTCGTCGACTTTGGCATGCGGTGAAAATGCACTGCCGTCGTCCCTCAGAGGAAAAATACAAGAAGCAGCGACACCCCCTCCCTTTAAACAAAGGTCAAAGTTCACAGGAAGCTGGGGGGCTGCCATTTTTCCCGTGCAAACATTTTAGATGCAAAAGAGCTGAAGAGTGGTGGTCGCCGTGCGTGTTTACTGTGTAGATTTTTAAAGTTTTCTCCCCCACCCCCCTCCCGCTCGCAGACGCGCCCGTCTGTGGATGAAGACGACATGGAGAGGGTAGCGGAGCAGCCGTGGAATTCGTCCTACACCTACCAGGTGAGCAAGCACAGCGCCGAGATGCTGCACAACCTCAACGCGCAGAGAAAAGATGGAGGCCGCTTCTGCGACGTGGTGCTGCGCGTCGGCGAGGAGAGCTTCCCGGCGCACAGGGCGGTGCTGGCGGCCTGTAGCGAGTACTTCGAGTCTGTATTCAGCTGCCAGGCGGAGGACGGCGAGACCAAGGAGCTGGAGATGCACACCATCAGCCCCAAAGTTTTTAAGGACATCCTGGACTTCGCGTACACCTCCAGGATCGTGGTGCGCCTGGAGTGCTTCCCCGAGCTGATGACTGCCGCCAAGTTCCTGCTGATGCGCTCGGTCATCGAGATTTGCCAGGAGGTGATCAAGCAGTCCAACGTGCAAATCCTGGTCCCGCCTACGCGAGGGGACCTCAGCCTGTTCCGCACGGCGCCGGCCGCCGACCTGGGTTACCCCGTCCCCCTGGACATGTCCAACGGCGCGGCACTGCTGGCCAACGGTTCCGCCTTTGGGAGCAACGGGCAAACCCACGACGTGGATGGCGCCCATGCCCCCGGGTCGGTCCTGTCTGGCGGCGGTTCCCAGTCCGCCCTGTCGGCGCTACACGCCGTCGACAGGCCGCCGGGGACGCAGGCGGAGCTGGCCGGGAATCCGTTTCAGGGTACCGTTAAGCGAGGCAGGGGACGGCCGAAGAAGGTGCCCACCATGGAGCCGGTGCTGTTCAACCACACCGCGCACAAGGAGCACGGCGTTTACCCCTGCGGCGTCTGTGGGAAGGTGTTCACCGAGGCCGTGCGCTTGCGGAACCACGAAGCGCAGCACGCAGCGTCCAGCGCCGCTGGGAACGCGGCGTCGGCGGCCGTGGGCGTGGGCGGCCCCGGGCTGCTGGCCCACCCCCAGCCCGGGCTGCTGGAGAACGGCGTGGTGCTGCACGGCGCCGCCGACGGCGGCCGCAAGCGGGAGCGGACGAGGCGCCACGTCGGCTGCGACATCTGTGGGAAGGTGTTCCGGGACGTGTATCACCTGAACCGCCACAAGCTGTCGCACTCCGGCGAGAAGCCGTACGCCTGTCCGGTGTGCGGGCTGCGCTTCAAGCGCAAGGACAGGATGTCCTACCATGTGCGCTCCCACGACGGCTCGGTGGGAAAGCCGTACGTCTGCCACAGCTGTGGGAAGGGCTTTTCCAGGTAAGTGCCGGCGGCCGGGCTCATCTTTGTGCGCTTTTACACGATCCGTGAAGTCTTGTCGGTTCCCCTGCTGTGTTTTTGACCAAGAAATATGCATGAGTTTGAATGAGGGATTATCAGGTTCGTGCCGAAATGCGCACGGCATGACGCGGCCAGGATGCCACGTGTGGGGCTGTCAAAGTCAGCAATTCCTGCCGTCTTGGTGGCATCGGGATTGGGGCCAACTGATGCGAGCCATGTCGCCAGGGATATGCTGACTGCTTCCCGTGTGTGTGTGTGTGTGTGTGTGTCTCTCTCTCTCTCAGTGGGATAGCAATATGTTGACTTGCTGTGGGCAGTTTACACCGGGGTTGGAGGTGCCGCTGTACTGACAGAATGCTGTCCTGTGTTTTTCGGGCGGGGTGTACACAGGGAGAGTGAATTCTGTCACCTTTAATGTGTCAGAGGGTCTAGAAGTCCCTTCAGCTCCATCCAATATAGGAGCAACTCTGTCTTTTACGAGCAAGCGGTGACTTTGGCAAGCTGTGTCCTCCGTCCAGTCGCAAAGTGGCCCTTACTGCCTCCAGGTCCGATTTCTTTAAATGTTGCTGCCTGAATGGATCTCACTGCTTTCCTTCGTTATGGAAGTTGGGCAGTAATGAGTAGCCTTTGGGCTCATTGTTATTACCGTACTGTGATGTTTGTTTTTAGCATGTTGCTGCACATCTACTCTCCATGTCATTGTAGCCTTTAGCATGGCATATGAATGGATGGATTGATGGATTATATATTTTTCCTTATTAAATTATGATGATCAGTATGGTACAGGAGAATCTGACACGCTGTTCTTACCAACAGAGTAAAAGTGTCCAAGTTTCACATCTGCTTAGAGTCCCCAAAGAAATCCCTCTTGGTCGGAGTTTGGGAGTTGACAGCTGCATGCTCATTGCATGTGGTCTAGGAGCAGGTGGGAGATGTTCCACTGTTTTTCCTCCAACACAAACCTGTGTATTCTGTCACTATAATCTGTAATCTGCTTGGTCCTTGAGAGATTACCCCCATGCTGTGGGGGTCATGTGGGTGGGGGTGCTGGGCAGTGACATGGTTCAGATGTGACACTCAAGATCCCTCAAGAAACCACAGGTATCTGCTTAATTAAAATTGCAGTTGTGGTGTTTTGCCAAGTCCAGGATTCATCCTTTAGGCATTTTAAGCATCTTGCGTTTTGTTTTCTGGGTTTCGCTACTCGGTATCCAGGGTGTGTGAGTGATCAGGTAGTTCGGATGCTAATTTTGTGTCCACATGTCAAACCAGAATTGCAGGTTTGACATTCGCCTTTTACTCTTGTGAATGTATAGCCTACATTTGAAATTCCCGCAGTCTGTCTTCCAGCTAAGCTCTCCCGCACACCGACATGCTCACTTTTTCACTGCTCCATCGCAGAGACCTTTCCTGATTTTTCCCTGGGTGGGGGGAGGCATGTTCTGTCATTTAAATGTATGGAGTGCACATTTAGAGAGTGAGTTTATCTCCACGTGTGACTGCAGTCTCAGATTAAAGAGTAATGGTTTTATTTGTTTGTATATGTGTATTTACTCTTTCCCAGTAATTTTGACTTTTCATCTTAGGGTTTGCCTCTGTGTTCAGGAGGTTTGCCTCCTGAAGGCTGTACTAAAAATCCATCTATCCGTCCATCCAACTTCTGACAGCTTATTTTACAGCTTATCCCACGTATCATCTGGCAGTGGTATGTCCTGAACAGGATGTCAGTCCTTCACAGGGCACATGTACACACTGTGGAATTTTAGAGACAGGTTTAGAGTGTGAGAGGAAACCCAGGTGACATGGAGAGAATGTGCAGGTTACACACTTGGAGGAATGGCATGGTTCTCCTACCAAACCCTGGAAGTGTGAGTTTCATGTCTCTCTACTGCTTAATTGGATTGAGGTTCCCGTCTGTCCCCAAACTGTCTCCATTCATCCAGTTTACATGGTGCTGCTGTGCTTGTTGCTCTTTTTCGTCTTGGGATGCTGGTTGCACTTGCCTCAAGATCTCTGCAGCACAAGTTCTGTATTAACGCTTTGGGGATCACGTGTTTCTCTCGGTCTTAAGAAACCCATCAGTCTGATTTCCAGAGTCTTATATCCGCCCCTTTTGTGTTCAGACCAGATCATCTGAACGGACACATAAAACAGGTCCACACGTCAGAGAGACCCCACAAGTGCCAGGTGAGTACATCAGGCGGTGGGGTCGCGACCTGTCCGGAGCCTCTGAAGGTAAATCTTTGGGTTTTAATCGAAGTGTTTTCAAAGCCATGCTGGGCTATTAGTGCGTCCCCATCAGAGCTGTCAGTGGTGTGTATTCAGGATTCTTCTTTGTTTCTGTGGCCGTCCCTGTCACTCCAGATATGCAACGCCTCCTTTGCCACGCGAGACCGGCTGCGATCCCACCTGGCCTGTCACGAAGACAAGATCCCCTGTCAGGTGTGTGGGAAGTTCCTGCGGGCCGCTTACATGACGGACCACCTGAAAAAACACAGCGAGGGGCCTCACAACTACTGTGCCATATGTAACAAAGGTAATGGGCGTGGGGGGGGGCACTCAGCCCCGCAGCAGAAGTCGGCAGGGCTTTCAAACCCGCGACTGATGTGGGAGGGGTGCTTGAACATGTGATGATTGTGTGTGGGGGGCGGGTACTTGAACCTATGACACTTTGTTTTTTCCACGTCAGAATTTGCCGTCCTCATTTAATTTTTTCTTTTGTGCGCTCTGCCTGTTTCAGTAGCCGAGAGATTCTGTGTTCCTCAGCCAGCCAGGCTGTGCTAGTTTGGGTCTCCTCTAGTTGGCTCAGTGTGGTGTCAGCTGTGAAGGTACCTTAAAATATACAAACAGTTCTTAACAAGCGCAGTGCCTTTAGGCCCCGGGGTTCTGGTCAGACCGGTGCTGGTGTTTTCGGAAGGGAGCGGATTTTGATTCTGAGAATGGGTGCAGTCAGACCGGAGTACATGAAGTCCTGGGAAGTTTGTGGATACTTGTGCCGTCACCTGAGTGAGAGACGGGAGGCGCCTTGTCCGGCGCTGGATGTCTCTTCTGACTCGAAGTGTCCGAGGCCAGACTGACAGACGAAGGGAATGATTAAATTTTCAAGCTTATGGGAACAGCTTTTTGGGAAATCGCTTACAGTGTACAGGTGGATGCGATCTCGGGCTGTAAAAGAGGAATATTTACGTTTTATGAAATGGACACATGGTCTGGAACAGGGGATCTGGACCGAAAGGCAGTTTCATCCAGGCAGGATCGATCCCGGACCCCCCCGCTCGGCTAGTTTTATTGCTGGGGCCGCTCTTTGCACAGGAACTTTCATGGCTGAGGACTCCCGACTCTGCAAATTTTATTGATGGGGACCCTACCCACCTCCCGGTCAGGGGCCGTAGACCTTGGCTTTGTGTAGCTGATGGAATTTGGCCCCTAAGGAAAAATATGTGGGTGCCCTGGTCTAGAGTGTTCCTCTTCTGTGTCTGCTCTGTCCACTTTGAGGCCTCTGTGCCTGCAGCTCTGGGCTTATGACTTTGTGTAAATGGAACATCGCCATCTTGCTCTGCGGTTTGGTCCAGGTGTTATGTGGGGTTGGTGGTGCTTCTGTGCGATGGACTCCAATGGAAATGCACAGGGGAGGGTTTTGGCCGCCGTATGTTTTTGGGGATCACGGTTTCATCTTGGCTGGCGCGAGATCAGGGTCTGTTAACTGGCAACTGTTGGTGAACCCAGAGCCGCCCATAAAGGGGAGAAAGATTTTCAAAAAATGTTGCCTGCTCTCCCCCCTATTGCATGTTTGGCAAATTTTTATCATCTGTTCCCTCCCCCCCTTAGGACCAAATTTATAGTAGACACCCAAGCCACAAACCCTGCCCCTAGCTGCAATTCAGATTTTACTTAGGGCTCCAAAAAGGGTTGGGCTGGCCCTGGGTGACCCCACCGACTTCTGATTATCACCAGCCCTGCTGCTGTTATCCCCTGTTGCTGCAATCAAAAGAAGATGTTTGTTTAAAAATGGCTGTTCAGTTTAAAGCATGGAGAAATGGTTATCTGGTTAAAAGTAACACTGCGGACGGCAGTTACATGTCTTGGAAAACGTGTAAAACATGGTTGTGGCTTTCAGGAAGTGATCATGTGGTAAGACAGAGCACGTGTGTGTGTGTATGTGTGAGAGAGAAAGAGAGAGACTGTGACGGTGTGAGAGAGAGAGACTGTGACGGTGTGAGAGAGAGAGACTGTGACGGTGTGTGTGTGTGTAAGAGAGAGAGACTGTGACGGTGTGTGTGTGTGTAAGAGAGAGAGACTGTGACGGTGTGTGTGTGTGTAAGAGAGAGA
>JAABNX020000046.1:22078877-22091481 GCA_015163995.2 Mormyrus lacerda | reverse complement strand
AGACATGCAGATATCTTGGTGGAGATGTGAGTGTCAGAAGGAGGGAAGGAGAGGATGAGTTGGGTGTCATCAGCATACATCGGTTGCATCCCCACCAAATGAGACCAATCTCATGAATCATTACACCCCAAGTTCATTCTCAGGAGGCAAGTTAGCAAGACCTGTCTTGCCAAGACCACAAGTACAATCTTTGCGTTTGTGGCATTGAGAAACACCCTGTGTATTACCCTGCAGGACCACATGTGACCACACAGGCTGTGTGTGACCACTGAGGACTGGGCATAAGCGTCCAGACCTACCTCAGACCCACCACCTGTCCCAGCACCACGCCAAGGGCCGTGAAGACGCCAGATGACAGGGCCACGGCCCCCCTCAGATGTCTGGGAGCACTCTCTCCGAAATACATGGGCTGGATATTCATGCTGATTCCTGCAACATGTGGGTCAAGGTGGACGACCATCGAGCCGAACGGTCAGCTCCGCCACACACCGGTACAATCAATCATTGCAAAGTGGAGTAATGATTTTCAGAGGCTGAGCAAACTGGTGGATATTTAACTGCATTTCTCAAGCTGGAAGCAACGTGTTAATGACACTCGTTACAGTAGAGCGACACACTCAGCCGGCCTCAGGTCCGCGCTGGACGCAGTGAGACATACCTGCGTTGATCCCTATGAGGAGGCGGCCCAGGACGATCATCTCAAAGGAGCGCGAGGCTCTGCTCGCCATCGACAGCACACAGCTCAGTCCCAGAAACACATTGTTTATCAGCAGCGACTTCTTCCTAGAGGCGAGAGTACAGCTCATGGTCTCGCAGTGATGGGGAGATGAGGTATATCTCTGGGCTGGTGATTCAGAAGCCAGATCTGGGGTGGAAATGCAGTGGCTGTCTGGCTAAGTTGGTGTCATCACATGGAAATCAGACTCAGTGTTACCTTCCAAATCGGACGGCCATCGGTCCAGCGAGCAGCGCCCCCAGCAGGCCACCGAGAGAGAAGATCGAAACGATGAAGGACCAAATCAGAGTCACTTGATAGGACTCCAGAGCTACTGCCCAGCGTTCCCAGCTGGTTTCATTGATAAACCTGCAGATGTCCTGTGAGGAAAGTGAGAGCAGGTTCACAGCACAGCGTGACATTAGGACCCTCACCCCCCCACCCCAGCCTCAGCCTTACCACAGTGGGTGCATTGATGATGGCGATGTTGTAGCCATACTGAAATGTGCCACCAATAGCGGCTGAGCACACAGTCCGAGCCAGAGTCAGGCTGCCACGCTGTTGGCAGAAATGAGAAGTGAGTTTGCTAAGCATTATGGAAATTAGGCACATATTTATTTGTCCTGTGAGTCACACCCATGTTTGGTCATCTCAGATAGGCCTTTCTAAATTTCTGGACTGTTTCTTATCTTAACAACGGTTATAAGTCAGGGATGGGATCAAGTCATTCCTTGGCGAGTCTGAGTCAAGTCTCAAGTCAAAACATGGCAGTCCGAGTCAAGTGCAAGTCGAGTCCAAGTCTTTCCATCATTTTTTTGTGAATGTGAGCAAGTGACTTGAGTCTCCACCACTAATATAAGTAGCACATGAAAGGCCTGATAACAAATGCCAAAAGTAATCCCTTCTAGAATGAGTTTCAACACTGCTGAGAGTCTTTGATAATGAAAGTTTCTATGGAAAGTGGCATCTAGGTCTAAATTCTACTGTTTTGACTGTTGGCGCTGTTTGATTATATTCAGCAAAAACGCGGAGCTGTTTTCTCCAGCTTCACGAGCATCTCGTCGGCACATGCGATAGCAGGTTGAAGAATGTTAAACTGTGCAAATGCGAACCGACTGGCATTGCTATTCACGTAAGTAATTAACCTAAACCATCCTATTCCTTTAAACATACAAAAACCAAATACCTTTTTTTCTCGGTCATGATTCATCTTGTGCCGCGGTTTGCTTTTAATGTTATTACTGTTACTTTGTAGGCAAAGTAATACATGTAAACCTGGTGAGCCTGCGCAAATTTCGTGCCTTTTTCACTGCGATTACCGACCAGTCTTCTGTCTGGATTGTCGGTTTTGAGGCGGTGCCTGAGTGTGTGTGTGTGTGTGTCTGCGTGTGCGTGAGGGACGGGTTTTGTTTTCCATATGTGCAACGATCAGAAATACAAACGGTCAATTAAACTTTTAAAAGGTGAATCAATACAACTAAACAATTGTGACTGATCACGCGCTTGTCGCTCATTTAAAGCTTATTCGGTGTGTGCTCAGAGTCGTTACATGGGTTTCAATCCAGTTTAAATACGGTATGGACTGCAGGTAAGTTCAAATGGGACACTCAGTACGCGAGTCGTACGGGAAAGACTCTTTACCAGTGACAATGCTGTAGGGGGCGCTACTGAACTAAATTTAAACCCCACTCCAAGCAGGTAGTGATGGAAATGTACTGGTCTTCAAAATAAATCTTTAAATATATCATATCTGATTTATCCATGAAATGCATCTATGTCAGATATTTGAAACTTTATATTGTTATGTGCCCCATTTTAATCAATACTCTTAGCCTCAGTAACTTAAGCAGTTATTAAACAAAAATAACAAAAGTAATAAAAATGCACCAGTATGCCAAAGCTAGCAGTAAGGCAGTCTGAATTACATATGTACATATGTACATAGCATTGTGGGGGAATGTAGTATAATGAAGTTTCATAATGCAAAAGAATAAACAAATAAATAAAATTTATATATATTGAAAAAAGGCACACACACACATATATTCCCTGATTTTACATAATCATAAAGATGAACTTTTTCATTCATTTTCCACCCCGCTTTATCCTATTGGATTGTGGGGGGTCTGGAGCCTATCCCAGAAGCAATAGGCATGAGGCAGGAAACAACCCTGGACAGGGGCCAGCCCATCACAGGTCACACTCACACACTGTTACCATTCACTCGCACATGCACACCTACGGGCAATTTACCAACTTCAATTAGCCTCAGCATGTCTTTGGATTGTGGGGGGAAACCGGAGTACCTGGAGGAAACCCCACGATGACACACATGCAAACTCCACACACATGTAACCCAGGCGGAGACTCGAACCCAGGTCCTAGAGGCAACCGTGCTAACCACTGCACCACCATGTCACCAAAGATTAAACTTGTCTTTAAAATATATTACTAATTTGTCTGTTCAGCACCTGAGTCGAGAAATTATTAAACTTTCCGGGCAAAGTCTTCCTGAAGGGATGGATTTTTCACCAGTTAAAGAACATTACAAGTGATCTGAAGTATTGGTGGTTGACACAGTAGCGGTTTGGTAGGCTGCAGTTTTCATATCTGATCTTTAAACTGAATAAGGTAAAAGGCGTGATCCTGTCCGGCCCGGAAGGCAGTTTGCTGTCCACCTGGCTGCTCCCGGTTTATCTCACTTGCCCACTGAAGAGCAAAGCCCAAGTCCTCAGGACCTGCTTAATGAAGTTTGGTTGTCTTTGCCTATAGCTGCTGACTGAATGTACATAGTGTCACAGACGTCTGTCGTCCTGTTACAGTGTAATAAGGTGGTGAAAACTTACAAATTCACCCTCTCGCTCCCTTTCCCCACAAACATAACTCTGAGACCACTAGTGAAAACACTTCTGATTGAAATTCAAATTGAATGTGTTTTTCCATTAGAAATTATATTACCGACATAATGCACGAATTTCATAATTTCTTAGGATTTTGTATGTCCCGCTTTTGCTTTAATGGCACCCGAACTGGCATTCACTCTGCAAGGCTGTGTAGTTTGCAAGAAATGTATATTTTACACAGAAGCACACACATAAATTGAGAAATGAGTGAAACTGAAATTTTTGCTGTGGCATCTTAATTTTTTCCAGAGTTGTCTGTGACTTGTGTTAATCATATTAATGTCATTGTAAATGTAATCAAATGGTGCTGATCAGTCCACAACATTTAGCAAGGGGAACCCCTGGAGGAGTCATCTGTGTGGGGTGGGGGTAGCTCAGAGGGACAGAGACCTGTGTCCATGTCTGGAGGATTGTGGGTTTGAATCTAATGACCAGCAGGATAATCAGTCACAATTGGGTCCTTAAGCACGTCTGCCCCAGGAGCACTGGAAGCTGGCTGACTCTGTGCTCTGATGCTCACTTATGTGACACTTTTTTGACAAAAGCACAGTCTGCTACATAAATGTAAATGCAAAGAGGGGGAGACTATCTCTGCGGTTTGCCTGCTTTTCTGATACCTCCCGTTTGTGAGCCAGGGAATTATCATGTTAAAATATATTATCTTAGGTCTTCTGGGCAAATTCGTAATCCCAGAGTTTTGTCCACTAAACCTAATATTAGATTATATGAATTCAAATACAGTCTATGACTTCCTATCTGCTATCTGATAACAAAAAAGCAAAAAAAAAAAACAACTTAATTTTTCACTTCAAGGCAACTAGGCTATTTATGTTTGAGTACGACTTGAAATCCTGATATTATTTTCACATACAAATGACAATTAAAAATTTTTGAGTAAAAAAAATACCTAACGTTGTGTGGATATTTCATCTATTTGACCTGTTTTCCATTTAGTACTATTTTTATGAGAACAAATTTTCTCCTGTACCTTGTTCTTGCAATGAAAATTAAAAATAAACTTGTCTTTGATCTTTTTTGTCCTATTTTATGTTTGATGCTATTTTTATGGAAATAATTTCCTCCTGTACATTGTTCGTGTAACGAAGATTAAAAATATACTTTCCTCTCCTTGTCCTCTATATTTCCGCTGGATCTTATTACGTTTTAAACAGTAATCCGCTTTCTATACATTAAAAATTAAAACGCAGCACCGACAGCATATCCGTCTCTGCCCCCGAACTGACGCAACTGATTCTTCAAGTATAGCTTGTAAGTCCACAGGGTAGACTCAGTACAGTTCCCAGTTTAGAGGTTGAAATCCAGTCCACATCTAACGCATAAAGGTAGCATTTAGAGTATAGTGGTCGAGTATTTTAGTAATGTCAAGTGCTTCGCTGGTGATCAAGCTAATTTGCAAAAATACGTGTTCTCTTCAGCAATACGGTAATGTTTGATCTGTGTTGTATTTAGCAGAAGATAGTTTATGAAACCTTTTTAGAGCAGGAGTCAGGGAGCAAGATCAGCTTCATAACGATCGCATCACGCACGCAACCGGAGAAGAGCGACCTGAGACAGAGCAGATGACTAAGACGTATCATACTCACACCAAAACCCAAATGATAACTGATACTTCTTTCCAGGTTTCAATCGCAGCCACGTCGCTACATGACTCTTATATAAAAGCCTAACTTCTTATTATGATAACTATATTAACAATAACAACAGAATTCCCTTGACTCCACTGTGTGCGTGAATTGAAGCTTACATTGAACCGGTTAGTACTCGCAAGAAAATAAAAGTAAAGGTGTCTCGAGAGAACTGGCCTTGTTAAGTATTTTTGTTTTTCTTCGCACAGTTGGGAAAAAATAAGTGACGGCGTAGGAGGCGGAAAACAATACGCTAAACTTCATTCATTATTACCGCGCGTCTCTGTTAGCCCCCGGGGGCCACGGGCCCCGATGTGACCGTCGCGGGTCGCTGTCCGGCGGCCGGGCGGTGCTGATTTAACCCCACGCTCGCCATTCCCATCTGTCCTGTGCACTTTCGGGCTGACTCTGCACTTCGCAGTAACTTCATAGACACAGCATGTCGTGTACCGTCCGGCGGCTTTCCGCCAAAGGGCTCTTTGCGATTTTAATTGGTATCACTACGTTTATAATTACTCGCATGGTGATGTTGCGTTACCTTCCAGGGGATTCATTAATCGCTTGGCAGTTAAATTAATCAGTTTCACAGTTACCGACGTCAAATGAGGAGATTGTGTCCTTCATCAGTTATCCAAGCTCTAACGCCAATTTCTCATGTAGGCCTATATATTGACAAACCTACCAAATTATAAGCTTTATAGTGATTATTTTTCAATATTTCATTTTTGAAGGGGTGCAAATCAGTTGTGTTGTTCCTATTTTGTATACTTTATATAACCATGATAAATGTATAAGCTGTGGTAAATAAGCCTATTGTAGCCTAATAACAAAGTAAGAAAATACAGCGAAACCTTTTCTGCATATATAAGAATTCAACCCAATTCCGATACAGGTATAATCATAATTTACACGTTGATGGACCGAGACGCCGTCCATGCACGGTGTGCCCCCTTTTCTGTCCTGTTCTGCCTGAGACAGGCCGCAGCGACCCCCCAGAGCGAGAGGGTGGCAGATGAATGGATGAAATGGGGGCAGGTGTACTGACGGTAGGAATAGCCAAGGTATAGCCAGAGTATCACTTCATTAAATAATTAACTTTATTTAAAAAAATATATATATATTTAGCAGATGCTTTTATATAAAACGACGTACAAGTAGGTTTTGACAGCACATTAAATATTTAAATTTAAGCACTTTATGTGCTCAGGTTTAGAGCAGGCAGAGACACGCAATTTGATTGTATATTTAGAAATAAAATTTAAGCAAAAACTCAATAATAGCCAAAATCCCTGTAGGGTTATCGCTTTTGCACCGTATTGTTACTGCCTCAGCCAAAGTGTTTGCTTATAGACAGGGTCTAAAATATATACATAACAATACTGTCCATTTATGTGATTGACACTGGTAAGTAGCCTAAACTGTAGTTGTGGAAGTGCTGAACGGGATCATAATGAAGTTTGTTCTTGTGGGTCGGCACATCAAGGCAGAAAGGCTTCTTACAATTAAGATTTAATTACGTTAACATATAGGCCTAGGTAGGGTTACAGGATTGTAATACCTTGTACTAAGAGATATAAAACTGTACAGGTGATATGTAAGCGCTAAAATCGGTGCTAATGGAAGCGATGGAGCGAGATGAGGATATTGCAGTGTCCTACAGACTGCCGCTGGCTGGGTGCTCCAGTCTGCTGTATTTTTTGCCTGTAGGGTCATCCCCCGCCTCGCTTACGTACCACACACGCAGCATTATAACCTGCTTCCCCCAGTAGTCCCCGAAACGCAGGAAAGGCTAGTTTTAAGCTGCTTAATGACAGTGGATTGTAATAATCGGCACAAACGGAGCGGGTCTGCTGGGTTCGCTGGTGCATGTCAATTAGAAGAGGACACATCACGTTGGATCCGGAGGAGTTACCCGCCCGACAACTTAACATTTAACAGGAGCAAATCCGACACGCATTCAACACCACAAACTTGCGGGATACTTAAATGGACCCAGTGGTCCTGCCGAAGGGGGTTAGGGGAAAGAGAGGAAGCTCCGTAAATGGCCAGTCTTTGGGTAGTTTAAGGTGAGGACGTTAACCGCCAAGCCGCGCTGCTGTGATGGACGCCAGGTTGTCGGAAGAGGTTTTTAAATGACTAAAAGCGTCGAATAAGAGCATCAGACATACATGCACGCCATCCCCATATTCCTGGAGTAACTGCGAGCTCCGTGCCAGATCATCAGGTGAAGACAGGGTTTCAGTCCACACCATGAAGCGATTTCTCTGGGATGCGATCTTCCTTCTTACCGGTGAGTCAGCTTTACTCAGGAGATCGGCTGAGTTTACTTCAGTGTTTGGGATTGGAAACCTTGTGAGCAAGAGATTACTTACCTTTGCATATGTTATTTCCAGTGCATGTCAACGTTAGCAGGGCAGCAGCTTAATGAGACCAATCTCACGTGTAAAAAATTAAAATTAAAGTGCGGGATCCGGGGGTGTAGTTTGGTTATTCGGCACAGAGATTACGTTTTCCTGCACCAGTCATTCTGCTGAGGAATGCTAAGCGGTAAAAAGAAAAAACACGCGATGGCCGCAGTAAACACTAATACAAAGGTGATTGAATCCTAATCCTACAGATATGACAGGCCCTTCCCGTTTTCCATTCTTTTGACACATGTGGACGGTGTCAGTCAAACTATAATTAATGCTTCTCCTTAACATTTGTCATTGCTTATTGCGTTCAGCAGCTCAGGTATCCTAAATTTAAGTTTTTTTGTTTGTTTTTTTTTTCTTTTCAATCGTAATATTTTTGATGAAGTCCCCTTAGTTTGGTACTGGACAGTGTTCTTTTACGTGCTTTATTGTAGACCTATTTATCAATAATAATATTTATTTTTTACTGCAATTATTATCATTATTATCTAATAATAATAATAATAATAATAATATTTTCTTTGTTTGATGTATTTTTGATATATAGGGAGAAATGCATGGTAATCCTACACAGGTATTGAGATACAGGTATCTCACAGTGTCCCAAACGAAAACCACACGGGGGAAGCAAACAGCAGTTTCAGTGAATTATTTGAGAGCTCATTTGATCGAAAGCTACTTTTGTTTTATTCTTTGCGTATGGCAAAACACGTAAATACCCTGCGCAGTTTTAATAAAAATGACGATTAAAGAGAGTTAATGTAACGTGATCATTGTTAGCAGCTTAGCAGAGCGGATAATGTACATCGAGCCAGATCGGAAACGCCTTCTTACAAATATCTTGCTGTTCAAATACATTATATACAAATATGAACTGTTAATAAGATCTTTCAAATAAAATACTTAGGAAATAGGCTATATTAGGTATGATCACTGAATGTTGCTGCCAGGGTTTGGTTGAACGAGATGTGATTCTTAGCGGGATGCTGATTTGAGTTCTTACTCTGGTTGATTATGCCTTTTTAATTTCATTTAATCAATTCATATTTATTCAGTTAGCTGTATATTGAGCTTTCACTGGTATCCTGTACCCTAGGCTGCATGTGTCCATTCAGGCCTTTTCTACACACGTGACTAGGAAAAGCAGTTGGATGATGGTTGGATATATTGTGTTTTTGCTCTATCTTTAAAATTTTAAAGCTGAAACTTGTTTGTTTTTCTTTCTGATATCATCAGGGTCTCTCTTTACATATGGACAGGTCCAGGAAAATTCCACATCAACACCAGTAAACTGTAAGTCTGGCAGTGTCATGTCTGTTCTGTTAATGAAGGATGTGTATGCTGTTTTGGAGGAATACCACAAATGAACTTAATAAAATCTAAATACAAACAGTATTAAATAAGGAAATATTAGTTTTAGAAATTCTTAGTTCACAACAGAAGGTATCCCCAAAACCGCAAGTTAAAATGCAATATGTCATCCGTTTGTGTCATGTGACTAACTTGAGGTTTCTGACTAGTTGCTGATTGGAAGATGACATAATGAAAGGATTAAGGAGTTGGTTAACCTTTCCCTGCCCAGATCTAGTTTCTTTACGAAGGTTTAGGACGTTCAAGGTCTAGACATGCGCACACACACATGCTTTATGAACTACGCCGAGTGGTTTTATACCATTTATATAATTAATTGTCTCAGCTCTAGAAAAAAATGACTTTGAGAAAATGCTAACAGATGTAAAAAAAAAGGAAGAATAGGAGTGAGTTGAGAAGCCAGCGATTCTGTAATGCCTGACTTAATTTAAATGCTTCCTGTCCTCACAGTGCCAAAAATCAGACGGGGAAAATAAAGACAAACTAAGACAAGGGTGAAAGTTGGTTAGCGGGGCGAGAATGGAGGCCACTTGAAAGGTTTGCAGAGAAAACAGAAAGACAGCTTTTCTGTTGGTTGTGTGCCAAGGTCCTGATGGAAATGGACGCGGAGTCACTGAAATGCGTTTTCCTTTATAGATGTATCTGCTTTCATGCGTCCCACCATTTCCAAAGTGTCTCTGAATGCCAGTTTGTGACAGTCGGATGCTTTGGAAAGGACCCCTGGCTCATTGTTGTTGCAAATCACCCTCATCCTTTGTGATTCCCCATGTTATCCCCTTAGCTGTACTATAGTATTAGTGACAAGAGGAAAATCAGGCCCTTCAGATTATAAAAGGGCCTTTAGAAGTTATAAGTAGAAAAGTTAAAATGAACACAACCCCCAATCTTCCAAAATAGCCCTAGCCCAACAAAATATTTAACTTCTTGCACAAAGCCATTGAAAGCCTATCGTTCAGGGTCATGCTGGCTTGTCCAAACAGCCTCCAGCCTCCAGGCTCCTGTCTGCTGTTCAGTTGACTCTTCAAAGAGTGATTGATGTGTGGTACCAAAAGCAGACTCTGGCCTGTTCAAGATGTGCCCAGTTCAGGTTCTGCTAATTCAGGTCCTTCACATTTGAAAGGCTGTCTTCTATGGGAGCACAAATATTGCAGGTGAAAAAATAAACATTTGGGCTTGTCAAATTTCAGAGCAGGACTGCAGCCACCTTATGTCTTCTCGAGGAACCTGTTACGAGCTCTGAGTTTTTAGTTTGGCTGGGGGCTGCATGCTGTGGTTGGTCAGAGGAATGGATCTGATGCCCTCAGGCATATGATAACTGATGATAACTGATGCTCTGTTCGGTTTGTACCGTTTATCATTATCACCTACATTTATTTGCCAGTTATTTATCTATTTTATACATCACAATTATTTATTCATTTTTATTTCAGAGAATGTAGTATGTTGTACTGTGCACTGTCTGACTGTCTTCTGTGTGCTTGTGAAATGTGCAAAATCTCACAAGCAAATCCTTCAGTATTAAACCAGTTTTCTGAATCTAAATCCTAAAACCCAAAAAGATATTTTACATCAGCCTGTTCCCCATCTGCATGATCCATACCCGCCTCTCTCTTTACCTGCCCCCACTCTGGACGATCCGGTCCATACCCGCCTCTCTCTTTACCTGCCCCCACTCTGGACGATCCGGTCCATACCCGCCTCTCTCTTTACCTGCCCCCACTCTGGACGATCCGGTCCATACCCGCCTCTCTCTCCCTGTGTCTCATCCCCCTCTGTATGATCCATACCCGTCTCTCCCTGCCTAGATCATCCAGCTCATCACTGTCTCAGTATCTCCCGTCGGTGTTTGGCACTCTCCAGCCTGTCACTTCCTGTCACCATCCAGGGATACCCCAGCTGCTCTGTCCCTGTCCTTCATTCTGAAGTATGCAGTTCATCTGTCTTGTCACAGACCCGCTGGCAGCTGCTGTTCACTCTCACTTTGGGGACTGTCCAGATTCTCACAGCCAATTCTGCTTCCACGGGACCTGCCGCTTCCTGGTGCAGGAGGACACCCCAGCCTGTGTGTAAGTGCATCCAGACACATGACCTCAAATATTCTTTCAGAAACATTCTTTTAATTGTTGTCTATAAACATCATGGATTAAGTGTTAATGGATGGGATCCATCACAGATGGGTGTAGAGTGTAGAATCATAGGGGTTTTCCTATATCTCCATTCCAGTGAGTTTGTAAATCTGCAGGTTGTAATCGTTGGATTAATATCTAGGGTTTGCATTACAGTACCGACGTGTCCGATTGGCCGGTGCTTTGGTGCTAGATGTTAATTACTGAGCTTCAACTTCTGGAGCCCAAGACCAGTTTTTTTTTTTTTTTTTTTTTAAAAAACCAATCTTCTGGCTTCCCGGCAGCTGATGCATTTTCTTCTCGCATGTCTTTTCCATGCTTGCTGCTGTCTTCTCAAACGGTTCCATGGCTCCTCACCTCCCCACCACGTCGCTGGACTCTCCCACCCTGGATGGCAGGTGTCATGCCGGCTTTGTGGGGATGCGCTGTGAGCACGCAGACCTTCTAGCAGTTGTGGCAACCAATCAGAAGCAGCAGACGGTGGCCACGCTGCTGGTGCTGTGTGTGATTGGCTCTGCAATGCTGATGCTCTTCTTTACCCTGGTTCAGTAAGTACACACTAAATCTCGAGGCATGTGCACACTCGCAGAGGTCTTGAAATGCACACTGACACTGACACTGGGTCTGCCCCCCCCATCCCCCCCCCCAGCTGGTGCTGATACTCTGCCCATGCCATTGTGAATCTTCATCTCCTTGCTTTCGATCTTCCTTCCCCACAGCTGCTGTCGAAGGCGGGGGCTCTGCAGCCCAGGTCGCGCTGCCCTGCGATGCCATACTGAGAAACGCAGCGGATTCCTGACGGACGGCGCCTCCTGCTGTCCTTCTGAAACAGGTACCTCACATCGCTCGCGTCGATCCTGGCACCTTTCATCTAAGATGCGTTTCTTGTAATTTGCTTTCTGTTTTGCTGAGGATCCATTGTTCAGTTAGTCTGTGTAGAAAGGCTTTAATTAGAAATGCCGTTTGGAGGTTAATTCTAAGGTATTCCGTCATCCGCCTCCGGGTCTAATTGTCAGCCAGCAGGTCTACATTAGCGGCTTCCAGCTCCTTGTCTGATTAGAGGTCTGTGCACAGTTGAAACTACCCGACGGGACCCATCTGTTTTCACAGAGTGCATGTGGATGACAGGACTGTGCAAAACCCGGAGGAGTTTGGGCCAGTTTAGGGCCAGGCCATCTTTCCTCTGCCTGATTAATACTCATTAAACACCCTGATGGCACCCAAAGACCTGAAAAGTCATCATTGAAATTCTTTACACGACAAGTGTAATTGTAATGGTGCAACGACATGGTGGACAGTGTTTGGCCAAACCAGCTACCTTCTCTTCCTTTAGAAGCATCTTGCATGTTTGTCACCCCCCCCCCCCCACACACACACACACACACACACTCCTCAGACCACCATATCTGTGCTGTAACCATATCTATGC
>JAABNX020000046.1:22058750-22078777 GCA_015163995.2 Mormyrus lacerda | reverse complement strand
ATCTGTGCTGTAACCATATCTATGCTGTACTTGTGAACAATAAAAATGTTCACTAGATGTTTATAATTTCTGACCCCTATTCATACCTATGGTGACCTAATCCATGTGAGGAGGGACACTGAGCTGCTCCAGGTTTTTACAAACTACTTTCAAACTGAACGGCTCCCATGCTTGGCTGAATTGTCCGTTTTGTCTTGATCTTTTATTGGTTTGTTTCTTTGATTGAAATACTGACTTGGCTCTTTTACATTATCATTAGAGAAACATGCAAGATTATAGGAGACTGACCAATCAGCACACAGCAAGAACTCAGTGCTTAATTGAAATATGGGTCCATTTTAATTGAAATGGTATGATAGTTTGCCATAGTTTACAAACCCTGCCATAGCTCATAGTGTCATTCCTGCCATGGACTCAGTGCTCACCCTGTGTATACCCATTTCATGTCTATTGATTTATTTGTCCTTATTGATCATGTTGGAATATGACCCGTGTGGTTTGCCATATTGTGCCGTCTTGTGACGCACATGCAGTCCTGGGTCTTGTTTGAGCCCTTGGCTGCCGAATTTCTCAGGAGGGCATAGAACCTGTAATGTTCCTGAGCGGACATGGACATGTGTCTTTTTGTGGGTCTTCGTCATACCACCCGTTTAACTTGTGTATTCACTAATATAAACAAGCTAAGGATGTGAACGTCAACTGGGAGGCAGAATGCAGTCAATTACTGCTTGCAGATGATTTTTCTGTTTGTTTTATCTGAAACTAAGAACCCCAGTTACTGATTCTCACCCATGTGCTTCTGACTCTCTTTCTGCAGTAGTGTGAGAGCTTCAAACTCATCAGTAGTTTGAGAGTTTTCCTTTCTTTTTTTTTTTTTTTTTTTCTTTCTTTTTTTTTCTTTTTTTTGGACCATCTGAATACATCTGAAGCATCCTCTGGCTCCCCGACCCTCTCGCTGAAATGCCACTTCAAGGCTTCAAGGAATTTCTATGGATGCAAAACCGAACTCCATGTCAGAAGTCCTGCTCATGCAGATAGACTAAGATGAATATGGGCTCAGAGGCTCCGCCTCCCCGTACGAGAGGAGAACACAAAGGACAGGAAGTGTTTTCTTATGTGGCCAGAATTATTTACGATCTCATTATGACTGTACTGGAGACTGAACCTCAAGATGGAGGCTTTTCTTTGCATGAAAAAGACGTGGTGGGACAGCTGGAGAATAGTGGAGAGTGAAGAGGCAGGCAGACGGCATTGAGAGCTGCTGAAGTGATGTGTCTCCTCTCTGACGCGAACTGAAGGGGAAAGACTAACAGTTAAGCTGGACTGCAAGTGAAAAGGAGACTGTTCTGTATTTCAAAGAAATGCTTCATAACAGAGACCACCCTTGGTCCTCATTGTCAGAGAGTGGCTTCCACTGAGGAGGACCTGCTTAAGATTCAAGATGCAGCGATCCCCTCAAGGAAGATACCCACCGCTGAAATTTCTTACCGTTTGTATCCATTAGTCTAAAGCACAACAAGGCCATGTGTTCGCCAGTAAAGATTTGACGTTACATGCAGTGCTGATCCACCAGCAGTTATCATGGGATTCAAGCAAGTTGGTGCTTTGTTCGACGAAACACTTCTACGTTTCTTTTTACTGTGTTTGAAGTGTTTCTTGCAGCTTGTGCTGGATATTACAGAAATATGCATATTAAGTAGCTGCGAAAACAGACTCTCTTGGGAAAAATAATGACTAGGAGAGACTGTGTGGTTCGTTGGACCTGCTTGTACATTCTGGTGCTTCCAAGACTTTCGAGTCATGTTGGTGTTGTTTTAGTGGTTTTGTATTTATTTTAATTTCAATATATTCAGACGCTGTCGTTGTCTGTTCACACTGTACAACACACCTTTTCTAGTATATAAGAAAAAAACCCTCAGATGTGTATGTCACAGGTTTAGAGTTTAATAATGAACTAGATCATTAGTAGAGTTGTTAGATGTATAGAAGTAAACATAGAAAGGAAGTTTTAAATGTCAGTAAAACTACCCGGCCGGGGACGTTTTGCCCAGATAACAATTTAACAGAGAAAAATGAACCTTTGTACGGTGACTAGTTTGTCAAAGATGACACTGCTGCTCTGAACAGGGCTCTGTTCACTAGTGGGATATACACTATATTTAAGCCCACGTGGCTTTTAACATGATGTGGATGCAAACTCATTCATAAGCAGATGCTGATACATTTGTCACTTTAAATCTGCACTTGCAACACTGAGACGTCGATATGCACTTTCACAAATGCACTCAAGGGGAGGCTGGTCTTACCGGTTGCTGCACTGTTGGCAAACTGCACAGCGCATAGCCACAGTGCCGGGGTGGCAGTGAGCTCCCTGCTTTTCACAGAGGTTCTGGAGGAAACAGTGTCACTGAGGTTGTTACTTTTGCGTAAAGAACGAGTGTCCACATCTAACTGATGTATGAGAGACTTGGATAAGAGAAGCTGAATAAGGGAATTTGTCTGCAGAAACCTTAGTAAATCACAAAATCATATGAAATTTATACTTGCCACTAATGACTTAGCTAATTTTTTTTAATTAGAGATTTCCAAGCAGTTTCCTATAGCATTTGGCTTCTCTGTGATCCTTTGTCATGTTTAAAGCTTGTTCTTGAATTTTCAAAGGGTTGGATGAACTTTGTAAAACTTTGGCTGCAGAAAACCTGTCTGATTGGCAGAAAGTTTATGTGAAGAAAAAATATTATAAAAGCCCCACCAATCAGAAAAGGGACAGGATGAAGGTCTTTGCTATTCACCTCTCATCATTGACTCTTTAGCTATTTGGAAATCGATCAGATTTTCTGTTTGAGTGAAATATAAATGATGTAAAATAAATATGAATCCCATACAGTTGTCTATTTACCATACAAGTACAAACTGATTGTTTTTTTCCTTATGAAAATTTTTCAGGAACATGAAGAGAGAATGTCTGCCGATTTGGTTTAAAGAGGTTTTTTTGAGGCAGCGCGCTATGCTAACTCGGTATGTTGTCAGATGCAAATGAATCTGCACCGACATTGAATTGTGTGCTCTGCAGTGGATGTTGGTGTTCATTAAAAACAGCCGAAAGAGACTCCTATTTACTGTATGTATTTAAAGGTATGAATGGAATGCAGAAGGAGCGAGATCAAGCTGTAAGACTGTAAACGGACTGGGGAACCGTCACTGTGAACGAGTCCCGATGCTCCCTCATGACAGGAAGAGCTTGTCGAATGTCTGCCGTAGAAATGGTCATTGTCAGTGCTTTGTGTGGCTTTCAAATAAGACTGGAAATTATAAAGAGCCCCTTTCTGTGAGTTTTTTTGTCTGCCTGCTTCTCCGTTCCCCGTCTCCTTCGCATCACCCAGAGGCCATAACCTGCTTGCTTTCTCTTCATTTCCACCCATGTTTGGTTCGGCTGTTTCAGGAGGGACACTCGAACCCGGGTCGAGGCTGCTGAAGGAGCCTTAGCTCTCTAAATATTCTCCCTTTATTTTCATGCTGCATTCATGCTTTGAATGGTTTGGCGGGAGCAGAGCGGGACACAGCTTTCCAGTGTAAATACTTAATCAGCTTGCTGACTATTTATTCAGTGTTTTTTTTTTTTTGTTTGTTTCTGAGCTTTAGAATCTCAGACCATTAATCATTCACTCACATTCACCCCATCACGTCTCTCTTATATACCGCATTTACATTTTGATTCTCTCCTGCCCCTGCTCTCTCTCTCAGATGCGCATTGCTTTTTCTTGTTTGACGATCCCGTCATGCGGGCGACCGCATCGCCGGGGAGCCTTTTAGAGGCCCCTGGCTGAGCTGCTAAGACCCGCTTTTGAGTTCGGGGGCTCTTCGGAGCCTCTGTAAAAAACGCACCAGACTTTTAAAGAGGGGCCACAGCTAAAATCGAAGGGCAGAGCAGTTTGACCTCCAGTGCGGCGGAGGACACAACCAGGCAGGGGGAGATTGATCGATGGAAGGAACAGCCTCTTTGATACCCGACTCGTTGCACGTGTACAGTCTGTCCCTGTGGCTGTGAGCTCAGTCTGTATGGCCGGTTCTGTTCAGGGTGTGTACCCAGTGCATTACTGGCTCACTGAACCTGTTCCCATCACCGCAGCCAGGTAGATGGTGGACATTTACAGAATTAGGGTATTAGTGTAGAGATATGTGTCTGTACCTCCCTCACTCTCATTTTCTGAATGCTTTAATAAACAAAAGCGGCAGCATTTTAGGCGTACATCAGTACATTATACACTTAAGGGGGTGAGGGAGGTATTTAGTAAATTATAACTGTTAATAAGACTGGTCTTGTAAACTGTGTAAATTTCCTTATAAAATACCTGAAATGCTACCAGCTACTCAGCTCAGTGGAAAGTAAATTTTAAACAGTTATTGTATTTTTTTTTTTTGGCCATTTTGGATGTAAACAGCAGTATAATATGAGTATTAAAATGTGGATTTTAAAACATTTTAAATCAACATCGTGGATTTTTACATTTTTTTAACTAAAACGTTTTATGTGTACAAAGAAAAATAAATTAATATTGCATGTATGATGTGTGTGACGTTGCCTTGTATTGTGTTTTCATGGAGTATCCATACCAGGATTGGGGGAGAGGACGGGTTGGAGAGTAGCACTGATGTGAAGCTGTAGTCGTGCAGAGTAGAGTGCACTCTCAAAGACACACACAGTTTGTGCCACACTGCCATCTACTGACTCAATAATGGAAATAAGACCTGAATCAGTCAACAAACATTTCATCATGATGATATTATTGAAACGAATACGGCGACATTGTAGCTGCAGTGTCGTTGTGCAGCCTAAAGGCTGGTCGATGGGCTGGTATCATAGATGCCATCTCTATTCTTTAATTTTACCATAAATGACAGATATACTCCTTAATGACACACAGTACGAGCATCATGGTTCGCAGGGAATGATATTTGAACATTAGGCTTTGTAATGGCAGTCCTGCCTTTATGTAGTGAGCTTCATTACAGAGGGATACTGAGAGCGATGTGCCATATATAGTCATGTTTCACAAGTAACGTTGTACTATAATGGCTTGGATTAGCACACGCTAATACATATGATCATGTATGTTCATTTGCTCAAACGAGTATCGTGATTTGGAAAGAAGGTTTCACCCAGAAAAATCTATGAAAGCTCAAAATGTACCTGTTTTATTGTGGGTAGGTTTGCAAAAAACACAAGCTACATGGCAAATGACGAATGGACGACCCCACAGAAGAGTCACTCAATACGATGTCAGTTCTCTACTACGCCTGCGAATGAGGAGAGACTGGGCCAGCAAGCCGACCAATGGCATGTCCAGGTGGGCCGGCTCAAAGTGCGAGGGGAGCGTCTGCAGAAGAAAAGCATCGGCGATGGTGTGCCTGGACACCAGCGGGCACTGCCTTCTTCCGGCCGAACAGGAAGAAGCCGACACCCGCTCCGGCAGTCAGGGCTGTGCAGAGGTAGCCATTGTAGCTCATATAGAGCAGCATGAGGAGGTAGCTGAGCACCACCTGGGTGATGTACAGCGTGGCCTGCAGCAGGTGACACAGGCTGAACATCTGCTGGCTTGCAGAAGAGGACAGAGAGGAAAATGACACTGCATTGCTCCACTGGTGCATCCAGTGACACTGCCTGTCTTTCACTGGATTTTATCCTTGCCAGTTGAGTGGTTTTCCCTTTTACTAGGGAAGGAATATAAGTGATGTAACTGAGGCCTCTCCTCTCCTTGTGTGCTCCTACCCAAGCAGGAATCAGGCTAATGAAATACATTTTAAGAAGTTTTTCATACCCACTCCAGGCCCAAGTCTATGAGAACTGGACATCTGATTAGCATTCTGACCTTTACTTTGTATTGAATTGCACGTGCAAATCCGAGCAGCTAATTGAGTTACTAGATCACAGCAGAGGGTGCACGCCTTCCACTTTCATAAAATACAAGCAGAATACACAAGCCAGCGCTCCACCGTGAGCCAGGCCTGCTTACCCAGCCAACTGCTGCGTTTCTGTCTTCACGCTGCCATCAGGCATAGGAGCAGCTCCGGTGTCAGGGCCCGGTCCGGCCCGCCTCCCATGTAGCAGAACCTCACGGCCAGCCTTCAGCCCCTCAAAGAAAACGGCCAGCAGAAACACGCCGGTGCACGCCAGGGCTGTCTCTACGGCAAACACCGAATGCAGGGCCGTGTCTCGGTCTCAAGTGCCGGCAGTCGGAAGAGATCAGACATCAGGCCCAGTTCTGGCTAAAGCTACACACAGGAAATGGAGGGAAGAGCTAAGGAGGTAAACTCGCAAACCTGCGGGCGAGTTGAGGATGAGGCCAGGGAACAGGAGCTGAAGGGCACGGCAGTCCAGGTGGAAAGTCATCTGCCGCCGGGAGGGAGGAGCAGGAGTCACAGCAGGCTGCAGATGCTTCAGAAAGCCCGGCTCCGAGTTAGTGTACGAGCCGTGGAGCTATTTAAAGAAATACTGAATGCAAACATTCATTTATTTACTAATTTATGTTTTTGCTTCATATGAAACAGGAAGCAAGGTAAAGCGGGGGCGGGGGGGTTGGCTCTAGTGCGCAGAGAGTAGGGTTGCAAAATTCTGGGAATTTTCAAAATTGGATTTTTCAAAATTTTCCATGAGAGTTATTGGGAAGAAACTGGAAATTTGCAAAATTGCAGGTTATCCTATAACATAACACATTTGAAGTATGTGTGCGTGAAAGCAACCCAAAATAAGCATCCGTATCAAAACACCTTTGCTTGTTGTGGAGTTCCACGAAGTTCAATATTACTAAAATTCCCTAGCTTAACTTCCCATGGAAAGTTTCTGGAATGTTTTCAGAATTTTTCCACCCCCTTGCAACCCTACTTCCATGGAAAGTTTCTGGAAATTTACTAGAAATGTTCTGCCCATTTGTAACCCTAGTAGGGAGACAGTCTTTTAAGCTGTTATTTCAAACTACTGTGCATCATCTGAAACCTGCAACTACAACCAATATTATTATAATTAATTTTTACAGTTTCTCATATTTACAATTCAGGAACATACATAAATAAGTACACACAAACATAAAGATGGAACTAAATGTATAGCACAAAAAGGACACTTCCACACTTCAGTTTTATGCTGTAATGAGTCAATTTATGACATGACAATGAATGTAGACATGCTAAGGTAAAATACATGGGGGCTCCATTAAATTAATTAACTATATTTTGAATCACCGACCATTAGATTGTGACTCTGGGTGACATTACTGAGGTGACTTCTGTGAATCCCAGAATTGGAGAATTTTGCAGAGGAGGAGATGGTGGTGTGGTGATCATGGAAGTGCTGTGACATGTCCATCTTACCCTGAGAAGACAGAGAGGAGGGCAGAGAATCGGAAGAAATGATGATGAGTGTGATTAGCCATCCGTCCCGACCCAAGATAACACTGCGGATAGACTGGGCATTATAAGGCGCTAAGCAGACCGCTTATGTTCATGGAGAGAAAAAGCAAACATCCCCCCTTTGAAAGGAGGTTATGTATAAACCATCCATTTTTCGTAAGCAGACTGGACACGACACTGATCCAATTTGGGAAAATAACACAATCTAAGACAGACATAAAAATGCAGTGGTGACCTGAACTTATGCAATTACCCAGCCTCCTCTGGGCAGGAAAACAGCCCCTGTGGGGAAAGGACATAAATCAGGGCTCCTTTTGGTGCTGTGTGGGGTCAGCGACAGCCTCAGGGGGCTTGGACAGCGGACGCAATAGGAGTGATGGACTACACACACAACTGATGTTGAAACCTGGGAGAAGCTCCACCCAAACAGAACTGACACGCGGAAGGAGGAGGTTATTCGAGATGAAAGAACATAGAAGATGAAAATACTCAATACACCCTGGCAGTGATATAGGTTGATAGTAAAATGAGATGAACAAACTACAGGATGGGACAGACCCCCTGTGATCCTGACTAGGTTAGGTTAGAAGATGGATGGATGGATGGATGGATGGAGGGACAGGTGATCGGGAACTCTATTAACTGAACGTTAACAAACAAATCAATCAGTTCACAACGTTAAAGAAACGATGTCAGCTTGAAACATTAAAAAGAGAATAAATTTTACAAATAAATAAATAAATATAAATTTTAAACTTTTACCAATAGAGCAGTTGATGAAGGACTCCTATCCAAAAAGTAGGGTACTGGAATAATTTGACCATCTCAGTATTTTCATGTATTATTTTTTTTATATTTTGACTAATTTTCAGATATTATTTAAAACCACTAAAGCAGCTCATTTACATAGCGCGAAACCAGGTTTGCTAATTATTATGCACTTCCTATCTAAATGGGGACCGTCCATTAATTTCTATGGGAAAAACCATAATCCCAATCACGACACCCTTAACCTCTACCCATCCCTAACCTTAACCATAAGTAACCAACCCAAATACAAAACTTTTGGCATTTTTAGTTTTTTGATTGCATTATAAAACCCAGGTTATCCAAATGGGGACCTCAAAAGATGTGCCCAAAAGTAGGGAAATTTCAGGTTTTACTGCACTTTGGGTACAGTTTGGTCCTCAATTGTGATCTATTCAAACCCACCCACACACACGTAGAGATAAATATAAATTTCAAATAAACCACTTTACTGATTACAGTGACATTGATGTGATACATCCCAACGAGCACTCATATATCAATTTAACAGATGCATAATTATTATCAAAGGATCAACGTGGTTGGTATTGTTCGTTTCTGCTTGACCAGCACCCACACATTATAAGCAGCTTAGTTGCAAACAGAATAGCTTTAAATAAAAAGCAGTGCTCACCTCTGATACGGCTATCTCATAAAGCTTCTCTCACAGATCCGTGTAAGTAGCAGATCAGCTTCATACGAAGACTACGCTGTGCTGCGCGGACAGCCTGGTAAAGTGCCACGGCGCTGTCTCGTTATTGATTTAATTGCTGCCCTTAATTTGGCTCTGATCACACCGCAGAATCCTGTGTTTCTCCCGATCGTTGGCCTGTCAGTATCCCGCCCGGCGATCGCTGTCCGACGCTCTTCTTCCCTCCCTCCTCATGCTCGGCCCTTCAGAGATGCGCTAACCCTAAGCCAATTACCAAGAAGAATATATCTATATTAGCTAATCAATGTTAAAATCAAGGCCTCGTGAATGTGCTGTTTGAAATGCCATTAAGTTAACGAATTACCAAACTAAATATATTTCGCCGGTTGTTTAAAAAGTAATGATATATAACAAACGAGCCTTTATTATCTCATGGCTCGTTGAACAGGATGCTTTTAAAGTATTTTTCATTGTATATTATATATACTTTGTGTATATATACACCTTTTAAAAGTTAAAATGATTAGAATTCGAAGTTCTTGTTTTGATAATGTAAGGGATTATAATAATATCAAATGTTACATAACCCAATACCCAGAAGCGCAGTGACAAGACAAGTGGGGTAAGCAATGGCCAGCTAGGGGGCCCCCCGAGGCCGGGCGATTATGTAGTACATAGCAACGACAAACCTGCTTTATTTGTGTATTGTTTTTTTTTTTTTTTTTTTACAAAAGTGAAAATAAGGGTCTTGTATTTAGTAAATTATCTTTATTGATATTATCAACAGTAAAATAAAGACAATAAACATTACCTTGCCTGGGGAGGGGGAGTCGGAGGGCCCCATGGATTTTTTTGCCTAGGGGCCCCTGAGTCCCTAGAATCACGTCCAGTCACCTGCCAGTTCCAAATCATTAAATTGAAGTCATAGAATGAAATGCCGAGTTTTGCCTCATATTGCATTTGTGCCACCTACTGGTGATTCTTGGTAGGGAGCAAAGGCCTGTTATACGAGTAATTTTTCTTCCTATATCCATCCATTTATTATACCTGCTTAATTTCATTTTAGATAATCACAGCTGGCCCCACAATACAGGTCAGCACTAGTTGTATTAATGTGAAAAGTCACTAAAGACACTTTATTTCTGATCATATAATACCATGGGATAGTATGGAATATATTTCTCGGACTAATTACACCTTAATTTTATGCTTCACAACAAAATCAAAAGTGTTTAACAGGAGAACTTGACTGGAACCTTGATCTGACTGACTTTCCTCTGGACCTCCTGCATTGCATTCTGACCATCAGTCCGCATCCTGCTTTAACCGTGAAGGCAGCTCGTCGAGGGACATAAGGCGATCCTCTGAGGGGACCTGCGCTAACCCCTCACCTCCTCCTCTGTCCAGGAGGAATCCCCGGATGCCGAGGGAGCGCGCGGCCAGGTAGTCGTTCATGTAGCTGTCCCCAACGTGCGCCACGCAGGCAGCTGGCAACCGGCCCTTCTTCAGAGCCTTCCGGAAGATATCTGGGTTGGGCTTGGCCACCCCGGCTCCTTCTGAGGTCACCAGAAAGGAGAAATAAGGCAGAAGCCCATATCCATGCAGAATGCTTTCCAGGCGGAGGTCAAAGTTGGACACGACTCCCAGCTGCAGGCCCAGAGAGACGCAGCTCTGCAGGGTCCGTTCAGAGTCACTGAACACCTGAAGGAAACACGGTCATTTTACCACGTCACCATCTTTGCCCAGGCACAGAAATAACTAACAGTTATATTTATGTAGTTTAATTCCACTTTTTAATCACTTAACCATTGCTTAGCAGAGTCTAAACTCATCTTTCTAACTTATAATTATTTCTTTTAAGCATTTGTAGGAATACAAATTGCACAAATCCGGCCTGCCTGATGCCTCTTGAAGGGCTTCATACAACAGACAAGCATGACTCTGAATGCAGCTGCTGAGATGGCCAGCGCCACCTGTTGTCTCTTACCTCCCAGTTTTCCGGTCTGCTGAAGCCATGGTACAGATTGTGCGCTAACTTGTCCAGGAGGACTTCGTCCCGCACACCGCACTGTAAGAATGTGTCTCGTACTACCCGAGCCCACCAGGCTTGCCCTCCAAGTCCCTGGGCTATGCCGTAGTTGGGGTAAAGGGCAGATTGCTGCCTGTATGCTCGGCGGAAGGCGGTGTCCACCTCGGCAGGAGACAGGGATAGGCCGGCTCGCGTAGCCTCCTCGCAGTACTGCTGTCCCACTGACCTGCGCACACGCAGCAAAGTGTCCTTCACGTCCCACAGCACCAGACGCACTGCCCTGGACATTGCCACCCCTTAAAAAGGACAGAGTAAGCAAAAAGGACCTTACTGATTTGCATGCTGTTATTTGTTCTATGTCTTCGGTGTGGTTATGCGTATTTCGACGTATGCAAACGCCCTAAATTTTGGAAAGTTATATAATAAAACATTACCAAACACGTAAATGTCATTTCTCTGCTAATCAAATGTACTAAATTATGCTAAATAAACTACACCTGCTGACCCTTTAATAATCCGCTCAGTGCACGGCGAACTTCAGATGGCATCGATAGCGCAGTGAAACACCCCCAATAAAGCTCACATTTCACTCTACTGTACCTGAGCTCCTGAGAAGTCTGCTGGGTCGCCTTTTAATTTTCTATATTTGCTTCCTGCATTCTTTAGGGACGTGCAGCTCTGGATATACAGACTGGTGGATAAGATCGATCTATTTTGATTTCTTAATACCTGTGTCCATTCACTTAAGATTACAAATAACCTTGTTTAAATAAACCAAACATGTGTGTGCATGTGGAAAAACTCCCCCTGGAAACAACTGATAAAAAAACAAAGGTTCTATTTTTTACCGCAATAATTTTTTTACTTTTCTTTTTCTCGCGCGAATCCCAATAGGCTAATCATACGGTAGTTTTGTGCTGAAATAAAAAATCTAATCGGAATTTTCCTGTCACGCAAGGATTTTGAGTGACATGCAAGTGAACTTTACGCTGTATGTACATTTGAAGTATTTTCCATGATGGAAATGACTCCTGTAAAAGGTAGTGTGTAGTGTATGTTTTTCTGCTGTACCGAACATCAGGAGTATGTCTCTTAAGGGTCCACCAACTGATCACCAAGGGGCAGGGAGCTGGGTATCAGGGAGAAAACAGGATCATGTCATAGCGTATTAGACCATGTAAATAGGCAAAATAGACTTACATTGTGTACTTTGGCCCTTCAAGAAAGTCTTAAAAATGTTCACAAATAGAAATTAAATAGGCCTATTTATTTTGAAAATTAAACTTTGGTATACTCCTAAATTACTTAAAGAATTAGTTTTCCCGAAGCCATTTTGTTGATAAAGATTAATGAGGTACATTGAAAATCCTCTCCGGGGTACAGATATGGATGCGTAAAAGAAAAGAAGAAAAAGAAAATTACAGATTTTGAAAGTCACTTGTAATCTTGTTTGTCTTCTGTGCTTTATTGGTTTTGGACATTTGGCACAATCTCAGATCTTCTACATGTCCATGTTACATAACATTTACTAAAAACACTCGATATTCTTTGCTAACAAATAAATTTACAGTATGTTCACCATTTGAGTACCTTTATTAGCAAGAAAATATATCTTTGATTCATCAACGTAACTTCCTCTAGCAGTTATAACAGCAGAGAAAATAAAATAAATAAATAAGCAAGTCATTTTAGGTGGTCATGCTTTATTGATAATTTTATTAGCTATTACATTAAAGAACTATGTCACTTATAGATGAAGTGATGTTTGCAAATGTCTCCAGATGAAAGTGTTGAGTCAGTGATCAGGGAGGTAAATGAGTCCCAGTCTCTCACTCCCTAAGGCCCTCACGTCCGGCTGGTGCTTACAGCACACACTGCATGAAGAATCAAGCCCCATTTTTGCTCAGGACTACTGGGACTGCAGGAATCGCAGCACAGGGTTGCAGCCCCCCCAAGCGGACAGGGGACCCCCTCCCCGGCACTGCCAGGAGCCTTAGGGCTAGCATGCTAGCATCAGCCAAGCCGTCGCTCTTGTGTTGTCAGTGCCCTGCAGTCTTCTTGGTCGTGCTCAGCGTGACCGGGGGCGGCTCGATGCCCAGCTCCTCCCTCAGCGACTCCAGACTCTGCTCCCAGCGGCGCTCGTAGTAGATGCTCAGCACGCAGCGGGCGCGCTGGCCATTGCGTAGGGCCCAGGGGCCCAGGGTGGTCAGCAGCAGTTGGACACGGCTGCAAGACACACGCCAGCGGAGCAAACGGGAAGAGTGTTTTAAAGGATGTGTAATGCCCAGCTGTTTCTACCGCCCCGGGTTAGCCAGTCGGTTTATGTACGGCCGAAGGGGAGATGAAGCACGGCTCAATATCCATGACTTTAATGCCTTCACTGTTGAACTGTGACATTTAAGGGCTGTACCTGGCAGACAGACGAAAAGGTCCTAGGACAGCTCCCAGAATGCACATGGGCAGGCCAGTCTGGGCAGCTTCAAAACACTTCACTGCCACCTCGCCTAAAAGGGAGCAAATTACTCAGTTTGAGCCAGATTTCACAGCTCAAAGCCTGCAGGCACATTTGTCACACTGTAACCGTGCACAGAGGGGGATGTCATGCTGTCACACTGTAACCGTGCACAGAGGGGGATGTCATGCTGTCACACTGTACACAGGAGGATGTAAACCTGTCACACAATAGGAGGAAGTCACACTGTCACACTGCAGGAAGCATTGTGTCACACTGCACGAAACCCACCCAGCATGTTAGTCGGCATGCCCAGCAGCGTGTGCAGAAGGTCGTGTACCTCCCTGTAACGCAGCATCACGAAGGCCAGCTCCTCGTCATCAACGAACTTGACCTGGGCCCGTGAGTCTGGGGTGACACGCTGACATACAGCAGAAGAGTAAAGGCCAAGGCTGCGCAGACAAATGCAAGGAAAAAACCCAGCAGGACCCCCCATCACAGGACGCAGCCCTCATCCGTTCACACTCACGTTGTCGGTCAGGAAGCGAAGGTACTCCCTTCCCAGAGAGCCATCCGGCAGGGCTGCCATCTTGGGCAAATCCAGAGTGGAGTGGCGAATCTGGGGGCGCTCCCTTTGAGATAGAGGGTGTCAGGTTTTTATGGTTTTGTTTTTCTCTATGGTGTCAGAATGAGCCGATTTGAGGGCCTCTCTGTTCCTCTTCACATGGCAAAGCTGACGGCAGCAGGTTGCTTACTGCAGGACAGTGCAGCCCTCAGGATCAGCTCTCATACGGTCTCGCAACCTCAGCAGGGCCAGGTGGCCAGTGGTCTCCCCCAGTACTGCCACCATATCTGGAAGGAGAGCAGAGGGACAGGGAGAAATGCAGGAGATACCTACAGCACACCGTGCCTGGAAGACTGATGGGCATCAGCTAGAATGTGTTGCTTTATTCTTGTTGTTTATTTGAATTATTACTCTATGCAGGATTAAAAGCTAGTTTGCATTTGGAGAACACTGTAAGACACCTTTTTATTTCTAAAGCTGTTTGGAACTATAATTGCTGTCAGTGTTTTATTCAAAATGAAGTGAACCAGGAACTAAACATTCTGATTATTAATAAGAGAAGCAATGAATTGAAAAAAAAACCCATCAATACTGACCTCCACATGACATGCATTATACGTCAAAAGTATTATTTTAATTAATTATCACAGCTGAGCCAAAATCCCTTTGAAAGCCTTCCAATACCATCCTCACTCTGTTAGCAGACATGGATATTAATAATATAGTTTGCATGGTCACCACACAGAAGCTCACCATCATTAGACTTTAAATGTCTGTGTCTTGTTACAAGGGTAAGATTTCCTCCATTTTGCCCAAGTTCCTTTACACGACCAAGAAATAGGTGTGATTCTTTTTTCCTGTCACAGTTGCTTACCAGAGGGGGTGGGAGTCTGATGCACTTTCAGCACACACCCTGGGACTCACCATGTCTGTACGGGTTCTGAAGAGCAGCTAGTCCTGAGCCCACCGCCAGCAGGGCTTTCTGGATGAGGTTAGTGTGAATGTGGCCCCTGTACAGAGGGCCATAATGGCTGTCTGCAGTCCAGCCAAGGTGTTCCTGGCGCCCACCCTGTGCTGTCAGAGGCACCAAAGAAAAGCATGAATGATTTGGGTCACAGAGATAAAAAGACGGCACATAAGATTGAAAGCATTCATGGATTTAAAAAAACATTATGTCATTTTGTACTAGTACAAATACTCAGCACAGAGAGATACGGACATAGGTTTCCTGCAGACTGGGTTATTTAACACAGGGTAGCAAGACATAGCACAAGTATTTATGCAGAATAAATATAAATACCAATATTTAGATATAGATTAATCTGGAAGAAAAAGTGGCATATAGATGTACAATATATAGTAAAGAAGCAGCAGCTGACAATAGTTCAACTCTCAATTCAACCTCCAGAAGTGTAACACAACGAATTATGACCCAAAACCAGAAAACGATGGTCTCTACTCTTAGAATCTGGCACAAGGTTATACTTCGTGGGAATAAAAACCTCACAGACCATCAGGGAGTAATACAAAACATACAAGAAGAGACGATCAACGCAAAGCAACCCGAGAAATGCAGTTTGAAATGTCTAATTTAATGTAGAAGACCGAGCTTGATACAGGTACAATTTAGGTCTGCCCACACAGAAGATATGCAGAACCATACCTGTGCACATAGCGCACATCGAAACCCGAATTAAACTTCGCACTGGGCATTTCAAAGAAAACGTGAGCAATGTCACAGACATAGGCTAGAGCGAGAGAAACAAAAAGAAACGATCGATACCGGTGAAAGACACAAAACGTACTAGCAGTAAAATGTTCTCTAAGCAGTGTGACTTTGCTGGACGTCACATCCGGCTCTGCTACGGAAAGCCAGAGAGCTCAAACGTGTTTCTTCAATGAGGCTTTCCATCCACTCATCCTTTTTTAAAATTTTATTTATTTATTTATTTATTTTTGTTTAAACTGTTACAATACAGAACAATGATCAAATAAATTAGACAATAATACATATTGTACAGTAATATGGTAATAAATACGTTAGGGGGTGTTATATAGAAATCAATACAAATACTTTGAATAAATCACATATTCTGTTATGACCTGCTCGTCCGATCCTCCTGTGTGCCACGCCCACCCCGTTACCTCGTTAATCCCTGATTGTTCTCACCTGTTGCTTGTTGAATTCAGCCTGTTGTGTGTATTTAGTCCGTGTCCCAGTCAGTGGTGTCAGATCTGTCATTAACGTTACGCGTGTCTTGGAGTCTGTCCGCCCCGAAATAAACCCCTTTTGTAGATATTCACGTCTTCCTTCACCTGCTTTCCTATGGAGCGTCACAGAATGACAGATCTCCCTCTCCCTTCACCGCGGCAGACTGAAGACCAGCGCCTTAGCTGCAGGAGGTGCTGTACTGGTTGAATCTACCTCAGGTCCGGGAGGACCCCGTGGCATTGGATCTGGCCAGCCGGAGCGGGACCCTGCTGCAAAGGGAGTCTCTGCCCGGGAATGCGCACCTCATTAATGAGGTACGGTAAAAAGTCCGGCTTTTAGTAGAGGGGGTGAAGAAGAGAAAGCTCCTGCCGCTGTCATTCTGCAACGGGCAGATTCCAGAGCCGCTGGGTCTGTCCGAAGCCACCTAACCTCTACAGTCAGCCACTAACCGGAGGAAAAAGAAGCGAAAAGAGCAGAGACAAAAAGAAGACCCGACCATTTTCCTCAAGGCTGTCTCTCTCGCCATTCCTCCCCTCACTGGAGATCGGGAGGAACACCTCACGATACGGAATCCAGCGGAACGCGCCCCAGACGTCACCACTGCTTCCTTCCAGGGAACTCGCCTGACGTTTAAAGGAGCCAGCGCCATGAGATGCTATTCTGTGGGTTCCGCGATCCCTTAAAGGGACCACGCAGAGCCGGGAGGCGCCGACCCTGGTTGCGCTGGTCGAGGCGTCCGGCCTCCTGCCAGCTGCCACTGCTCTGCCCACTCCGCGGCCTGCTGTTGCGGTCGCTCTGCCCGCGGCACCGCCCACTGTTACTGCCGCTCCTGTCCTGCCTGTCTCGCTGGCGCCCGCCGCTCCTGTCCTGCCTGTACCGCTGGCGCCCGCCGCTCCCGTCTTACCTGTCCAGGGGCCCGCCGCTCCCGTCCTGCCTGTCCAAGTGCCCCCTGCTAGCCGCACACCCGAGGTGCCCGCTGAGGCGCCCCCTGCTGGCCACTCACCCATCCTGCCCGTAGCTGCTCCGCCCGAGCTCCCTGCTCCACCCGCAGCTGCTTCGCCTGTCCTGCCCGTTTCGCCAGCTCCCGTTCCTGCCATAGAGCTAATGGCCTTTGTCCCCGAGGAGGTCCTGGACTACCTCACCATCACTCCTCCTCCTTTGGTGGAGGAGGAGCTCAAATGGGACCCTTCGGGGATTTTCTTACTGGGCCCCAGAGACTCGGGTGGGGAAAGAACTCCTCCACCATCACTCCAGCGTGGGGGAGCCCAAGCTATACCCCGCCTATCGGTGTCCCGTAAGGGCAGGGGACATCTTCGCAGGGGTCGGGTCCCGTCCACCCTGCCGCCTGGCTTGCCCAGTCGTCCCCTGGCCATGGCTCGGTGGCTGCCTGCGGGTCCTGCGGCGCCGGTTCAGCTGTCGCCTCCGGGTGCCCCTCCGGTGCCGCATCGCCCACCAGTCCCTATGTCAGCGCCTCGTCAGCTGCCTCCGGGCCCCCCTGCTTCGGCTGGGCATTAGACCGTCGCCTGCCACAGCTTCCCCCTCCTGCCTGCCTGTGCCAGTGTTCCCTCCTGCTCCCTCCTTGTTCCCTCTGTCTGTTCCTCCGTCGGTCTCCTTGCCCCCTTCGTGGTCCCCTCCTGCCTCCCGGTTGCCTGCGGCCCATCCGGCTGCCTTCCCTCGCCCGCCTGTGTTCTCTCTGGCTCCCCATTGTCCCCCGACCTTTCTTGTCTGGCCTTCCTTGTCCCTCTGTGCCACCCGTGTTCACTCCTGGCCCTTTTGTTCCGCTTGTCGGTGTTCCCTGTGTCTCTTTCTCTGATCTGTCTGTCTGCATTTCCCATTCTGTGTCAGGTCTTGTCCCGGTTCCTGCCCCTGTGCTTGCTTTGTGTTTCTGTCCTGTTCCCCGTTGATGGTCTGCTTTTTTGTCTTCCAGGTTCCGTTTCCCCCGTATTGCCTCCTCCATCACCTCCCCTGCGGCACGCCCGGAGTGCGCGCCTTTGGGATGGGGGGTACTGTCATTACCTGCTCGTCCGATCCTCCTGTGTGCCACGCCCACCCCGTTACCTCGTGTTAATCCCTGATTGTTCTCACCTGTTTCTTGTTGAATTCAGCCTGTCGTGTGTATTTAGTCTGCGTCCCAGTCAGTGGTGTCAGATCTGTCATTAACGTTACGCGTGTCTTGGAGTCTGTCCGCCCCAAAATAAACCCCTTTTGTAGATATTCACAGCTTACTTCGCCTGCTTTTCTGTGGAGCATCACATTCTTTTTTTCAGCTTTTTTATTTAAAAAATAAATCTAAATGAAATAACATCGAGATAATGCATATACAGTACAGATACACATTAATTTCACAGTAATCTTTACTATGACTTAAGGGCTGTATCCAATTTAACAAGGAAAAAATTATAATTATGAACCATGAAGTAATACAAAAGGCTTACGCTGGGTTAAACTAATAAACCAGTATCAGGCATCGCATTGTCAGCGTTCGTGGTTGGCGAGCCGGTAATGGAGGAAAGAGCAGCCGGTTTTACGGAGACAAGGGTTTAATGGTACACAGGCCGGTAATGACAGGACTAGAACTCACGGCAGGCACGAACAGGGTATAACGACAATGACAGGTCTGGGGTAGACTGATCGAGACGCGGACTATATACACGAGACAAGCAGCAGTAACAAGAAACAGGTGATTCCAATCAGGGATAAACACTAGGTAATGAGGTGGGCGTGGCACACAGGAGGATCGAACGGAGCGGATCATGACACGCATGACATCGGAGGTAAATGAAAATGAAATCTACGTAAACAAATTCACTATTCAACATTCGAACCACGGTATTCATACAAGGAAATATAGGTATCCCCGTTTAATGTCGATTCGATCAACGTTGTCTAAAAAATAAAATCTGCGTTTTAATGCCGGTGTTATGCCGTTTGTAAAAGTACTAAACATTTTTATGCTTGCCACTTTTTCAACATTTAGTGCAATTTTCTGACATTTAGCTAGAAGTCAATGGTGTTGTGGATTATCAGATTTTTTGCTGTGTAGATTATTATCAAAATTGTTCATCATATGTAAATATAAAAGTTAAATGTAAATATAATATAATATAGTAATATAATATAATATATATATTAATTATAATATAATATATATTAAATATAATATAATATAATATTAAATGTAAATGCTAAGTGTAAATGTAAGTATAAATCCATCTATCCATCCATTAACTTCCGCTTATCCGAGGGCAGGGGCAGCAGTCTCAGCAGGGAAACCCAGACTTCCCTCTCCCCGGCCACTTCCTCCAGCTCCTCTGGGGGAATCCCGAGGCGTTCCCATGCCAGCAGAGAGACATAGTCCCTCCAGCGTGTCCTGGGTCTTCCCCGGAACTCCTCACCAGGGAGGCGTCCAGGAGGCATCCTAAGCAGATGCCCGAGCCACCTCATATGGCTCCTCTTAATGCGGAGGAGCAGCAGCTCCACTCTGAGTCTCTCCTGAATGACTAAGCTCCTCACCCTATCTCTAAGGGAGAGCCCAGCCACTCTGCGGAGAAAACTCATTTTGGCTGCTTGTACTCGCAATCTCGTTCTTTCGGTCACTACCCACAGCTCGTGACCATAGGTGAGGGTAGGAACGTAGATTGACGGGTAAATCGAGAGCTTTTCCTTTTGACTCGGCTCCTTCTTCACCACGACAGACCAATGCAGCGCCCACATCACTGCTGACGCCGCACCGATCCGTCTGTCGATCTCCCGTTCTATCCTTCCCTCACTTGTGAAAAAGACCCCAAGATACTTAAACTTCTTCACTTGGGGAAGGACCTCCTCTCTGACCCGGAGAGAGCACTCCACCCTTTTCCGGCTGAGGACCATGGTCTCGGATTTGGAGGTGCTGATTTTCATTCC
>JAABNX020000046.1:22030023-22042808 GCA_015163995.2 Mormyrus lacerda | reverse complement strand
CAGGGCCACCCTTGACCCTTAATCGAAGTGCTAATTCAGTTGAGAGCTGGGACTGGGGATAAAGACCAACAACCCTAGATGTGTGCAGTCATTGACCTCTGAATTATCAAACCTCTATATTAATATATAGTCATTAAAATGAATAATAGTAATTAATATATATTGAAATACAGATAGCTGAAATCATATATTAAGATAACTACACACTATAATCAATATCATACATATGTTTCATAAGGCCACCTGCTGAATTCCTCCCCACACAGCTCACTTGCTTGTGCATTAATTTTTAATAAATTTTTATTTGTGAAAAACACATCTTGAGTTTGCAGTCTAATAAACGATTATAAAAAAATATCATGTTGAAGGCGTATAATGTTTGAACATAAAACGTTTAACTGATGGGTAAATTATACTACCTAAGAATGAAATAATAGGTGGGTGTTTTCTGACAATATTAAAGAAATAAGCGTCATTAAAATGATTATGTAATTTATGTTTTAAATAATCATCCATCAAATTTAGTGTGCCGGTTCTAAACATAACCTAATATCTGATTGGTTATATTACAAACTAAGTCACACCAGATCAATCTGGCCTAGTCGATTAAATTCTCATATCTTTGTTTTGTCTGTTACGTCCTGCATGGGGATGTATTACATCATAACTTACCAAAATCTTAAATAAGCTCGATCTCCTAACTTTAGGATAAAAATTAAGATGTCCGAGCTTCCCGTGTTTCCCTCATACTGTTCGCTATAACTAAATTATTTAATTCATATGGGGGTTCTTTTGTTGCTTTTACACAAACAACGAAATGTTTGGAGTTCCGCTCATGACGTAATGATAAAATGTTGTGTATGGCGGACACGTTTTAACATATCGTGGGAATGAATTACAGCAGTCACTCCGTTTTCGCGGATTACTTTAGTCCGAAAAAAAATTATGTTTTTTCATAGTTCTTTCGTCCTTCGATGGTTATAAAAAGCATGTTTCACATTGCTTCATTATTCCTTGATAGATGTTTTCATTGCTGTATCATTTCTTAAAAATTGGGCTCAAACGTCAGAATCCCTTTCATTCGAAAGAGAGAGTACAATACAATAAAGTGCAATATACTTTATTTGTACTATATTTGACGGTGGTAGTATCTTACTTTGGGTATAATTTATTAATTAAACCTGGCCATAGGTACCTACACGAAAATCATTTGGGCAGACTACTGTAGTAAAACGTGGTCACAATATATAGAGATATATAATTTTTATCGCTATGTTATGAGCGGAGCTGTGTACTTATCCTGAAACTAAGAGAGTTTATTTAAGATTTTGGGAAGTGAATTGCATAATACAGTTTCCTGTCTTAGGATAGGAACAATGACTTACGAACTGTACATCTGTAATGCATGCGCATCTGCAAGCAAGAAATTTTCTGCAGTGTAGGGATCAGGACCGAATAGACAAAACGCGGTAATAAATGAGAACTCGACGAGATGAAATCGGTCTGTTAATTGTTTAACTTAGTTTGCAATGTAACCACTAGATGTTAGTTTTTTTTAGAACCTACCCATTAAGTTTGATAGGCGACTTTGACAAATAATTGTAATGATTGCTGTTATCATTTAAATGGTGATTTAAAGAATAATTTAAATAGCAATTTAAATGATTATTTAAATTATCATTTAAATGACATAATTATGAATATAGTCATTTAGATGACAATTGAACTTACAATTTAAATACAATAAACGTTTAAATTACATATTCATTCATTTAATTGAGTATTGTCAAAACACCCGTACATCCCGTATACCCCGTTATGCCTTTACAGCAGGGGCTTTTATTTTGAAATGCAGTCATTTACGTCCAGCGGAAGTAAGTACGTGGGGTGTGGTCTAGTCGATGTGGGCCTCACGTGGGCAGTAATGGTGGCGTCCTGTCGGTAGCGGTTTATGTAAATAATGGACGATTTTCTCAGATATGGAGTAAATAACGAGATATTCGTTTTGGAGAAATGGGGACTCCGGCTACTCGGCTGTATCGCACCTTGGAAGGGCTGTTTGCGGTTTACAAACCAGCAGGGGTTCACTGGAAGCTGGTCCGGGACACCGTAGAAAATAACCTGCTGAAAGGTACATAGTGGAGGGCCAGACTGGCTGTAGACCGGGGAAACTGCGGACTCACAGAAACGCACTATTCGGACTGCGAAGTTTCTTTTTTTAAATTTTTTTTTAAAAAATCTGTGGTTTGCAAAAAAAAAGGAATTTGCGTGAAAGAAACTTTACCGATAATATGCAAATTTACATGCTGTTAAGATAAGTACAATAAACATATTTAGTTCATGATGAGGTTAATTTATTTAACTGATCTGTTTTTCATCCAGGCCCTCATTGGCGTGGCAGCGATAATATCTAATCAGCTAAGCATTACGCTAACGTGCTGTCGAAGCAACGCGCTGTTCAATCTTCCCACAGGTATAAACTGTGCTCCACCTCCAGCGTCGCGGACCCAGGTGAAGTTCCTCCTGCAAAGCGGTGCAGGGAGTGAAGACCATAAAGAGGTTACGCTGAGGCCGGTTCGGCTTCCGGTACTGGCAGATCACCCTCTTGGTGAGCTAAACATGCTGCTGTAAATTTGTCAGTGTTGCGTCTTTCACTTCATTCTCGTGACATTCCAGTCTCATTCCCCTTCGTATCTGAGGAGTTCGTTCCCAAAACGAGTCTTATCCATTTTGCCAATTTGAAAAAGGACATATTTTTTGTTGCAAATTAACTGAAAGATATCGACTTTACAAATTAAAACAGCCAGCATAGAAACTGACATTCTTTTAACTGTTTATGAAATTAACCATAATTTTAACAAATTTTCCCCAGATCTTATCCACTGCAGCTTATGTATACTAAGTGCAACATATTCAAATGCAACAATCGTGTTAAAACAGTGTTCCAGAGTCACTTTCGGAGGATTCGATGTGCTTTGTTATTAATTAGCGTTGGTGTATGATACATTTCCAGAATAAAGAGTAATAGTGCAGCGGATTGGGGAAAATCGATTTACATTTTCTGATGCTGGATTCCACCCGGTACTTTGTGTGCATATTTTAACTGAAATGATGAAAATGGCGTGTGATGTGTTTTGGAAATGAACTCCTTATTTAGTCTCACATCCTCAGGGTCACGTGGCCGTTTCCTCATAACTGTTGTCAGTGTATGTGAGCAGGCTGCATGGTGGGTGACTCTGCTCTGTCCCTGTCCTTCCCAGTAACTGGACCGGAGTTCCAGAAGCTGCGGGTTGGAGTGGGACATCGACTGGATGTATTTTCCTCTGGGGTCTTTGGTTAGTTTCTGACACGCGCGATGCTCGGGTGCTGTATAAGCTTATGTGCTCAGGCTGATGAATGACGCCGCTCCGTGTTTTTCAGTGCTGGGAGTGGGGAACGGAAATGCCAAGTTTAAGGAAATGTACCAGCGCTACAACACCAGGGTAGGCAGCGCACTGAGACTGCGTACCAGTGTAAATACAGGAGTCTGTTACTGCAAGCATATCCGTGCTGATGTGTGTTTGTTATAATGTGGGTGTTTCATTTTAGGATTACACGTTGGAGGGGGAGTTTGGTAGAGCTACAGATGACTTCTCCCATGACGGACGTGTCATTGAAAGAACGACTTACGGTTCGGCTCCTCGGGTTCTGCACAGACCGCTGTGCTGTGCTGGTTCACGTGGCATTCAGCCATAATGTAGCGGATCTAGTGGCTGCGGTAGACTTTCTGCTCCGCTGGCTTTTTCTATTTTGTGATTATCGTTTAGGTAAGTTGGTAATGTGACGAATTTGTCGCCTGATCTCCAGATCACATAACATGTGACAAACTGGAGAGAGTTCTCGCCATGATCCAGGGAGCCAACCAGAAAGCCTTGCTCTCGTAAGTGCGCCTTTCACTTCCATCCCCGCCTGTCCCCCTGACTTTTCAAACGAAAAGCTGGGTTTGAGGCGTTTCCCGGGGTCCTGTTGCATTGTGGTTTCTTTGATTGTCTTTGCCTCACTTGAACACCAGAGGGCACCACTGAGTGCCTTTCAGATTGAGTTTTTTAAAGGTCATTCATGTCTCCGCAGGTACTCCAATGTAGACATGCGCTCCCAGGAGGCCTATGAGCTAGCGGTGAGGGGGATGCTGTTCCCTGAGGGGAAGACCCCACCCATCCTTACTGGCCTGCGCTGCCTGGACTTCCAGCCACCTCGCTTCACCCTGGGTACCTTGGCACTCCCTTCCTCATCTCCCGGCAGACGGACGTGACACCCTCCTCTGACTAGCAGTGCATTTTGACTCATCTGCAGCTTCTCTCCTGCAGAGGTCCAGTGCATGAATGAGACCCAGAGGTACCTGCGCAGGTTGCTGCACGAAGTGGGTCTGGAGCTGCGCAGCTCGGCCATCTGCGTCGGCGTCCGCCGCGTGCGGGATGGGTCGTTCACCCTGCGGGAGGCACTGACGCGCCAGCGATGGACCCTGCCAGATGTGTCGCAGGCCGTCTGTCAGGCCCATTCCGTTAGGAGAAAGAGTGGCAAGGCCTTTTCCCAAGGAGCAGGGTGACTGGGGGCAGCGGAGGGACACTGTCTTTGCTGCGTGTGTTTGCATGCCGTTCTTGCGGCTTCCTTAAGGTGATTTTCTCAGAAGATGATTCCGTGAGGTGCCGTGTGTGTCGCACATTGTGTAAGGCCGCCCCCTTAGCGTCTGTGCTTTTCACCCCTCTGGAGCTTTTTTGATCCTCATGTGACTGTATCTCCCCGTTTTTTCCTTCTTACCATGACTGACAGTGATACCGAGGCTTCGTAAATTCCACTACGGTGCTTTTGGTCTGAATACACACCCAAAGCCATAAGCAGTCTGTCTGTCAGCTGGTCCTTCCTCCCTGCCCGTCAGGCTTCCCTGCGCTCGGTGACTGCAGTGAATGCCCCGGGGATTACTATGGAGCTCGGCACCCCCCACCCCCCAGGGTTACTCTGGAGGTCACTTCTCCCATCATGATTACTCTGAAGGTCACATGATCTCCCCCACAAGCTTACTTTGGAGCTCACAGCCCCCCCCCCCCCCTTCTGCATGCATAGTCCAAGTCGCAGGGGAGCTAAGGTGAGCTCAGATCCCCTGAAAAGGACACCGGCTCCCCTGAACGCTTCTCCTGCACCCTTTAGTGGGAGCTTTGTCCACTTTTATGTTATAGATTATACTTTATTTTCAGTACATTAAGCTTCCTGGAATAAAAAAACAATAATAGTACAAATATATGGATGTTGTGTGTTTATTCGTTCCATTTTCCGAACATCCGTCTCCACTAATTAGCACTGTTCTGTGTCCTGCTGTAGCCATCCATGCGAGGCGCAACTGCACTCAAATTGCTATGTTTACATAGCCACCTGAACTCCTCATCAATGAGTGGGTGCGGCTTTCGAAAGGCAGCCGTTAATTAAGAAAACAAAGTGTCTTTATTCAGTATTTTGGGGCAGTTTATGGATTCAGAGCGTCAACTGAAACGAGCCCCCCGGAGGGACAGAGTGAGAGGCGGAGCTGCGGGCCGCAGCCAGCTGCTTTATTTCGCTGTGGTTAAAAACAAGTTAGCGAAATAATACTCAGCTTTTTTAGCCCGAGTGATGTCGTTCTTTATAGGTGTGTATGAGAAGCAGAACGATCTTACCTGTAAAGATACTACTCTCTGCTTTTAATTTTATTTTTTTTGTTTACTCTGATCAGACTATTAAACTTATGTTGTTGGTATATTGCCTGTATGAAATGTAACTGATTGTATTAACTGTCTGCAGTAGGGATAATAGAGTGCTTTCCATAAAAACCCTGTTATTCACTGTGCTGTCGTGCACTATGTATGCGTGTGCGTGTGACTTAGGAAGTCATGGTGCACACTGGAAAATAGGGCTTCCTCAAAATTCACTGTGTAATTCGAACTGCGCCTGCATGGATCCATTTAGTTTGAAATTGGCTGAATATGTCCATATACACATCGCTGTCAGCTTCGCTCCGTGTCCATGGCGGAGGCCACACTGTAATGGAATCGGTGTGGGAGCACTGCACATGTTACTTGATTAGGATGTAAATCAAGAGACTCAGCCTCTTTGCAACATTCCGTTTTAGGGTCAGAATGTCACTCTGCTGAGCTTCCAACAACCAAAGACACAGAAATACCAGAATGTCTTAGTGTCGTGTTTGCATTCATACGACACACCTTCAGCGTTACATTGTTGTTTGCTGTGATGTACAGGGTGTGGCATTTTCAATTCGAGATAAGTCTGCACGCTCATTTACATGCATTCAACAGTTTTTTTTTGTTTTTTGTTACCTTGCAAATAGTCTGTCAGGTTTGCAAACTACCGCCAGCACTTTTCGCGTTGCTAATTTTAGGCTTGCAATGCAAGAACATATAGATTTGCTGTAAGATTACTTGTGTAAGCGTGAAAGTCAAAAAGTGAGTGTCACGCCAGATGCGCGAGAGTTGGCAGCCCTGAATGTACATAATATATGAGCATAATATTATCCATCGGTTCCAAAAAAGTTTCTAAAGACCCAGAAGTACTGGGCCTTCATGGTTTGTACAGGGTAGATACTATTCAGACAAAGTGGCCTTATACTCGTAGGGCTGAGGTTTGAATCCTCTCCACTCAGTGCAGTGTGGGCATCCCTTGGGGACTTGGAATCCTTCCTCATTTCGGTGAACTGAATTCTCAAAACTGCCAGTAGGATGTGACTGTTAGTGTGAATGTGTGTCTGCCCTGCAGCTGGCATCAGTACTCCAGCCTTGTGCTGTATCCTGCCTGAAACCCTCCTGCAACCCTGACTAGGAAAAGCAACTAAAAGATAGATAGATGGATGGATGGATGGATGGATGAGACTCCTGACTTAGAGTCAAATCTGCTTTAAATTCAGCTGTTTCTTTTATAGTATGACCCCATCAGTCTTCCATATGCACTTATCCGATGCAGGATCCTGCCTCCCAGGAATCACGAGGCCCAAGGGCACACGTTCCATCACAGGGCCTCTCTATAAGAATCCTGTTATTATTTATGTCGTGTTTTAATAAGCGTTTTCCCAGTCTACGTTCTCTGCCAGCAGCCCAGGGGTACAAAGTGCGGTGTGACGGAACGTGATGAGCGTCATACTGTGGAGTTAAACCAAAGTAAAAATGAAGCATGAATGCAGTGCGCTGATGATAAGGACCCGGTCTGCCCGAAAGGCTTGGCTCCATTAACATGCCAACCCTTATCTGTTTGATTTATGGTGAGGTGTTACATATTTGGGTCCTGCATCCTATCTCAGGAAGAGGAGGGTACAAGGGCTCAGGCGGGATACAAACTCCCAACCATAAAGATGTGAGGAAACACGTCTGCCCCCCCCGGGTGTCCGTCCTGTTCTTGATTATGGCAATTTCCTTGACATAATGGCAGTGACTCATTTAGCAGCTATCGGTCGCCAGATGTTGGGATGAGATTCATTGTTAGAATTTCTTACAGTTCGCGTTCGCTCGGCAAGCGCATGCCAATACCCGTCTTAGAGACGCGGTGAACCGGGGTCTTCAAACACAAACGACAAAAACAATTAATACAAATAAAGGGTTTCTGGACTTGGATCAAGATGACTGGATGTTCTTGGACGTCGCTGTTTTGTGCGCGATGGAACAGACGCATGCCCGCACCATGACGGGGTCCTGTGAAGAGGGACATTTCGACAAGATTTTTACGACAAAGTCTTTCAGGTAGATTAAAGTTTTTTTTTCTTCCATATGTAACATGATTTAACGCTCTGATAATAGTAATTCACAGGGAAACTTGAGTATTTGTGGTGATTGTGGAGATCTTGGCGTGACTAAGGACAATTGAGTGTGGTACAGGAAATATTAAAGTGAAACTTGCACTTGTATTTTCAATTCTCCTGCATATAATGGCGAAGTCCGATTAGCAAATCAGTAATTACCCGTGACTCCGTGTGAATGGTCCCGTCCGTAGGGGGAGATGCAGGGCGTGAGTCTTGCTTTTGTGGTGGTGTTTGGAGTAGTTCTGTCCACACTTAAACACAGGTGTTCTAGGCCAATGAGACATTGTGAGGCAAACGACACAAAGAGGTTGTTAAATAATAGATGCTAATAACTTGAACAAAAAAACAATCCGACTGAGATGATGAGGGCAGGAATGGAAAGGAGAGCCATTAATGCGCGTCTTTCAGAAGGGCTGAGGAAATGGAATCCGCTTCCCCTCCTGCTTGGCACTGAAATTCTTCCAGAAAAAGTTTCACATTATTGCCCAAGGCATGCCTGGTACTGGCTTCTGCACCGTCCTTGGAATGGTACACAGAGATATTCTGCTTAAGTTGATGTCAGCTGATCTCCAGTGATTCTCTGCTTATTGTTTCCTTTTCTCGCAGGTTACCTCACACTTTTACTCATTTCAACCAGCCAGAGAGGTTCCGATCAAATTCAGGTCAAACTGCAGTGCAACCTGAGATCCCATCACCTCAAACGAGGTTTACTTTCCAGTCCTGTTACGCTCCTGTCATTTAGGTTGCAGCTGTGGAGTTTAATGATTAAACTACTGAGTTTAATCAGGCCAGTGTTCATTTTTTTACTTCTGGTTTTGTCCAGTTTCCTATTGCTTGCGTAGCTTTTCCTTTATGTTGTACTGGCTCCTTCGCTATTGCATTTTGACTGGGAGACACGGTAGAAACACAGATGGGTGCTGCTCTATCTTTCTGTGCTGACCCCTCCCACAATGTACACCCTCAGCAAACCTCCACCCAGAACAGCTTCCTAATCCACCCTATAAATTGCACAAGCAAGACCAAATAAACACATGGTCCCTTTAGGTCAGGAAGTGCTTTGTATGGAGTGTGTAAACACCACCTGAGCTTTGTTACATATTTACTGTTCCTCAGGTGGCAGGGGACTGAAGGAGGGAGGGAGGGAGATAGAGAAAGAGAGAGCGAGAGAGAGAGAGAGAGAGAGAGAGACAGTGCGGGAGGCATAATTCTAGTTTAAGCACAATTGTAGGGCGGCTGTATGCTTGTTGGTTAAGACAGAGACCAGCTGAAGACTGAAGCTTGAGGGTAAGTGAGACGACTTTCTTCTAAGTGGGTTCATGTTCTGCATCTTCTGACTGCTGGACAGCTGTGGGAATCTAAATGTTAATAGATAGCAGACTGGGATAACCCACCTGTGTGACAGTGCTGCCCATCACAGTCTTTCATCTACGCTTGATCTCTGGACACAAACTCGAACCAGTAGCGTCCCGGGAAGGAGCGGGTCCCGGGCTTAGTGACGTGTAGGTCAGAGAATGAGGGTCTCAGGAGAGGAAGTCTGGACATTCCGGATTTTCCTGTAGATATTAGAGCTTCTAGATCTGTAGCGCAGCAGCATAAATGAAGCACCCCACTGCGATTCTGTAGTATACATACCCGGTACATACAGCTTTGTAATGATCATAATCCTCCATATTTAAAATAGCACTATTTCACTGCACTGTATTTTGAAACTTAAAGGTAAAATGTAATGCAGGATCAGGAGCTGGATTCGCAATATTTTTATTGCGAAAACTTTTATTGCGTGACTGAAGCTGACGGTGTCCTGGTGCCTCACACCTCCAGTCCTGGGGGTTTGAATCTCACCTCCCATCTGAACGGGGGTTACATGGTCTTTCTGTGTTTGTGTGGTCCAAAGACATACTGTTAGGCTGATTAGCATCCATTAATTATCTGCAGCTCTGTTCCAAATGCAGCCTGGGACATTCTCCACCCCTGAGATAAGTGCTGAGAATGAGGATGCACACAGTTGACCTTAGTTTCTGTGCTTTGCCCTGAACAACTGCCATTAGTAGACTGCAGTACTAAACTCAGACATGTCCTCTTTATAACTGTTACTTCCTTGTTACAGTGCATGCAAATCCCCTTGTTACAATGCATGCAAATCCCCTTGTTACAATGCATGCAAATCCCCTTGTTACAGTGCATGCAAAGCCCCACTGAGGTCTAGCAAGTTCTGTCATATTTATGGTGTGAATATGATAGTGGTGATGTAACAATGCATTATTTAATAACTTGACAGAATGTAACAAATTGAATGATGATAATAATGACAGATGATGATGATAATAATAGGGTAATCTTGCAATATAAAATTATAATGTAGGCTATACATTTGTTACATTTTGTTGAGCTGTTACACAATGCGGAGTTATTACATGATGCATTGTTACGTGGTGTGTGGCAATGTATTTTGTAATAACATCGCATTTGTTACATTTTATTGAGTTATTACATAATGCGGCATTATTACATAATGAATTTTTATACAATATTTACAGAAAATCATGGGACCAACGGCCTAAAGGAATTCATTTCAGAGAGGCCAAGCAGAGTTTACTGTACATATGTTTTCCTCTATGGCTCCAAAAGACTCCAGCGGTTCTGAATCCTGCAGCACTGATCAGTCTAAACTAAAGCAGATGGCACATCTGATATGAACTGACCCTGATAGAGTCCCTCACATTGTGCAATTTTTATCTTTACAGGAACTAAAAGCTAAAACAGTGTAGATCCATGTCACATGTATGTTCACATGAGTATTGGATCATTCAGTACAATTGTTCTTTCTCACTTTCTTGCTGCTGTGGGCTTGTGATTATGGTCTTTGAGTTTACAGTCTTTCTGGAGGATTTCCTTTTAAATTCTTACGTTACGCTATTACACACTACATCATAATGACTCCAGGGCAGTTCATAGTCCACAGGATACATCGAGGCCAAAGAATCCAGCATTTCAGTGACGTGCCGGCAAGGGCAGTGGCAGCTGTTTTGTGGTGGTGTTGATGGGAACTAGACCTGTGCTTCTCACATTGAAAGTGACTGAAATGAGAGGGCCGACTGCAGAGCCCTTACACCAGCGCTTTAAATGCTACACTAACCACAGGAAGTGGCCAGTTACCAAGCAGTCTTACAAACGAATAAACTCAAGCTTTGTATTGAAGTAGTCGCCTTCTTGGCAGTCACAACAGTGGAAGCTAATGGCCGTCATCCGTTTTGCTTTGTTCTTGCCTTATCTCGCCTTTCACCCCCGTCACCTCCCAGTCTACTCTTTCAGAAGTTTTTCTCACATCGTTGATTACATACAAAACATTTATCAATGTTTATTTCCAGACTTTGGTTGTCAAAGCTGCGCTACGCTAATGTGAACCTGTCTGTTTGTCAGGCTGTTAGCGCGCGTAACTTGTCACAATGACTTGACATTTGTTTACTGATTTGCACAAACGCAGACACTTTTGTCCAAAGTGGCAGACAAAAGAAGTGAGTAATAGAACCCTATTTCCAAAGACGTTGAGATGCTGTGTAAAATGTAAATAAAAACACAGTGCAATGATTTGCAAAATCTCAGTAGGCAAGAGACAAGGCCGAAAACAATACTGAGCAGTCGTGGTCTTTGGGTCCTCAGGTGGCACTGCACTGAAAATAAATACAATTCTATAGCGGAAATCACTGCATGGGCTCAGGAACATTTCCGCAAACCACTGTCTGTGAACACAGTTTTTCGCTGCCTCCACAAATGCAGGATGAAACTCTATAATGCAAAGAAGAAACCATCTAAACAGGATCCAGAAACGCTGCAGACTTCTCTGGGCCTGAGCTCATTTATGATGGACTGAGGCTAAATGGAAAACTGTCCTGTGGTCTGACGAGTCAAAAGTTCAGTTTCTCTTTGGAAATCATGGCTGTTGCGTCCTCCATTGAAGACATTTGGCGCATCATGAAATGAAAAATACAACAATGGAAACCCCAAACTGTTGAACAGTAAAAAATCATATAACATGCAAGAATGGGAAAACATTTCACTTGCAAAACTTCACCAACTGCTCTCAGTTCCCAAACATTTACAGTGTTGTTTAAAAAAAGAGGTGATGCAACACAGTGGTGAACCTGACCCTGTGCCCACAAGAACAGCTGTTCACTTCAAAACACCATGAAGGTTAGGTTCCAAGTAGACAAGTGCAGTACAAGAAAATGCAGTATTGCTAGAGTAGGTCATGGATGGAAGCATTTCTTGTACGTTGAGAAGGACTCAACATATCTGGTCATTCATTTCCATTTCCACCTTTAAAAAATGCCTCAAGACTTATCTGCTCCGTGAGTTCCTTTACTAGCCAGATGTCTCTCTGTGTTCCCTGAATGTTGCACATCTGGTCTTTGTACAGTCATATTAGGTTCATTATTTGATGGAAGATATTGTGCAGCTTCTGCTCCACTTACAGCCATGCCTGGGAATTCATTGGAAGCTCAGCCTAGCTGCACAGCCGATACTTTGACGGCACATATGTTTGTGATCTGCTATTTGCCTGACTTGTATGCTGCCTTGGACAAAAGCATCTGCTAAATAAAAATAAATGTAACTATAGGTATTGATTTGTGCAGGTGGGCGCTGTTCCGTTAGCAAATCTGAAGCACAACACCAGTGACTTGAACTTGATGTGGGTGCCTGTCTGTATGAAGCTCTGGTCAGGATAGAGCTGCTGTCTGATCTACAAAGTGCAGTGCTAAGCACCGTTGCTTCAAAATTCACACCTCTAGGATCCAGTTTTTATATATATATATATATATATATATATATATAGGGTGGGCAATCTTATCCAGAAAGGGCCGGTGTGTATGCGGGTTTTTGCTGCAACTCCCTAATTAGATTACTAATTAGAGGACTGACTGGTTAAAGAGTCCTCACACCTGGGTTTGAACAGTTGACCTAAAGGTTATTCCAG
>JAABNX020000046.1:22003487-22013576 GCA_015163995.2 Mormyrus lacerda | reverse complement strand
GTGATTGGTTGATTAGATAATTGCATTAATGAGAAATTGAACAGGTGTTCCTAATAATCCTTTAGGTGAGTGTATATTCCCATGTGTAGCTCTAGTGCTGTAGTTTGGGATAACTGTACACATATGTCAAGTGGTAGAAAGCTGCACTTATGCTACAGTGTTTGCACACTGGCTCCTACGGTGACAGATCCAAACCAGCTGCTTTGTAACACGGGAAATACTGGGAGAGAGAAATTGCTGGCATGCTAAAGATAGTAAGCAGATAGTGAGAGATGAATCATTACGGAATCGTGTCCCTCACCGGTATCAGTGGGTGATGAGAATCTGCTCCACGTTTCTGTGGGCTTATCAGAAGAGGGAGCCCGAAGGTCAGTAAAGTTTTGGATTGAACGGAGATACAGCCTTGTATTTATCGACAGATCACCAAGGCTATTGCCCTCATCTGTGAGTCTCGCTGCAGCAAATGAAGCACATGTAGGTAGGTGCTGTGGTAATACTGTGCGACAGACCTGTGGGCAGAGTCCAAAACTCATAAATAATCTCTCACAGCCTTCCTTGTCTTACATATATGGCGGTTGCATTTTCGAACATTCATCTGGTGGAAGGACAGACTTTCCACAGTTTAACAATCTCCTACTTTTTCCATGTTTTTTGGAGGTTTGATTTAAATCTCAGATTTTTTTTGTTTGGTTTACGAAAATCAATAGATTGTTATTATACAAACTAGGTGTAAAAAGAAGAATCTAGGCTGAGCTGACAGGAAAGCAAAGACTGACAAACACCCCATACACCTAATGTGATTTCTTTCTTTTCACTTAAAAATTCCTTAAAAGATATTACTCTGTCCCAGAATGCAGATCTTGTCTGTAGAATTTTGGAAATCGCCCAAAATAAAGTTTATATTAAATAACTGCTAAGAGTGCAGCAATTCTAAGCATAAAGGAAGTCACATTGTCTTATATCTTCCTTCTGGTAATATGATCAAAGATGACAACTTGAAGGTAGAGATCCGACCGGAGGGGGGTCCGTAAGGAGCTATCCCCGGGTTTAGCCTAACAGGAAAATGGACACACAGCTTGGTTATTAACAGTGCTTTCCAGTACCAGCTGGGAAAGATAAGACCCCCCTGCAAACATTCAAGGAAACCAACAGAAAGACTCACCTGCGGATCCACATTCAGGATTTTTTGGTCTCTTTTGTTTACAAATAGCAAGCCACCTAAATCCTCGGTCCAGACCTCAAAATTTGGACTTGAGTTCGTGGTACAAATATGTGTGTTCCAATTGTAGAAACTTGTAGACACAAAAACAAGGAGATTGTCTGGTCCATTATTTGTAAAAGTCTACTTAGGAATTTAGACTGAAAACACCTTTTAAAATGCACACATTATCTTGAGGCCAAGATAGCCGACAAAATAACAACTAGCCAACACAAAATTTTGGATTTCACTGGATTATTCATCACTTTGTAACTTTGATTACTGGAAAAAAGTATGATTGTTCAGACGAAAGCAGGGTTACCTTAAGTCAGTTGGTCTTGGCAAAAGTTTCTTAGTTTTTTTGAAATACTGTCTAAAGTCTTCAGTTTTCAGTCTGTGGCAGTAGTCTATGTACCCAGATATTTCATGTCCTAGTAAATTGTGATCTCTAATGAAGATAATAGACTGGAAAAGCAAGAGAAGAGACCAGACGATGACTAAGGCTGAGACTCCCAGAAAATCAGTCATAGGCCTGACAGCTATTAAGAGATGGAAACTGTCATAAAGCACCATATTCAAATTCACACTTCAGAAACTGATCTAGAGATGGATTCCTCCTGTAATCAGACAATGACAAGGCAACCACCTCACAGATAAGTTCAGCTTACCACCAGAACTGGGGAGTTCCCAGTCGAATTTATGCTCAAAACTGAAAAACTCAGCCTTTAGATAGAATACTCAAATTTAAATTGCATTTTGGATGCACACATGTACATGACCACTAGGGGGCGGACAAAGTGCTATTTTCTTAACGTAGGTAAGTCCTTCAAAATGTCTGTTATGGATCTAAAAGGATAGGTCATACGTTTTTGGAGCAGTAGAAGTGTTGTGGTAATACTATGTATTGCCAGTAGGGGACTTTTTCACACTATACAGCAAATGAAGTTGAGTAATCATGCACCTACAGTCATTTTTCCACTCCTGTTAGGCTCCTCCCTCTCTGCCAGGGCTCTCAGGAAGTTCTCCTCCAAGTCTGCACCCGTGCTCGCCAACGGCCTGCTGAACAGCACATTCATACAGAGAGAAGTCAGCTAAAGTCAGTGTTTTACGAATCCATGTCACCTTGCACTGTATCCATAGGTGTCGACCTCCTAAGACCACGACCACAGAGGCATCAGCAGAAAGTTTTGATGGCAGATGGCCATCAGGGGCCATTCATATTTTGGGGGGTGACCTTAAATTGCACGGGATCTATTCTACGGTTCTGCTTAGAAAATAAAATAATGCATTTTGTTTTTATTATTTTGATGCTGGATGCCGAAATGGGTGGCTATGTATTTATCCTGACCAGGATAAGCGGCTGGAGGGTAGAAAGGGGGACCCTTGACTCTCACAGTTCTTTAGGGGACATTGAAAGGGACTGAACAGATGGACTCACTGCTGCTGCTGCTCACTCCTAGCCAGCCTGGACTCCTCCTCTGCCACTGCTTTCGCCCTCTCAAAGTCCTCCCTCGTCATGACTTTTCTGCTACCCCTGTAGCCCAGTTGCACCAGCTGACGTGCCAACTCCTCATCCTGGGCCAGCGGGAGAAACAGCACCACCGTAACACCAACGAGAGCTTTCCACACACCTCTGAAAGCCGCTTTTCAACTTTCTGTGCGATTATGTCCACGTTTTGTCAGTTTCTCTTGATTATTGATCAATCAGTGACAATGAGAACAATGGAAACTGACTAACATTCAGAATTACGGAGCTCAGGAGCCGACTTACACTGACACTGACAGTATATCTAAGCATTTTTGGGATCACATGGTCAAAACGATGCAGATTGTTTTCATTGTGGTGGTGCTAACTAATTCTTTGGTGGAATTATTTACTTCTCAGACATGAGTTAATTGTTTTGGGCAAGTTACAGGCTTTTGCAGCTAAACCATAGTGCTTTGCTGTGTGCATGAACTGTTTTGAGAAACGCTTTTATAATCTTAAGAATATAAAGCAGGTTTCGTGAAATGTGAAAAAGTAATCGAGAACAACTGTAAAATATTTACATATACAGATTTCTGTGATATTCTGCACCGAGTGTAAATATTCTGAAATTGTACGTTTTAAAATTATATAAAACAAAACACTATAGCGTAAAAGCATGGGCGTTTTCTCTAATTTAACGTATTTAAAACTTTTAATTGTGTCTGATTACAGACGGATAATACACGATTTAAAAATTTCTAACCAGATTGTATGTTGGCATGTTGTAATGAAAAGTTAAACAGCTTTACCTCCAGGTAAAACAGATCGAGGGGCTTAACGTGATTATCCAGCAAATCCTCGTAGGAGCGAAACATTTCCGCTGTGTGTCCGCGAGATGCGTCTGCCTCCATCTTGTTTATCGGCGCGCTGCTCCGTTTCCATGGTGATCAAAGGGGAAACCCAACAGGTGGCGCTGTGCCGCTCGCCCACAAATTATCACAACGGAGAAATTACTATTAGTTATTCTTTCCTAAATCACGTTATATTTTGTTTCACTACACACACAGACACACACATAACAATCATCTGAGCAGATTTCAGCATGTGGCTCAGTGGGCTAAGCCTGCGTGCCTGTAATCACAAGGTCACGGGTTCAAACCCAGCCTCAGCAAGGCCCTTAACTCCCAACTCCCTGGGTGACTGTACCCAACCTCCAAGCCTTGAGAACAGATTAATCTACTCAGACTGGTATATTTAAATTGGTCATTCTGACACCAGCGTCATCTTCTTCTACATTTAGGAAAGTTACACTGATGCTGCCAAACTTCGATATATGGATCCAACTTGTGGGATACTTTCCAGGAACAGATGTCATTCACCTAGTGCACTCAAAACAACTCTATGCAATGGCTTGTCCTAATGCCAGAGTATAATGTAACACTCATTTTCAATCATATTTGCCACTCTGTACATGATAGTGTTGGGAGATCTGAAGATCCTCTATGATATACTGCCTGCCCCCACCCCCACTGGATCAAACAGACAGCAGCACTGAGTGCAAAGCGGGCATTCCTGCCTTTCTATTAGTGTGTCACTCACACACAGGAATCGAGTCTGACAACATAAGGCTGGTTAATAGGATTTTATTAGGCTTTCGAGGGGTAAGGGGGCATTTTCCTAGACACAACTATGCTCGCATTGTTGTTCATTAATACTCTAACACACCCCCAGCAGAACACTTCCCACACAAACTAAAACATACTCAATAGGTTTCCTTCTGAGCTATTACATACAAAACAAAGACGGTCAAAAGACTTGGATATGACATGACATTAAGTACAGTAGAGAACTGCGTGAGGTCAGTGTCACTGGGTATCTGGCTTTCCCTACATCTTAGTGTTAACTACATGTGAACCTTCATTTGAACTCCAGGGTAAAAATACTTATAAAACCACACACTTGGGTCCAAGACATTAACAAAAGTGTTTGCATCTCACAAAAATATTCATTGTAAATTTGTGGTAAAATGTAGAAAGTCTGTACTAAGGCTACATGATCTCGACCGTTTGGATCTGCAGCTGGTTGAGGGAGCCGTCCGACTCGTTGGAGAGCTCGTCGTTCTGGATGAGGGCCCCTTCCGTGTGAGTCTTTACGTGCTTCTTGAGGGTCGACTGATCGCTGTACGTCTTGCCGCATTCACTGCAGGAGTACAGCTTCTCCTTCGTGTGCACTTGCTCGTGCCTTTTGAGATGCCCGGAGCGACTGAAGCTCTTCTTGCAGTAAGAACAGCTGTACAGTTTCTCGCCCGTATGTGTGCGCAGGTGCAGCTTCAAGCTGCTCGCCACGCTGAACTTCTTGCCGCAGTCTTTGCAGGTGTACGGCTTCTCGCCCGTGTGTATCCTCATGTGTATGGTCAAATGCCCGGCTTGACTGAAAGTCTTTTCACAAAGAGTACAATGGTAAGGTCTCTCCCCCGTGTGCACCCTGTAGTGCGTTTTGAGGTCTCCCAAGCCACTGAACCTCTTTCCGCACTGCGAACACCCATAGGGTTTCTCTCCAGTGTGGATTCTCTGGTGCATCCTCAGGTTCCCTGCATTGCTGAAGGACTTTTCACAGTAGCCGCAATGGTAGGGTCTCTCCCCCGTGTGAGTGCGCAGGTGCACCTTGAGCTGATTGTGCTCACTGAAGCGTTTGCCACAGTGCGGACAACAGTAAGGCCGCTCGCCGGTGTGCACGCGCTTGTGGATCCTGAGCTGGCCCGGCTGCCCGTAGCTCTTCCCGCATACGTTACAGCTGTACGGTTTCTCCCCGGTGTGCGTGCGCTTGTGCGCCTTCAGCAGGTCGGCGCGGCTGAAGCGCTTGCCGCAGTAGTTGCAGCAGTGTGCCTTTTCCCCGCTGTGCGTCCGCAGGTGTATGTTAAGCGAGCCCATGCGACCAAAACTCTTATCGCACAGGGAGCAGTGATAGATCCCTTGTGGGATTCTGGGGGACTCGGCAGCTTCCAGAACCCCAGCAGAGGTGGAGGCCCGGGGGCTCCCAGACCCTTCCGGATCTCGCTGTTCCACGGACAGATCCTCACCCGCCCTGCCACCTATATCCACGGCCAGGTCTGAAAAAAGCACCCGAGGCAGATTTTCTGCTGCCAGCTCCTTATCTGCACCCCCCTCCTCTGACCTAACATCTGCCTCCTGCACCTCCGACTCCCCCACATCAGAAGCTTCGTTATCGCTGAGTCCCGCGTTAAGGTGATGGTCGGATATGATCGTCACGCTCACTTCGCAGTCACTCTCTCTGGAATCCAGCTCTGCACTGCCAGGCGAGCCCATGCTCACATAATGATCTGGATTTATGTACCCGGAATCACAGTTCTCCGTCTTTATCTGCATGGCCACTACCCCGGACGGAAGCTTTGCTTTGGTCATGTCCACGGCACAGACATCGTCCACGTCTGGATCTTGGTTCAGACTCGGACTTGTACCCGCCGCCACCAGCGTGCCAGAGCCGCCGCCGCCGTCGCCACCAAGTGGCACCCCCGTGACCAACTTGCTCTCATCCTCTTGCTCCTCACCGCTGCCGCAGTCGCTCGTCTCCTGCTTCTCGGTCTTGTGCTGCTCCAGAAAGTGGTCCTCTCCCACGCGGATCTCTCTCCAAGCCATGGTGCGCCGGGACGCTCGTCTCTGAGCATCTGGCTGCTTGCGGAGGCACCACACCTCATTGGCGGAACCCAGGAGGACGCTGCCTTTCTGCTGGACCTCTGCGGGGAGTACAGATGGAGAACGACAATGTCAGAAACAGCACGATACAGCTTCAGAACGTATAATACCCAGCCATCATAGATTTCTGTGCCAGCCCTACGGCGGACAAGTAAGAGGTTTAGCTGTAAATATGTAACACTGGTTTACACATTAACTGGGCCACAGGTCGTAACCCATCTGCTCTGTGAGAAGACAGGGCTGGAAAATGTGCTGCTTTCAGTTTTAATGCTGAGGCTGCAGAGATCTTTCAAATGCTTTGCTATAGTTAGGAAAGGAGTTTTTACAAATCCCTGCAGAAGCTCTTCTAAATACCAGCTCAAGGTGCTGAAGCAACACGGATTCAGTGTCCCTTTGATTTATGATAACTTAGCAGACGTGACCTTATACACATATTAGACGGTATAACAGAACTGATGCAATGGACACTTTCTAATGTAAGTGACAGCAGATTAATTCACTATAGAAAATGGTAATTATTAGCAGGTTAAACCGCACGCAAATGAGAATTACCACACTGCATGGCATGCTTACTGCGTTGCACAGCTTCCTTTGCAAAAGTAACGGATTATTTCTGAAAAGAATTCCATCCCTGTCAGTACATAGATAGTTCAGTTTTTCCCTGGATGAAAAATCTCAAAGTGTGGATGGATTATGGAAAAGCGGAATGTAAACCCACGGCCTTTTCACGGTCCGGCATATCCTTGGGACCCCCACACGCCATTTAGTATCAGCCCACGGCCCTCCCCGGAGAACAGCCCCGGCATCGCTCACTTATCCCGGCCTCCCGCGGCTCCTCCGGGCCCACCAGCCTCCGTCTAAGGCTCTCGTTCTCCGTCTCCATGTGCCGGATCCGCTCCTGGTACTCAGACAGGGTCTGCTCCACCGAGTCCAAGATGTCATTCACGGTGGCCTTAAAGATCTCGTTCAGGGACGACTCTAGAAAGGCTTTGAGGTTTTTGGATCGTGACATGGTGGCCTGCTGCCTGCCCCCGGGAAAGGTGTGCGGTGACCGGTACACGACGTATCGGCGACGCTATTTTGATCGAGCGCTACCGGACGGCTAATTACGGCTATTGTATCACGTCGAGTCAAGACCGCTGCACCAACAAAGCGATAATAAATAACGACCTCGGCTGTTTTCGAGCACACGTGTGCACATTCTGGCATACTGCCACCTGCAGGACGGGAGGCCGCATCGCCGTAAACACCTGAACACGCCGCGTCGCGCTGCCGCCTACATGAGCGGAAGATACATAAACATATAAATGAAAGGTAAACTTTTCTTTGCCGTGGAAGGCGATTGCGTCGGTGCTAACGGAGACAGGCAAATGTTAGTCTTAAGCACATTTTACTATAGTGTATGAATATATCATTGTTTATTCGTCTAACTTTTATTTTGGTAGGTTTACCTTCCGTCTGTTCGACGTACTTCCGGGCAACAGCAGCGTTACGGAAGTGGTTTCGGTTCCTGATTTTGGGTAGAACCGGCAGAGTGCAGATTTTTTAAAAATAGCAGAAAATTTGGCTCCACATAGAAATACCTGATTATTCGTATTGGTGGACCCAGGGGGTCTGTCGAGGCTAACGGCCGTAATATCAGGGCCGCAATATTACGCAGGATGAACAATAAATCAACCACAAGGGGGTGTTTACTGCACCCGTACTATTCACTCCGACAGCTCTCACACTGCCCACCGCGCGACCTGACTACCCACCCTACGCGCACCACTATTTAAAATACTTAATATTAAACGTTATATGTGACGTTACTTTACAGCACAACGAAGATACAAATGACGATGAATATACCAGGCAATTAACGTTAATTACAAGCTGGCGTCGGCTGCCCTCCCGGTCCCGCCAGTGCTACAGCATGCTACTCTTACCCCATATGCTGATAATTTAACTGCTAAAAATATCGGTGATATTCTGCTTAAATTGAAAAGCCGAAAACATTTTATTAAAAATTATACAGTTCATCATGGTTTTAATCTATTGATTGTACGACTTAATAGGTTTAGGATGTGAATGCCCTATCAAAAATCAACATTCATTATTCCTACTTGTATTTATTGAAAGGTACGCGGTTTGAGGGTTTGCTGCTTTGCAAATACAACGTTAAGGAAATCCCTGTTAAATTACTCCACTTTCTTAAACAAATACTCTTAACTTAGACTATAACCTTCAACTAAAACTTCTAACCTCAAAACTATCTTATCTAGGATACTTAATAAAAATCTTAATTTTTTTATGGATTGGTTTGTTGTCTTTGTTGTTCAACTCCTTAACCAAAATACTACAATTTGTAATTACAAAGGAGAAATACGGGATACCTGTGACTGTGAGAGATGTAATTTCTATGCTGCTTGAGAGGATATTCTGTTCCATTGTTTTTTGGTTGGATCGATGAAAACCATTCAACAAGATACCAACCCTGCCCCCAGGCCAACATGACCTTGGATGTACCTGTTTTTATGACAGTTCTATTTACCAGACTCTATCTTAAGAGCATAACAATTTAGTAAATATTTCTAAGGCCTGTCTCCGAGGACAAAAACAATTTGTAAGAGTTTAGAGATTAAAATTTGAATAAATAAAAATCTGAAGTACTATTTTAATAGACAGTATAGCCTAGCACATCACAAAGCATTCTGCCACACAATTCTGTTGCACTTAGCCGAGTGACGTGCAGGACTGGGTTACGTTGTGTTTTTAGAACATTTGCAGCATGCTACGTGTAGCCTTCAAAGTCTTTTTATAGCATTGCGCGGTAGCATCGATGACACATGGTCAGGAGCTCGTCAGAGTGATGCTAACATCTGTCCACGAAATATTGGTGATGCTGAAGCACGGGGCTTTTGTCCGTCCATCGGTAGTCTTTGGCGGTGCTGTGTGAAAACAGGCTGAGCTGGGTGGAGCAGTTGGCGAGTCAGTGTGCAAAGTGAAGACTGTGACTTGTATTATTAGACCCTGAGAGGAAATCAACCCTTATCACATCTTTGCTTGATTCATAGGTCACATTATAGGATTCCAGATATTATGTGGCAGCAAACTTGCAAGCATTTTGTAATAAAGCCCAGAAATGTATGTGCTGCATGAATGAGTTTATACTAAATCCTCATCAAACCTCTGCCTGCCCCAGGGCCGGGGTCCTGCCACAGGTACCTTCATGCATACTGCAACTCACATCTCACATTTCTTGCCCAGGGGTGTCCTTTGTAACGGCTGTAGGCCACAGACTTCTGCAAAGGGGTGTATGTCACGAAAGCAAGGGCAAACTGACCCTGGGCAGAAATCCCTCAGGCTGTTCCGGTTACAGGTATCTGACGACACACTTTACATGCTCACAGATGTGCCGCAATAAGCAGCAGAACAAGTTTTCAGGAACTGAAACGTAAAATAGCCAAAATGTGGTGAAATGCCATGCTGTCTGCTCTGCAGTCCTTGTGTTTTCCTCTCTGCCCGTCTGCTCTATAGTCCTTTGTGTTTCCCTCTCTGCCCGTCTGCTCTATAGTCCTCTGTGTTTCCCTCTCTGCCCGTCTGCTCTATAGTCCTCTGTGTTTCCCTCTCTGCCCGTCTGCTCTGCAGTCCTTGTGTTTCCCTCTCTGCCCGTCTGCTCTGCAGTCCTCTGTGTTTCCCTCTCTGCCCGTCTGCTCTGCAGTCCTCTG
>JAABNX020000046.1:21984733-21998207 GCA_015163995.2 Mormyrus lacerda | reverse complement strand
TGGAGGTGAGGAGGAAGAGGAGGGGACTGAAAGAGAGCAGGGGGAGGAGAGACACGCCGGGACCACGCCCCCTCCTGGAGGTGAGGAGGAAGAGGACCCCAATTTACAGCATAATAATGCTGAGAGGTAAGCCATCGATTTTGGGCCCTATGACAGCATATAATATTGGTCCCCCAACCCTGAGCTATCCAGCTGTGTTCTAAATTTTTTAGGGTCCCTGTTGCCCTAATTTTTTAACATGAACCTGTAAGTCACTATGTGTTTTGTGATTTGGCTGTTGTGATATTTAAACCTCTGAAGTTCAATGCTTTTCATCTCCCAACTTTTTCGTATACTATTACAAAAACAGTCAGCTGAGTGAAGCGATATAGTTGCAAACATTTAAAAATCAATTGAGGTGAACGTCTAATGCAGGCCTGTTGTCTTTTAGGGATCATCACGCACCATTGGAGAAATACGGAAACACACAAACGAATAAGAGCAGGAGTCCTGATCTTGGCAAGCACCTTCAGCAATTACAATCGTTGAAAAATGCGGAATATTTACAGCAGTCAGAAGAACCAGAACAAATGGACTGGCTAAGGGTGTGTGAGGAACCAGAGGTGAAGGGAGACTCAAGGCAGACAGATGACATGGATCAATCTGAACCGGAGAAACAATCACAAGAACAGAGAGAAGAGGGATCAAAACAAATAGATCACATGGATCAGTCTGAAGCAGCGGATCGATCAGACGAATTAAGCACAATATGCCCAATGCGACGGGCAGAGACGTCTACCTCGGGATGCATGGACAGTGCTGCAAGTAATGAGCCGGTCGGCCAGCCAGTGCAAGCAGAGGAGCAGGCGATCCCCCATGCTAACGGGCGCTGCTTGGACAGGGAGGGGGCACGCACACTGGCCGAGAGGCTCTACAGGCTGGACAACATGCGACGCACGGAGGTGGTCAGACACATGGACAAAGAGTAAGTGAAGAAGCAGGTGGCTGATGCAGCACCTCCGAAGTGTACAGCGGGAATGCTGGGTGATGCTGTATCCATAGTTACCACTCCTGTAATGCTGCAGCAATAAGTGATGCTACAGACAGACATAACCCAATGGAAATGATGAGATTCAACAACGTAGTTCTTAGTTTAGTCTTTATAATAATTTTCCTGAAACATACCGAATCAAGCCCCGCCATATCTATGCCAGACAATATGGTCTTTGAATGACAACTTAATAAAATGACCACCCAGCCTTTCTTCCGGTGCCAGAGATTGTGGACTAGCAAGGTTTCCGTCAGGCCGATGGCTGGGATGAGGGTGCGAAGTGATCGGCTGATCCTCATTCAGAACCTTCTTTCCCTTTTCATAGTAACGAGTTCAGCAGAGCCGTAGGGGAAGAGTATCTCAAGTTCTTCAACTTCACTGGTCAGAGCCTGGAGCAGAGTCTGAGGTGTGTCTGTGGGGTAGAATCTCCTGGAGATGACTGCAATTCCAGGAGATCATCTGGAGATCATCTGAAGATCATCTGGAAAACTAGAGCTAAACTTTAATGTATATCAGTATCACATGAAGAGAGAACAGCTATTGGGTCAAAGTCAGGCTAAGAGAGATGAGAACATTCATCAGCTATGAATAATGCACTTCACTTTTTCATCCATTCCCTCAATTGCAGGTCGTTCCTGAAGGTGGTGGTTCTAATAGGTGAGACGCAGGAGAGAGAGAGGGTTCTGGAACATTTCTCCAAACGCTTTCATCAGTGCAACCCTGACTGCTTCTCCTCCCCAGGTTAGTAGGTTGCCTAATAGTGTCATGATGCAGGAACAGTTGAATATTTCTGGGCTTGAGACTTCGAGTGGATTTAATACCAGCCTGTGGCTCTCTCTCGCCCTTCAGAAGTGGTGCTGACTCTCACCTGCGCTGTGATGCTGCTGAACAGTGATCTTCACGGCCAGGTGAGTAATGTGGAATACACGCTCTAGGCGAAATGGTGAAGCGCTACTAGATTTATTCAAGAGTCACACTCTGGTGTTTCCGATGGCTTAAAACAGAGCAGCCAGTCTTACCCGCAAAGGGGTGTGCATGCAGGTTTTTGGGGTAACCTTTAGGTCAGCTGATCAAGCCCAGGTGTGAGGACTCTTCAGCCAGTCGTCTAATTAGTAATCTAATTAGGTGGTTGCAGTGAAAACCCACGTATACACCGGCCAATAGGATTGATCACCCCTGCTTAAAATGACTTTTGCCTAGCGAGTTAACTTGAAAACAGTACGCTAGAGTCCTTGTACTGCCTTTGGCTATTTATTTGTATGTAATATTAACTACTTTGAGAATTATGAGGACAGAGGAAAATGGCTGCATGTCTGTGTCTCTGTCTGAAGAACGTGGGGAAAGCCATGACTGTCTCCAGCTTTGTGTCCAACCTGGAAGGCATGAACGATGGAGGGAATTTTTGCAAAGACTTGCTGAAGGTAAGATGTCTATCTGAAGCAGTGGGACTCCCTACTTTCTGCTCCCATTTTCTCCACCAGAAACTGAGAGATTTAGGTGTTTTTTTTTTTTATATATATTTTGAGATGCATGGCAGTAAGACAGTAATACTTTCAGCTAATCCAGCTCTATCACCCATGCTAATTCTTCCCTTGGCTTTCCAGAACCTGTACAGCAGTATAAAAAGCGTCCCTCTGGAGTGGGCAGTGTGAGTGTGATCTACCTGTTTTTGTCTTGCTTTGTCATTCTAATCATATAAAACAGCTTGGGACTCAAACCTACATGCTCCCTGTTGAAAACTCCCTATCTTGCTTGCTGCCACACACTGTTCCCCTAGTTTAGATAACTAAGTTAGTTGTGCACTGGGTTTTTCTTCTCTCGTTTCCTTTCCCCGAACCCATTCTCCCTTCAGTTAACACCGAGTCGGTCTGCCTGTCTGCCCCCTACAGGAACGAGGAGGAACTGAAGTGTTCCCTGCTTCCAGGGGAAGAAAAGACTGAAGCACAGCCACGTTCAAAAAGCAACCCCTTCCAGGACGTCCCTCATGATAAGAAGGCCACCGTTTACAAGCACGGCTTGCTGACACGTAAAGCCCACGCAGACATCGACGGCAAACGCAGTGAGTTGGGGGGGGGGGGGGAGAGACGTGCCTCTGTGATGTTTGCTGATGGCGATGCCGCAATCACATATGAGACATCGCATAAATCCTGTACATGTAATGGATAGCGATGTAACATTAGCACTGGACAGGTGGTCTGCCGGTTAGTCACCTGACAATGGTGGTCGGAGGTCAGTAGAGCCCAGCTGACAGCGTGAGTAAGTTTGAGTAATATATGAACCATGCATCATCAGTTAAAGAGAGAAGACGAGTCGCTTCCTCACATAGACAGATCAGTGCTGGGCTGAATCCCGAGGATTTACTGCAGACCACTTAAGGACAGACCTCAGTAGTCTGTCTCAGCACTGAGGCCTGAGGGCCTCAGCGGCTCCTGGCTCTGGAAACCCAGGAGGTCTAGACGCATAAAATCTGTTTCAGTGTCTGAGTCAACATGGAATGAAAAGATCTGAGATATTCTGTGTATCTTCTAGCTCCTTGGGGGAAGAGAAGCTGGAAGACCTTCCATGCTGTCCTGAAAGGGATGGTGCTGTACCTACAGAAGGTAAGGGTCACTTCAACCCTCATTCAGATCTACTGCATGGAGCTTTGGTATGTGATGGGTAGGTAGACTGTCGTCCCCTTGGCTTATCAGCAGCTGCTGCGTTGTCTGTCCAGGGGACTGAGCATATGTGATTTCTGAAGCAGTTTGCTGATTTTCAGAAGGTCTTGCGGAATATTCTTGATGCGTAGCAAGAAAGATCAGCTGCGGTCAGTTGAGTAGAGAGCAGCCCGCATGTCTCTGCTCGTGTGGCATCATGAGATGGGCTTTGCTGCCCTCTGGAGGTCCTCATCTTGTTCCACTGATCGTGTTGCTGTGGTCCCTGTCAGGATGAGTACAGGATGGAGTGGCAGAGCTCGGAGGAGGTAGTCAGCGTTCATCACGCCCTGGCTGAGAAGGCCGAGGATTACACCAAGAAACCGCACGTCTTCAGGCTGCAGACTGCCGACTGGAGGGTCTTCCTCTTCCAGGCCTCGTGAGTGTTTGTGTGTCTCTGTCCATCGCTGGCGGCGCTGACTGGCTCCTGCCTGAGCTTCATGCACGGCGTGTGTCTGACCGTTATCCGTGCCCCCTCAGCTCTGCCGAGCAGATGAGCTCCTGGATCTCCCGGATAAACCTGGTGTCAGCCCTCTACTCATCCCCCCCGTTCCCTGCAGCTGTGGGCTCCCAGAAGAAGTTCACCAGGCCCATCCTACCCGCCACCCAGTCCACCCTCTCCATGGTGAATAATCCGAGCATCCATTTGTGCTCGAGTCTCATATCTGTCTGTCTATTGCCTTTATAGCCAATGCTTTTATCCAAAGCCACGTATATTTGAGAAAGCAGGGTCACCCAGTATCTGGCACGACTGGCATAAGGCGCTTTGAAATCATGACCGTGGGGTTTGAGCTGGCGACCCCCATACTGAGTGGTCTCCCTCCATCGCCTCCCCGCAGGACAAGCAGCTGGAGTCCCACTGCAGGATGCTGCAGTCCTTCTCCGAGGACCTGAGCTTCCTGACCCAGAGCCTGCCCGAAGGCCGCAAGGCCAAGGCTCGGGAGATGGAGGAATACAAGCTGAGAGAGGAGTATCTGCAGCACGAGGTAGAGACTGCAGGGCGTAGCCTGCAAGAGCAAGACCCAAGGGGGCCCATTGCGTAACTCATACATTGTACTGCTTTGTGCAAGAAAGCGAGACCTGGGTAGCCGCATTTGTTTTGGAGGGTTTTCCCAGAAGATTAAAGCCGCAGTACTTCTTACTTCCTCTGTCTCTGTCCCTTCTCACTCTCGCCCCCTGCCTGCAGAAGAGCCGTTATGAGGTATATAAGCAGGTTCTGGAGGCGTGGAAGGGCCTGATCAGAGAAAAGGACGGAGAGCCGGGACCAGCACAGCTGGAGCAGCTTGACAGGGAGATGTGTGTCGACATGTCAGACGACGAGCTGGACGAAGGGGCGGGCCTTAAAAAGTCCCACTCCAGCCCGTCCATCAATCTGGAGCCCACGGCGCAGCCCACCGTGAAGGTGAAGCGCAACATCTCCGAAAGAAGGACCTACCGGAAGATCGTCATACCGCGGCGCAACCGGGAGCTGTGACCCTGCAGCAGCTTCAGCAACGGCACGCCCGGTTCACTTTTACTTTCTCACATTCAGTTATTCAGTTATTAATCTCCTGATTGTTACAGGAAAAAGGTTTACTGAGCTCAACTGTCATTGGTACTGCCGTAATATATGCATATATATATTTTATTAGTTTTGTAATACTTAAATTTTATAACGCTTAAGTATTTTTGTTTTCTGACCAAGTAAAATGTAGTTAGATTATTCAAATGAGTTTAGGAAAAGGTCAATGAATGTTATGGCGCGAAACGGCGTCCTCTGATGTGTGCCCCAAAGTTGTCCACCAGAGGGCGCCATTTCACCAGCACTTGAAAATGACGGCACACGGATGGCTGAATCGCACAGCCTGAATGGCTCAATCGTTCCACACCTGGGGGGCACACTGTTTGCTGTTTTTCTTTCTTATAAGACATAATTTCCCCTAAATTATGTGTCACTTTGCAAAAATAAATTTTGCACTTTTGTAACCTTGACGACGCCGCTGAACTTGCTGTCTCTTCCCCCCAATAAGAACCAAAAGGTTTCCTGCTTCATTGTGTGACTGAGTCCTTGTTCATATCATCAAAGCGATTCACATTTATGTCATTTATATTACTCACAATTCTCTCCACGTTTTTAAAGAAAGTCATCCTCATCATGTGAAAAGTCAAAATCATTATGTTTACACTATGTTACAAAAAAACTAATTATTGTGTTAATCCAGACTTTTAAAGTATATGTAAACATGTTAGTCTGACTGAAATAATACTAAATTGAATTTTTTGAAGTCGGACCAAGACACCCAGCTGTGATTGGTAGTTGATTTACTACTGCGTGTAAGTGTTCAGTCAGACCCAGGCCGGCCTGCACGCTCTGCAGTTTCCCCCCAGGAGCAGAAGGAGCCGGCGAATGACGGCGAAATCCAGACCATTCATTTTTCATTCTTGGACTGACGAAGAAACAAAGTGCCAACTCTTCAATGATGTTTCTCAGTCTTATCCACTGATTATCTCATTGTAAATAAATCCCATGCTTGTTAATATTAAAGGATAAATTTTGATCAAATAAAACATTTGGCAGCGAGAAGAACAGCAGCAACACACCGCAGACAAAACCATCCGTAACACTTCTCTCTCTCTCTCTCTCTCTCTCTCTCTCTTTTCTTCTGAGTTCCCCTCCCTCATTCTCATTGTTCCGATCCCTCTTCCTCCACACACCCTAGTGTGTCCTTCTGTTCACGTCGGTCACATGTCTCCCGCTCGCTGCTGTTAGCCCTGATGCTAACCGCTAGCATCACCCGGAGTGCCACTGGCTCCAGGGCTTTCCAGCCCTCCAGCTGTCCTCCCCCCCGACCTCAGTCACTCTGACTCAGTCGCCCCTCATTCCTCTCCGGTATGACCACTTCAGGTAAAGTGTCCTTTGCTCCCTGAAAAAGACGCAGTAGGAATAACAGAAGAGGTCAGAGCCAGCGGGAGTTGTGGTGTTTAAGGGAACGCGCCTGCACTGGGGGGGGAGGGGCAGTTCTGTCATGCTAAGAAAGGTTCTGAAGCTAAATTAATTCACTAAAATCATGAACATAAATGTGTAAAATCTATTGGACAAAAATTAAAAGATTTAAGATTTAATCTGATGATGCCATGCTGCTCATCTCTTGCTGTCCAGTAGGTGACCCATAATGATCTTCATATGTGTACAAATCAAATCAAATATTTTTCTATTAGAGTTGTATTGCGCCACTACAGTTGTCTTTTTTGACTGGCTGCAAATAGTTAATCTGAACCTGATAAAATGTGTACATGGTAAAACTGGTATCCCTTATGGCAGGTGTTGTAGGTCATTCTGCCTGTAGCCTGTAGAGGTGGGTCTGTATTCTCTTCTATTTAGACCATAATAGCAAAATCCATCCCCATTCAGTGACTGTGCTCTATCCAACTGTGCAAGTTTTCTCCTGCCCACAAAGATCCCAAGAAGGAAAAACAAACCGAGACTGATTGTGGTGATAAGGAGGGACGTGGAACTCGCAGGCAGGGAGCCAGCGTCCGCCTGCCTTGAGGAGCTGTCCTGGTGCCCTTTGCCCCAGGGCAGGACTTGATACCGGAAGCTTCTGGGTGAATCTGGAAAGGCTGTGTTGTTTGTATGTGTTTTTCTTGACACATTGGGCCAGAGGTGCTTCCTGCGGTGCTGGCTGTCCACAGGGCGACGTCGCAGATGGGTGGGGGGGGGGGGGGGGGTGAGCTCTTCCGGGCGAGCTTTGTTGAACCACTGACCAGCTCCAATGCTAATGATCAACCCATCAGTGAGGACTGAGGCTGGGGCAGGCAAGCACAAAGAGAGGGGTCTATAGCCAGCAGTGTTTTTACTTTTCAAGGTTGCAGAAAGACTGTTATTACTGTTTTTTCCACCTGGTGTTGGCCCTTTAAGCGTTTTGCAAGTCTAAGCCCTGTCAGGGCAGCATACGGCACCTAAACGGCTGGCTAACCGAGAGCAGGCCCATCTATCAGCGAGCGTACAGGCCCAGCTCCCCCACGCCGCCGGCCAACCAGAACCTCGTTAAGGGCCCATAATGATGAGCTCCACACGAAGGGGGAATAATTGCAAATAAAAATACGCGATGCAGAAAATAAAAAGGGAGATGAAACAGATGCGAGTGGCGTAGGGATCAGTGCGCACGCTCTCTCTCATCCGTCAGAGTGCTGACTAGCAGGGAAATGCCGGCGGGACAAAACTATCGGAGGCTGGAGTCCGACGGCCAAAGAAAGCGATAAAGATTCAGCGCATTTACTTACCGATGCTGACACTCTTCCTCGATGAGAGTCATTCTGACTCCAGGAGTTTGCTGGTTGTCAAATTATGACAGATTCCTGAATGGGTTAGGGAATGGTGGCTAATGACCTTTGTCAGGCAAAATCCCATCGTACATGGTGTGCACTTCCTGCACTTTGCCGTTTGGGCTTTGCCGTGATGTCAGGCCCCATAATCCATTGCATAGCGATGACTAGCATACAGTGCAGCGTCAAGTGTGTGTCAGAGACAAACGAGCTATCCGCTTTGCGGGGCGATGTGCAGGGTGATGTGCAGGGTGATGTGTAGGGCGATGTGCAGGGCGATGTGTAGGGCCATGTGCAGGGCGATGTGCAGGGTGATGTGTAGGGCCAGGTGCAGGGTGATGTGCAGGGTGATGTGCAGGGTGATGTGTAGGGCCATGTGCAGGGCGATGTGCAGGGCCATGTGCAGGGCCATGTGCAGGGTGATGTGCTCATGACTATACTATAGCAGTCATCTTATTCCAGCCTCTCCTGGTACATGTTGGTGTTCTGTTTAGATGCATGTAACTCTCACTGCATGTATGCTGAGTGTTAATATTCACAAACCTGCACCTCACACACAATGGTTAAGACATGCATCTTCCAGACTAACAAATCACCCACCCATCCATCCATCCATCCATCCATCCATCTTCTGAAACTGCTTATCCTATTCAGGGTCACCAGGGGCAATGGGTGCAAGGCAGGGAACAACCCAGGATGGGGCGCCAACCCATCACACACCGTTCACACCTACGGGCCATTTTAGTAACGTAAATTAACCACAGCTAGTTTTTGGACTGTGGGGGTAAACGGGATAACCCACAAGAAACCCCACAGTGAATCCCACATCCCAGAGGCGGCAGGCGACAGTACTAACCACTGTGCCACCACACCTCACTTCAAATCAGCAACAAATTCGTATAAGCATATGTTTTAGAATTAAAAAAAAAGTTAAGCTCTTTGGACCTTAAGTGTCGACACACCACCCCCTTGATGTGCCGGCAGCATGACGTAGTGATCTGATTGGTTGTGCCCATCGTGATGTCTGATTGGCACGAGGATTGTTGGTCCGCCCCTCAGCTTCCCATTGGATGGCAGGCACTGCCAGCACTTAGCCTCTTCGCCTGGGTGTATCCTGTACACCCTCGTCAAAACATCGGGAACCTGGTTTAAATTATCAGATTACCGATGCCGTACGTCTAGCATGAACACGGGGCGATCTGTGAATACATGTGATACACCTATATGACAGTTATTCATGATGCGTGTTTTGATTGAATCTGTAAAATGATTGAATATGTAAATGAGCTCCTTCCTCGCAATGTCTCACGGAGGCTCTGGCTCCTCCCCCTGCTCTCCACCCACACTCACCCTTGCTCCTTCATGCCGCCCCCCCACCCCTGCTTCAAACTGAATGTATAAAACAGTACAGCAGGACCTGCGTCTTTGTACCCGAATCCACCCCATGGCCATTTTAGCTTTATTTTACTTTTATTTTATTATTTTATTTTTTGTTACATTTAGAGTTTAAAAAAGCAAGCGTATCCTATTCATGCTTTTATTCAGTTAAAATAGTTCTTTGGAAATATGACATTTGCATTTCGAGATATAATATCCAGATGATTTTCAGTCACATGCCTTAGAGTAGCAGCATGAGATAAAGGAAAACCCTGAACATCGAAGGTGAAGTCCTTCCAGCATGGGACCCCCTCTTTTAATTATCTCATCCGCACGTCTAAATGGCGTACAGACAGACCCAGGGCCGGCTGCATTATCAGACCCTGCTGCTCTCCAGATTCACCATAAGCTCTTCCTGTGTCCCTCTTAAAGGAATCTCTACACAGCAGCTGCAGAAATATCATATATTTTCTCTAACGGGAATTTGATGTTTCTGTCCATCCTGTTTTCTTTCCACTGGAAAATCTCATTCATTTTTTTTTTATTTGCCGCTGATTATAAACTGCATAGTGTCACAAACTGTGTTGTTGTGCTGTCTGTGTGCTCTGAGTTCATTAGATTGCTGTAGATCCATGATAAAGAAACGTGCCACAGATGTTAGACGAAGGAATGAAGACTGTCTGTGAGAGTCCCTGGTATTCCGAATGAGGTGTGGACCTCCAGTCATTCCGCAGATCCGTTCCACTCCACGCCTGATTCTCTGGTTTGTCGTCTCCTTTGTGGCCGCTGATTCGCTCAGCTTCTTGACTTTTGCCTTTAGAAACATGTCCTGTTCCTGTTGGCGCCCCCCCCCCCCCACCACCATCCCCTAAGGTGACTGCTGTTCAGGACCCTGGACTGTGGGTCGGCCCCTACAGGTGATCGTAGGCTGCGGTGGAGGGGGCCGCCGTCCGTGAGGCTGAGCTGTAGTAATATGGCGACCCTGCGGGGGTCATCCAGAAAAGAGACGTCATTTCACCTTTTCACCTTAAACCGCTGAATTCAAGCCTGTCTCCACTCAAACCACATTGTCAACAGTATGTATCATGATTCATATGAGTAAAAAGCTTTGATACATAAAATGGATTTATAAACACATAAATGCAAACACACACTTTTTGTTAAAATATTTTTAAATAAACCTTGTCTCACTTACTTAACCAAAGTGAGATACACATTGAGAAAGTCAGACGGTCCCTGGAGAAATGAAGGGCCTTGTGCAATAGCCTCTTAATCTGGTAATGCTGGATTTGAACAGACAACCACCTGATTCCAGGCACATCAGTCTAACCCACAGAGCTACAAACCATCCCGCTTTTCTATGCTCTTGATTCGTTCCTAAAATCTTGGTACTGCTCAAGTGTTTTTCTTCAAATGGGCGCTTCGTACTGGACAGGGTGATTTTCATATGTTTCCATTCTTAAACTCCTCACAACCCCGTGAGTGTGAATCACACAATGTGACTGAACAGCCCTTCCGTGTAGACAGGCTGCACTACACAGCCCGTATAAACGGAAGGCCACTTTCTTTTCAGTGTAGTGTCCTGCATGGTAACTTGGGCAGGCCTGCAAGAGCATTCAGTGCTGATTCAGAGCAGCAGCTAATAGGCTGCAACACTAAAAAACTCCTTTGATATCGGTGGGGCTGGTCAGCACTGGTTAATGGTTAATCCTTTAATGAGCTCACTGTGCGCATTAAGTCACTAGTGGTTATCTTTGCCCTGTGGTCATCGTTTTATCCTACTCGAATACATTATTTTGGAATGGGGGGGTCTGAGTTAAGGAGTGATTTGTGACTGCAGGATGGAGGGTGCTGTTCAGCATGAATTTTGGGGTTAACCCCGCCCCCCATTCAAGTAGAGCTGCTTTCTATGACGACTGATTGAAAAACTGCAGCTCAGCCTCCACTGTCATGTGTGGCCAGCTTGGTGCAGGTTAGTGGTAAACCTGCTTTTCTACAAATACCTGATTTTTCACTGTCAAAAGACTTTTATCCCACTCAGGTTCGTAAGACCCTAAAAGCTCCATAACATAATAAGAGAACGTACATTTTAAACTGGAGGACTTTTATAAGCTGTAGGAGCTGTCTAAACCACAAGGCCCTCCTGAACTGCAGGACCACCTTAAGCCTCAAGACCACCCTAAATTGATGGACCACCTTAAACCTCAAGATTACCCTAAATTGCAGGACCACCTTAAACTTTAGCATTATCCTAATCTGCAGGGCCACCTTAAATCTCAGGACTATCCTTAAACTTCCAGACCACCCTAAATTGCAGGACCACCTTAAACCTCAGGATTACCCTAAACTGCAGGACCACCTTCAACCTCAGGATTACCCTAAACTGCAGGATCACCTTAAACCACAGGACTATCTTAAACTGCAGGACCACCTTAAACCACAGGACCACCTCAGTGAAGCTGCTGGGTGTTTCAGGGCGTGGTGACCTCACCAAGAATGGCAGAGTTGGTGAACCTCCAGGTCTCGCTGTAGGAGGCGTACGGGGTGTGTGTGTACGCTGCTTGACCGGAGTAATCAGCACCTGCAGAATGGAAACACACACATCAGGGGTCTCAACACGCAGCCATATTTGTTCCAGTAATGATCCAGAATTGCTCAGTTAGACAGGCTTAGTATTTCTGCTAACTGCACAGGGAAATAATTTTGGTGAACATAATGTGTGTAAAATTCAACTTTAGCTTGCTTTGTGAAACAGAATAACCATCACTTTAAGGAGAAATATGAAAAAAAATAAGCGTGTCACATGTAAACACACGTCATAAACTGTGAACAGTGATCCCATTGTGAAAACACAGCTCACACCATGGAACCTTCATATGCAAATCAGCAAAGATGCCAGCACCATGTAAACCATTAATCTGAGCTGGATTCAGGGTCCAGGGAGAAACTCCGTCTCCACCCCCCACCCCCCCATTTTATTAGCTATGCTGGTACCTAAGCGGTGAGCGTGCGAGCCGGACCCCAGCGTGTCCTGAGTCCAGCATCCCTCTTCTCACACAAACTCCTGCATCATTCACCCTGCGCCCTTGCCTGTGTCTCCATGGCGATGCCCATGTGGCGGGGCCCTGCTGTGGTGACTAGCATAGCTCAGCAGTTAGGTAGGTAACTCATTAGCTAACCTTTCCCCTCTGTTAGTAACAGCTTCTCCCACAGGTGATTACACCCCCCCCCCCATCTCACTGGCTACCCCCCTCTGTTCCCTTCACCTTGCCCCTCTTCTCAGGCCGTATTCTCTCCCCCCATGTGTGGTGATCACATCTCTTTCCCCAACAGATACACTGGGGCTGGTCTCTGCTGAACTGGGACCAGCTTGGCTAAGGTGTGAGTTGGACTGGGACTGGCCTGGACCATGGGCATGTGCTTCATATCTGTCTGTGTATCTGTGTGTCTGTGTGTGATTCTGAACACATGATTTTGAGTCTTTGCCACTAAAATGGTGCCAAAAGTTAGAAACTACTTTGAAGAACGATGAACAAACTGTAACAAGCCTATAATCTGTAAAACATAATTTGTAAGACAAAGAGGGTTACTTTTTAAATAAAGCACAAAAATGTTTTCTGAAGTATTAAATCTTGCATTTAAATACTGGAGATGAGCCTCTTATTAAATGTGTTTATCATATTTTAAAGTTTATCTGTATTTATACTGGGTGTCATTAACTTTGCCATTGAATAGTCAATTTTGTGCATATTAGCATTTATACAAACACTTTTATTTATTAAGCTGGCAGAGCTTCTAACCCATAAGGACCTACACACCTTATACTGTACAAAGTGAGGCTCATGAAAGCTGTATTAATTTTAGTGTTTTATGCTGTGTTTTTTAGTCAGACGGCATCACTTTGAGGTTGGACTTCAGCTCATCAGAAGGTGGACAATCCTGCCTGAGTCCCTGAACATCAGAAGGTGGACAATCCTGCCTAAATCCCTGAACATCAGAAGGTGGACAATCCTGCCTGAGTCCCTGAACATCAGAAGGTGGACAATCCTGCCTAAATCCCTGAACATCA
>JAABNX020000046.1:21970506-21984633 GCA_015163995.2 Mormyrus lacerda | reverse complement strand
GAAGGTGGACTATCCTGCCTAAATCCCTGAACATCAGAAGGTGGACTATCCTGCCTGAGTCTCTGAGCTCCTTTCTCACCTGTGACCATGCTGGCGATGGTGGGCGAGGAAAAGCTGGGCTGGCCACTAGCCGGGATGTGAGGAGGGTAACCAGGCAGACAGGAGTCCATCATTTCTCTACCTGCAGCCCCAGCAGAGACAAGCCGAGTGTGGGGGGGTCAGACAGAACACCACCGGCTGCATTAACTCATGTTTAAACCATCATCCTGTGACATTTACATGCCTTTCCGGCTTTTGTAGAAGATCTGGACCATTAGAATATCTAGAAGGTGAGATGACATGGGTTTGTAGATGGCAGCAGAGAGGAATGTGAGAGGAATGTGAGGTGGGGGGGGGGGTGAGCTCGTAGGACCCTTAGCGTACCTGCTATGAGAGACTGGGAGCTGAGCTGCCCGTACACTGGGCCATGAGGGGAGAATGGACGGAAAGCATGAGAGAGATGGGAGGAGCCACCCCCGCCGCCACGAGCAGAGACGGAAGCTGCGATTGGCTGGAGCTCCATGAAGGCAGAGCTGGCCACGTCACCGGGGGAGTCGCTGGTGCTGCTCACTTCTGGGGACATTTCCTGTTTCAGACAGATTGGGGGGGCCTGTAGAGGGTCTGTGGCACCACGACACCATGGAGGAGGGTGAGTGGATGAGGGAAATGAAAATGGAATTAAAGAATGGTATGGCGTAATGAGTCACTAGCACCTAAACTCGTACATTCTAAGGGGGCGACGATGTTGCCATGTGCTCAGTGTCAGGCTCTCGTTTGCCAGCGGACCTCCTACCTGCCACTGCAGAGTAGCTGTGGGGGGCTGCCAGGTTGCGGCCTGCTGGCGAGCTCGCTTTGCCTCTGTCCAGGCTGCCGCTGATGAACGACAGCGGATATAGGGCCTGATGAGGGACGGACAGAGAGATCATTTACGTGATGCCGCCGACCTTACATGCTAACAGGATAGCTAATGCCACTGTCCTCAGAGGAATGTGGCCCGCTGCCTGTTAGCATGTGCTAGCAGAATGCATTATGACATTCTCAACAATGAACGCTTTCAGGAAACACTCTCTCGGTGCCTGCGGAGGGCAGGGCTGGGGGGAGCAGGGGGTCATGCGTGTACCTGCTCAGTTTTGCCATGGCCACCAGAGGATAAAGCCTCGGGGGGGCAGTGATGGTGCTCAAAGCCACAGTCCAGAGCCTCCAGGTGGAGAGGGGGGAGGTGCTCCGGCCTCAGCTGCTTTCTACAGCTCCCCCTAGTGGTCTGGAGGTCCACGCTGAGCCGGCAGCTGTCCTCATCAGCTGAGCCATGGACAGAAGCAAGTGATGAGCAGGGTGGGGGAGGGAGGAGTGGGAGGAGATGAGGAGGGAAGAGCAGGGAGTGATACACTGGAAAAGGGAGGGAGCAAACCCACTTTCATCATGCTTCCTCTTGCCTTCAGGACCCGTGTGCGTGATGCCCAGCAGCCCGCTGATGCTGTAGGTGGGGCCGTGAGAGTCAGACTGGGGCGACTCTGGGGGCGTCACTGCCGAGCTGGGGACTGCAGCATTGAGGGGGGGTGGCGTGGTAGAGAGGGAGAGAGAGCATTACTCGGTATGTAGTCGCCACACTTAACTGACTGACTAGAGGAGCAAAACAAACCGAACACTAGCAGGCCTGCTACTTACATGAAGTTCCGCCCCCAGAGCAATGACACATGACACCCTTTGTCAGAAATAAAGCTTGATGACCAAGTTTGACCTTGACAACGAAGTTGTCGTCACTCTGAAATCTGGGTGTATCTGAAGCCACGGGTGGCCTCCTAAGTGCTGTGGTGTGGGACTCTGAAACTCACTCAGCATGTGACCGGGGCTCAGTCCCTTGGAGTCCAGCGGCAGGTTGAATGGCTGCTGCACCTTGGTCCTGATGATCCTACAGAGGCGTCATGGTCATGCTTGATCAACACCAACCAGCGACAGCAGCTACACGGGAATCTGGGGGGGGGGGGCTCTGGGCTGCGTGACACCCTAACTCCCCTTTCCTACCTGTTGATAGAGCTGACGCTGGGCACGGTGTCGTTGTCACAAACGCCCTCGGCCAGCAGCCGGTCCCGGATCTCCCAGGCGAACATGGTGGGGTTCTGTCGCTTGTACTCCGCTATCTTGTCCACCACCTTGGGTGTGGCCACCTTGGGCTTGGAGCCTCCGATCACACCAGGCTTGATGCTTCCCGTCTCGTAGTACCTGCCACCAAGATAGACGGAGAGTTGAGCAGTTTGAAAGGAAAGAGAAGACATATCTCAGCGAGGTAACCTGCCTTCTCCCAGACATGCAGTCTGTAATGACAGTCCTGTAAGCAACCTAGAAACTGCATGCTGTGGCCCCCCAGGTCATGAACCATCACTGGTATTTGTGCTTATGGGAGGGGCCCTGTTCATTCATACGGACGCCCCTTCGGATGGCATCTATAGCGTGCGAGTGCTGGATAGGACATGTGAGTTATGAGTGGGGTACCAAAGGTATCTTGTGGTGTCTATGCTGGGGGGGGGCATATGACTGTGGCCGGGCTACACAGCACAATGGCTCACCGGCCCAGGATCTTGCTGACGCAGCCATGGCTGACCCGGAGCTGACGGGAGATGTCACAGGGACGGACGCCCTGGTGCGCCATATCCACGATGCGCTGGCGGATCACCTCGGGGAGTGGACGACCATTCACAAACATGCCGCCTAGTTGGTTAAGGCCCCCATGGCCTGGGGGAGGGAGGGAAGTCAAACTTTCAGCCCACAGTCAGTATTTAACACAACACTTACCCTTTAAAATAAGTACTGAAACTGAAAATGTGAAATTCTGGTATGTAATCATAATAAAATACCCATGATTCCTCTGACCTAGTATTGCCTGCATTTCAGAATATATTTATGCATGGCCGTAAATTACGGGGGGTGGGGGGGTTGTAGCCCCCACCTCCCCCAATACGTCAAAACCAGCTAATACAACCTCCCCCCCCCCAATAATCATGTCTCAACCCCTCCAATCTTCCAGCCAAAGTTACGCCCTTGTATTTATGCTTTGCAGATTGAAATGTTTATGGACTAAAACCTAAATTTTTTTAAAAAAAGTGACTACATTAGGGACACTGCAATGGAAGACAGAAATTAAGACAAATTAAACTAAAACCAGCGAAAATATCTTTAAAACAACGGAAGAAAGATGGCAATTTGTCCTCCTCTCTCTAAGCCCAACCTTATCTTAATCAAAGAAACCTCCAGCTGTGATTTTTACTGGAGAAAGGTGGCATTTGATTTTTAATCGGCTTTACACCGTTTATAACGCATGAAGCCATACCGTGCGCTGCCGCGGCCGGGGGGGGCTCGTGCGGTGTCGGGGTCCCTGTGGTAGTGTGACATCGCTGACTGACGGAGCATCTCCAGACTTTTAATTTAACCCATTGATGGGCCCCGTCCCGCTTACCCCCCCCCCCCGTCCCACTTTTAACCTCGCTTCGCTTTCATTTCCACATCAAACGGCCGGAGGAGCTGGGAGGGGGTGCGCCATTAACGGTGGTAGCGGAGTGTGTAAGGGCCCCTCGCCAAGCTCCACCGGTCAAGAGGATATTAAAATCGGGCTGCCCCAAGGGGACCGGATAGGGACAGGAAACCTTGGTGGACTAAAAGAAAGATCCCATTACTTATCCGCACCTGCCATCGACGATAAGGACAAGGGCTGGGCGCAGCATAAGCACAGGGTCTGTCTCATCCAAGAGGAGACACTAACAAACAGGACGGAGGCACATGTAGGCTCGCAGTTTGCTTTACCGAAGTGTCTCACGTTTTACTGGGCATTTGCGCATTTTCCCTGCCCGTCATTCCCCTTTACATTTAAGGGTTAAAGGACTAAACTAAATTCAGTTGCACTCTATTATTTATGACAGATTCATACATTATCAAAGAAATGGTTTCGCAACAGAAGAGACGACGCACCTAAGAATCCAATTTCTCCTTAAATAAATATTTAAAGCATATTTTATATTACGTAAATTATCGGAACTGCTTATTCTTTTAAAATGCTATTAAATTCATCCTACGTAATTTAATTGAATTTATCCATCCGTATTATTATACGTTTAAAATAAAAATCAGACTTTCTTACAGCCAAGCATCCTGGCATTTATTAAGACATTTTTGGTATAACCTTTCCGCGCTGCGCTGGTTCCCGTGGCAAGTATATAGACGGAAAAGTGTATAAAAGTTCAAATTAACGTGAAATTCCCTGCTGTTTTAACTATAATTGTAGCCTAATTGACTTGAGAGCTGCTTTAAACAGGTAGTCTGCCATACTACAAAACCGACATTAAAACAAATCAGTTTGTGTCGTCACTCTCTAGCTACACTTCATATCCAATTAATACATAGGACCATTTTGACAGCATGAAATAATGTCCATCACTCTTTTTTTGCGATAGTTTACTCTGAGAATGTAACATTCGTATGAAAACGGTGAATGTGCGAAGGTCTACCGACATTGTAGTCTCAGGATTAACAGAAGTAGGTTTGTTACGTGCTTGAAATCAGTATTTTAATTTTGTTATTTTGTTTAGAATGAAGAACTAAACTTGCGGATTAATGTTATTATGTTTATTGCTATACAATCACAGCTAGTATATCAATAATCGTACCTCCCAACTGGTAAGTAGGCCTATATATTATCTGTAAAACAAAAAATAATAAAAATCACGTTTAAAATCACGTTTAAAATGGAGCAGTCACAAGGATATATGAATGATCAACAGGCCTATTTCAAAAACGTATTCAAGACAGCACAACTTGTGTTAATTAGCTAAGATGAACGTTCAAAAACATACAAAATCAGTTGTTTAAATTAAATTAAACAAATTTAAGTTACCAATCAAATAACATTGCACTTAAATAAGATATATTTTAACACCTGTAACGCTATGTAACCCACCACATAGCCTATATTTCCAAACTACTGCAGGTTCGCGGAATCGTGAAAAACTGATTGCGTTGTAATCTACCTGAGTGTTGACAGTGAAGCGGTTTCTAAAGGGGGTTATATCATATTAAAATGAGTAAGCCTCTTAATTCGGATGTACTCTATTATATTAACACATTCATAATTTATGCGTCTGTGTGCTATGGGTTCCTCTTAATGATTTTAAAAATAAAAGAATTTGTAACGTGATTTCTTTTTCAAAGGGAACGCAAAGTGCGAGCCAACTGTCATTTATAAAGACTATCCAATTCACTCAATCAATTACACCGTATATAAGGGCGGCGGGATAGACAGAGTTGCGTAATTAATTACAATGAGTCATGTAACCTGGGCAGGTTGTAGTTTAAAATTGGTGTATTTTAAACCAGCAAAGTGCGTCTGACAGGTCGTATCATGCTGCAGTTCACATCAAAAAGTTCAGACCACATACGGTGTCTCTGGACTGACTGAATCCTTCCGTTATCTACAGCGAGAGTTACCATCACATCCGTCAATGTCGTAATTAAACTGACAAAGACCACTCGATAACGATCTTTTTTCCCTGATCCCTCGCAATTTATTAAAGGGAGCTTTTAATTACCTTCCAAGCGAGGTCTTTCAATTGTCTACATTTGTAGGAAAAAACAGTGAAACCCTTTGCCGATTAATTTTCCACCTGGAAGCAAACCTATTTAGGGACATCGTAACTCTGTCTTGTTTTATAGAATTTATTTACTTTTATAGTAGCAATTAATTTTGTAGTATGTCTCATTCAATATGTTGAATTTATTAGGAATGAAGGCTGCGCTGGAAAGTTACGTTTTGCACTGCAGGTTAAAAGAAAACATTTCGGCAAAAGGAAGACATGTTCTCCGTATTTAATAAACAACTAATCTTAATTATAAGAACTTCTGCTTTTCTTGTATCATATATTGAATTATCTTAATTAATTCCAGTTAAGCAGTTTTGATTCAATACACAAGTTTACTTTCCAGATTTTATATTCGTAACAGGCCTATCGCTTTAATTCAATTTGAATAACTTTTTTTCTATATTGCAAAACCTTAAGATGTTCTTTACAGAATATTAATTTTATTATATTATTGTATTTGGCCTATTATATTAGGCTCAAAATATAAATGAAAGTCACTAATATCAGAAAGGGTCTACATAATAACGCAAATCAAAATAATAGGCCTACCCCAAAAAGTTTTCACCGAATCACTCGATTTGTCCATAAATTATCATTTTAATAAGGCTAATTAACGCAATTTCTTTATGCATACTATTGAAAGCGAAGTTTAACATTAGCTTAACTAAGAAGAATCTATATACAAGGCCCTATGTATGAAAACATGTTTTCGTTTAAGAGGTACTTACATTTAATAACCATTTATTTTTCTCATAGTTTAAAATTCAACGAACAACAATTATCAAATATACTTATAAATATTCGTTTAATCGATATAGATTTTGGATTGATAGGGACCTTTAACTGATAGGTACCTTTTTATCGTCATATAAAATACGCTGTATTATTTTTTGTTTAAAAGTTGACTTTGTCTAAACAGTTATTTCCGCGATGTCAATTGATTTGGGAATTAAATACTGCATGATTTTACAGCTGCGATAAGAGTATTCCCTGATGGGTTACTAGATGATAATGCTACACCTATAGCCGTTTTTCTGAGTGGGTTACCTGCATGGTTTTCTATAGATTTATCGTTATTCTGAAAGTGAGGGGAAAAAAAACGAAATATTGCATACATTATTATATTTTGTATTTTGGCTTATTGTGATTTTATGGCTGTTACGGTAAAATGCGAGTTGTGTAGTTTCTGTTAGTGAACTTACTTTCCTTACATTATAAAAGTCCATTACAGAGATGATTCATATAATAATACATTATGTAACCCGATGGGAAACCTATATAAAAATGCGCTAGAATTATATATAACATACACTAGCCTATATGGTACTTTTAATTGGTCATTCTGTAATATTCAAGTGTCTAATAAATAAGCTTTCATAGTAAACCGTACAGTATAGCTATATACTAGACTTAAACGTCACTTCATCACAACGCCTAAATAGTTATGTACACGCGTTGATCATACAAATATCTTGCGATTTTAACACAAACAGCAATGTATTTTAATTCGTTCAATATTATTACGATTGTTGTTTTGCTAAAAGATTCTCAGAAAGGCAAATTTCCAATTATGTCCGAATACAACAAACCAAGATGGTCTATTACTAGGAAAGCCGTTCATATTCATTTAAGTGTGACAGGTTGTAGCGCTAACTGAATAAACGGCTTCGGATCTATGCACACTGGGATTTCTGCTGGCCTTCCCTCTTACCTCGTCCGGGTGCGCTGGACATCGTCCCGCTCTCTCCGAAGACGCAACTGGACTTGACGATACGTGTTTCCCGCAGTTGGTTACAGAGTTTCGCGATCAGTCGACGAAGAGCTGCGATGAGCATTAAAGAGAGTCTTTCGGTGCACAACAAGCTAAAAAAAGACACGCAGGAATTAATCGGTGGTGTAAAAGCACGATTAGATTCAGTTTTATACTTCATGGACAATTCCATATATGGGTACTCGTAGTTAACAAGCCCAAGTCGTTCCTGCAGACTTAAAACCCACACAATTCGATTTTTTTGTTTACCTCTACGCTTGACTGGGTTTCTCTACCCCGGCGGATAACCCGCTAATGTGCTTATGATTACGTTATTTCTGCATATGTCAGTTGTTTTACGTAAAAAGAAAAAAAAGAAAAGAAATTAGGAGATCTGAGAAGCGCAATGCACCCTATAGGTAATAAAGCAAGTTCAGATTATCTTGCGTTGCTATATGTTACTGCCAGTTGTACCTTCTGGTGTTTAGAAACCGATCATTTACCTGAACAGTGAGCAAATAAAATCTCAATCCACTCAGGTGTGTATTATCCAAAGGTATACAGAACGGCAGCAAAATGGCTTTCAGGTGACTCCTCGGGACGAAACGCCTCTTTAGATGTTTCTAATATCATCAGCCAGGGCTTTGCGTCGCTTTTATGTCCTGATGCCGCTGGGAGGGCGTCGCCGCGCCCCCCATTACTAGGTGAAGGCGTGGTGAGTAGCTTCGCACATTAAAACCGATGCCACTCAAACCCAGCTACCAGGACAAATTACCGTACATCCACCGTAAGTGAGAAGAGGGGTCTCTCCGGGACGTGGAAATCTTTCTTTCTTTCATCCGCAGATACCAGGAAGTACGACTGCGTATTGTCGAGTTATTCAAAAAGATTCGCACAATTTCATTGTGGCGAGTTTTCCCACATCTTTCACACATTTAGACTGCATATTTTACTTAATAAAATTGATGGAGGTATGACCTGTAATCTAACACTGTAATAAGTATAAGGTGATGTTTGAATATAAATTATTTGACCCCCCCCCCCCAATAACTTTATTTACTTAAATTAATTAGCAATTATTCATGCCTTGATCCAACATTTTCCCGTCATTCACTCGTAACAAAGTTTATTGATTTGTCAGATTCTGACCCAGCATCAAGTGCATTAAAATAGACGGCTGTTAACTGTCATACGAGGAGTTCATTACTGCAGCACGTGTGGATATTTCAGCTTGTCAAGATTTATCCAGTCGCAGTTCCTCCTCATCTTTTTAAATTCCGAAAAGGTATTTCTATACTTTCACACGGTATGAGTTTGAATGGACGATGATATACGGGCAGCGATTTCTCTCTAGAGAAAACTCTGTTGTTATCGGTATTTAAATGCATTCTGGCCCTGTTATTCCTCCTGTGTTATTGTTTGGGTTAGTAATTGTTTTCACGTTGTAATGTAACGTTTATGGCCGCATTTCTTCTCGCCAGTTCGTCGGGATGCCTGTGGTCTTCTCACTTCCAGCGCTATCATTTACACAAAGACAAACATTACGGACGTTCTGGCACCTCGGTTAGCCGGTCAGTGAGGAGAGCCCGAACACCGAGCGTCCCGGCCATATGGCTCCCTGAAACGTCACTTACATTTCTGAGTGCTAAATTCACCTGAAGCAGTAGGCTACTCACAAACCATTATTATTATTTCGGCTATTATTATTACTATTATTATTACTATTATTATTATTGTTGTCGTTGCTGCCGCTGTTTACTCGTTTGCTTTTCACACTGTCCTCGAGTTTTTTTTATCTGATTATTCTCTGTAGAAAGCATAATAGTAAAAAATATTAAATTAAATATATATTTCCGTTTGATTAAATGAAAATGCTGTGATGGGCCAAAATGACTAGGTTTAATATGAACACAGAGGGCAAATCTCACTGCGAAACTAGGGGTGAAAGAGATCCAAGCTTGCTGAAAGTTGAACCGCAATTTTAGTATCAATTAACGCGGTGGATGGCGGCACAGACAGCGACGAGAAACAAGGTACATCCCATGAGAGCAAATTCGTATGCAATTTGGTATGCAACCAAAATATACATAGAACACATGTCCGTTTAATCATTTCCAATCGCCAATAAATTAACAAAATATATCTCATCAATTACTTAGTGGATATTACCTGTAAAAAAGGAGAAAGAAATCCAGACAGTAATGAATCATGACTAAAACTAGCTAATATCGAATGTAGACGCACTCTTTGAATAGATCGTCGATGTGCTGACATACGCGCCCTTTGAATGACATATTGGCTGATTTCTGTAAATTGCGCATCTAACCATGAGCCCGGTGCTTTCATTAACACACCCCTAGAGTGGAAGAGTGAACGTCTACCTTCATACAGCTTATTAGTTTCTGCGTGTTGGCAATGCTGAGATTCGCTTCGTTTCGCGTGCATTTCCAAAGGGACAGCATGCGACTTAAAAAATGAAAATACTTTTATCATTGTAATATATAGGTACTATTATTCTTCTTATTATTATAATTGTAATGTGTTTTCGGGTATTAAAAATGAACACCACTAACTCCCAAATGCAGAAATATTTTAATCATTTTTTTTCATAATAAAACAGTTTGTTGAACTTAATGCGACTGATGTCCTAAATAATAATTTCATTGAGACGTAAGTTATGGTTTCACGCATATGTATCTGATGCACACTAACCTACAACTTTGTGTACCTCTAGGGTACCGACAACCCCCTTAGGGAAAGGTGCAAAGTATCAACGTAGAACATGTGCAATGCTGGTCTTGTCAAATTATTGTAATTTAGTCCACGGAGACAAGAGGGCCAGTTCCCTCCCGACAAGCCGCACGCCTTCCTCAAACTCCGCCCATGCTTTGGATATTCATATTAAGGCATGCAGTGACACCAGCCATACAGAAAACACTTAACCCCTGTTTCAATCCTCCAACCTTCAGGGAACCAACCGGAAACAGAAACGGCCCTCAACAGGTGTCACGGTTCACATTGTGTTTGCCCGTGATGATAAACAGGACTTATAACGGAGAAAGATCACTGAGTTTAATCCAGAACTTCACCGTAGAGTCTAAAGTAAAATCTCAACGTTAAATTTAAATCAGAACGTCCCCGCACGCATAAAAAGGGAACTTCACCGAAGATTGAACCGGAACCTCACTATATTATTTGTTTATGTGATTAACTTAAACTGCTGTCGTTATAGGCGCACAACAGGAAAGTTTAAGTTGGCAGAAAAGGGTGATCCGTATGTCCACCCATTGCATGCATTTTAACCGGGTATTTTATAAACAAATGCAGCGTAAGGGCGCAGGATGAGTGTTTAGGCTCCTAAAGATTTAATTTAATGACGCTTAAATAAGTACGGAGAAAGGAGAACGGGAGGATTTACAAGTGTTCTGTGCGAACTCTCACGCCTGCGATTGAAACTGATAGCTTTTATTGTTTTATTACCGCTATCAAATTGTGATTGTTATGTGAAAGTTTAATTGCTCGTGCAGTTCAGTTCATGAGAAATTATTTAATGTTAATAACGTGAGTGAGTTAAATTCAAAAAACGGAAATATATAGATAATAAACGACGACTCCAAAATTATTTGTCTAACTCAATTTACTTCAGCAAAATTGTTTCTTTAATTTAAGTTTAGAATTGAATAACATTAATAATATGATTTTTATGGCGTTACGGCCGTTCTCTGGATTAGCCTATCCTATATCGCTAAACTTCGCAGCCAGAAGGAGAACGGAGAACAGCGCGCTCCCGTGCAGTCCACAGCTATGCGCGCCCCCAGCTGTCCGCCTGGAAAGATGGATGAGCCTATTTACATCTTTACAGCAATTGTTCTAAGTCTGTCCTTATGCTTATTTTGTTGTGGTTAGTGATTCGAGATAATTAAATCATCACAGCTGAAATCAAATCCTGGGGATTGTGCTCCCCATTTTACCGGTATTTGAATATGACTTTATCCACTGCCGTCTTGACGAGGCTTTTTATCCTTTTCGGTTGTCCTTCCCAGGGCCTAGGTGTTCTGGCGGCCTGAGTACCCCCCCAAAACACACACACACACACACACACACAAACACACAAAAGCAGGAGAAAATAAATTTTGTCAATTCATATATATTACTATATACTTTATTCATAACATTTCAGTAGCACAGGGTAGGGTCAGGCAGTAAACCGATATCATAGTTATTACTGGTGTGATTTTGCGCTATGATATGTATTTGCACTATACCGTTAAGACCGCGACAAGTCAACAGCCGAATTACACTGCACAGCCTATTAATAAAAATATAGCATTTTATTTTCTTCCAAGGTCCAGTTGTAATGTGAATAGTTCTTATACGTGATCAGTCTATCTGCATTGTGTGAATGTTCTGTGTAATATACTCTGACGCCACGTCCTGATAGCACATTACCAAATGAAAAACAGATTTAAAACAGATTTCGATAAATTACACACATTCAAATAAAAAGTAAAACATATTCGCTTAATCAGCATATATCAGCATATGTATGCGCTGCTGATTTCATGCAAGGTGCGTGGTAAAATGCAGAACTGCGCAGTGCTCACGCGGGAAATCTTACAGCACATCTGTATAATTCAATTATAAACCAAAAATTAGCGATATCAAAAGCATTGGGGTAGTTTGCAAAACCTACAAACTATTTACATGGTAATAAAACTGTTACATACATGTAAATGCGTGTGCATGTGTGTGCAGTCTCGAATTGAAAACCTCACGCCAGCCAGCTGGTTGGTAACCCTGCGTTTGTGTTCGGATGAAACGGCTTATCATTCACTTTGCGTTATGAAATTAATATGAGAAAACATTACTTATGTCACTTTTTATATCTTGTCAAAGTAAGACTACCCATAACCCATAATAGCGATTAATACGTATAAAATATATTTTTAAAATGTGACTATATAAAAGAACAGGACATCTTTCTTCCCCTCAAAACTTGAAAAAAGTAATACTGTGATATAATACCGTCACCGTCCAAAAAGTGAAAAATACCGTGATAACAATTTTAAGGCATATCGCCCACCCCTAGCACAGGATACCTGGCTGCTAACTAGCTAACATGTATCACTAGAAAAGTAGTGAAATGATAACTGTAATGTCATGGAATGCTACTAGAGGTATTTCTTCAATTTTTTTCACTTGCTCCTTTGCGCCCCCTAATCAAAAACCGCCCTAGGCGGTCGCCTACATCACCTGTACAGCGGGCTGCCATTAGTCCTCCCCACCTTAACACATACAGGTTTTGTCCATATAATTGATCACTATATTTGTACTGCGATCATGTCGGCAGGATGCAGCTGCCGGCTGGGATTAACGCTGAGCTGCGTCCCGATTCGGCTCTCTGCCTGATGACATGCTCACAGGCGCGTAATCCCACGGTGAGTTGCCATGTCACCCGCGTGTCCCTGTTAACTAGGATTGCCTACCGTTCCAAAATTGTCCGGGACATCCCGAAATATGGGTAATTTTGATTTGTCCCTTCAGGGGCAGCTCCAGTCCAATCACAGCCTCGTCGGCCAATAATAGACTACTGTAATAATAGACTACTGTAAGCATGGCAAAACTCATGCAAACGTCGCTATGAGACACAGTTGCATTTCCATTACTGTCGGTCAGCTGCTTTGCGCGCGCACCTGCAAGAAAGTGTCCCTCATTTGGGGTTGAGAAAGTTGGCAGCTCTACTGTTAACAGGTCAGTGTAGAGTCACCAGTACACTCATCATGAAACTGCCACCCGCTGGTTGTGATTATTTATCAAAATATCTGCACATTATCTTTTTATGCTGCAAAACACTTTTAAAATTCAAATGTATCCCACCCTCTGTGTCCTGTACCTCCACAATTTTTCCCATCCCACCCCCGTTTCATATGTTCTTCCCAATGTTGCCTTTTATATTCGTCATAAACACTTTGCCTCTTGCCCTCCCCCATTAAAGGCCTTCCTGTCTGTGTCCCCCTGTGGTCTCACCAACCCCACATTTCACAATAACCCTGCTAGAAAAGCAGGGATTACCTCGTGCTGCCAATCAGCCAATCAAAATGAACGGGATAACGGTAAGTGTGTGAAAGCAGGTGCTGGCTGACAGATCACATCAATCCTGCCTCCTTTCTCCAGTTTGCCCCCGACACTCCCCAGGAAGCTCAGGTGCTTGCAGTTGCCTTCGGAAATCGCACAGCAGATTAATCAGGGTAACTGAACGTAATGCACCAGGGCACCAGACGCCGCAGCTCGTCCAGTGACAAGCTGGCCGATGGGATCCGCGGCTGAGGCCCGAGGAGCTGCGGCAAATCATTTTCCGTCTAAAATCCCAATAGAATTTAGCTTATTGCTCAGATAACGCCACCCTGATTATGACACGTTCTGCCTGCGTGGAACGGAAGCCTCAGAGGTCAGAGAGGAACTCTGGGAAAAAAAAAACATGGAAATCCTAAGACTGGAAATAGACACAATTCAGCAGGAGAAAGTCATGAACTATTTATTTGCTGAACAGAAACTCTGAAAATACATTCGCCACACTTTTCCCACATAAAAATCTACATCTATTCTCAGTCCATATTCTCTATTCTGTCACATTTACTCTCAGTCCATATTCTCTATTCTGTCACATTTACTCTCAGTCCATATTCTCTATTCTGTCACATTTACTCTCAGTCC
>JAABNX020000046.1:21947179-21961927 GCA_015163995.2 Mormyrus lacerda | reverse complement strand
GTGTGTGTTTGTGTGTGTGTGTGTGTGTGTGTGTGTGTGTGTGTGTGTGTGTGTGTGTGTGTGTGTGTGTGTGTGTGAATGTTAGGGCAAGGGTCAAGCCAAATTTTTCTTAGGGACTACAGCAACTCCTTGTGGGGAATGGTGCGTTTCAGGTACTGTATTTTAACTGGCTAAGAGATTTATTGCATCGCGCAGGTCACAAGCAGGTAGACGAGGAAATCAGGAGCTTTGTGAGCAGAGCAAGGGAGTGATTCCCAAAAGCACTATGGCACCAGGATCATGGTCATTTCAATGGCCCTCATGGAACCTTCAGTTGTCTTGGATCTACAATACTTATGGAAAATGGACCACTGGTGATTGGTGTGGGGTCCAGAATGCGAGTGTCCCCAAAGAACTGGAACGGACTGGTTTGGAAACAATGACTTTCTGTTCAAATGTGTGTGCTGACACGTCTAGGCAGACCTGCAGTCCTCACACAATGGACAGGTCAGATTTCCTGTGACCTTAAACCACAAGCTGTGGGCATGTCCCAACAGGTTTCTGAAACAGGGTTAGCCATGCCTGAAGGCCCATTTGCCAAGAATATGGTGACCAAGAGCCCAGACAGACAGGCTACTGTTTTCCAGGTTGGGGGGGGGGGGGGGGTCTGTGCTTCTGAACATAGGGTAACAAAAACTCCTAGGATCTTCCTGAATAAGCTATAATTGGTTAACGGGAGACATCAGGATTTTTGGATTTCATTACAGCGACTTAGCTGGTAAGTGATGTCCGAGAGTCTGATCTACGAAGTACCTGTGTGGCATATGGCAGAAGTGAGACATGTACCAAGGTCTCTGCATACGTGCCAGTTATGGGAAAGGTTTAATAGGTACTTTCCAGAAGGTTGAGTCTGGATACGAACCATGTATTTTCCTGTTTTCAATTAACAATCTATTAACCACCTTGATATTTTTAGTTCTGACTTTCCTTGCTTTAATGGGAAACAGGTCACCATCAAAAACACCAAAATCCCTTCCCAAGACTCAGAGTTTCTACCATTCGCTCCATCAGCTCTCAGGTGGACACGCCGTGGCCTGTTTAATCACACGCTGGTGCAGTCAGGTCCCTGTCAGAGTAAAGCCGCGTTCCTCCTCGGCAGACAGTGTGTTGATTTTATAAAAGGGTGGGATGATATTAAACTGCCAGTCTGTGTCAAGGTTGTCAAGGTAATGGGCACCTCCTGGACCCCTTAGGAGCCCCCCGAGGTTGCACTGGAGCCCCACCTGGTGGATGTGTCAGGAGGGACCAGGCTGACCGAAGATACACTGTGGGAAATCATCTGGACCAGCTACCCCCTCACAGAGTCTCGAGGGTAACGAGGAGGACCAACAGGAGACAGTCCTCCTTCTCCCCGATTCTGCTTTCAAATCCACTGTTGGCTTATTCTAATTTCCTGGACCCGGTGCTGCTCTCTCCTTCCAGTGTCCCCTGCATGGCTTTTTGTAGCAAAGTAAGAAAATACATACAGTACTGTGTCTTAGTCAGTGAAAAAAAATGTTTAAAGATATTTATCTGGGCAGTAGGTGTACATATACTCAGAACAAAAAAAAACACAATTTAACATTAGTACATATGAAAATTAAGTTACCTAATAAAAAATTGTAAAAATTTCTGTTCTCCAAAAAGAGATGTCGGATGGCTAGATGAACACCGCTTCAGTTCCAAACCTCTCCTCAGGGGCACCTCAGCCATTCCATGTATTTGTTATATTTCAACTTCATTAATGAATGAACTTAATTAGTGGAGAAAAAGACAATGAGATATTGATTAGCTATAGGAAGTGAGCTAGTTGACGTGTCTAAAAAATACATGGGTGTATTATATAGCTGCTGGAAATAATGGGGTGATTTTAGCAGAGGTTCTGAAACGGCCAAGCTGACACACTTTGACAAGCATAATAGCAAGTTTTACACCAACATAAAGATCATTTAAACATCATTTTCCTTGGCTGCCTAAGACTTTTGCACAGTATTGCATGCATTACAGCCCATGTTGGCTGTCTGTTTAAGTATGATCTTTGGTGTCTTGATATCAGGAACTGTGTTGTTTTCAATTTGTGTCACGTTCCCCAGATGGAGCACTTTCACCAAAAAAGCACAGGCATTAAGAAAGCTGACATCACAGAAAAGAAACACACACATGGTAATAACATTACAAAAAGGAAAGACATACACACATGGTAATGACATCACAGAAAGGAAACACAAACATGGTAATGACATCACAGAAAGGAAACACATACACACACGGTAATGACATCACAGAAAGGAAACACATACACATGACATCACAGAAAGGAAACACATACACACACGGTAATGACATCACAGAAAGGAAACACAAACATGGTAATGACATCACAGAAAGGAAAGACATACACACACGGTAATGATATCACAGAAAGGAAAGACATATACACAATGTAATGACATCACAGAAAGGAAACACATACACACACAGTAATGGTATTGACTCATTAGGACAAATCAATACAACAAAACGGCCTCCAATGGTGCCCCTGCCGTGTGCCACATAGTCCGGTGACTTCCTCTATCCCCCCCTCCCCATATAGAGTGAAAGGTCATCTATGTAAAAAAAAATGAGAGACAGACATAAAGTATTCTTACACAATAACATGAAATTTGCGTGCTCATCAAAGCCTCTGCTCCCCATGACTTAAACCTAAATTTAAATTGCACGCTGCCATGCAGCATCATCCCAGAATGACTTTCCAAACCCTTTGACCCCATAACATTCCACGCTACATCACATTCTTGGTGGTTGATCTTCCGATGGACATATGGACTGCGTGGGCTGTTCCTACGGAGTCTCAGTCAGAAGAGCACAGCTGAGGAAACCTCAGCATTTCCAGGCCGTTAATCACACAGGTGTCATCACGACATTCCACACTGCAGCAAAAACAGTGAGATGGGTGATAAAAACCTGTAAATATGGTGAGCACAGAGAGGCAACAAAAAAGGCGGGGTTTCCTTAAATTTGCTGCGCAGGGTGGGGGGTCCCCGCGATAGATTTTGTGGACTGTGGGTCACCCCCAGGATAACATTAGCTGACAACCTGTGAGATTTGTATGATGTCATAATAGGATAAACAGTGAGATTTGACACTTATGCACTGGCATCATCACAACACTGCAGAGTGCCAATGGTCTGTCAGTCAGAGTCCTGGTATAAATAGCCTAATGGGCGATTGAGGAATAATAAGGATTTTATTCAGCTATTGCTCCAGTTACTTATTTAATAATCCAAAGTATGATTTTACAAACATCATATATTGGATGATTAAATAAGTAACTGCCAAAAAAGTTGAATGAAGTTTGGCCACTAATGCAAATGAAAACTCACAGTGTGACAGGAGAGAGCCTAGTTTAATTATCACAAATCACCAGCTGAGCCTCAGTTACGGCGTCTGAATGGAATTTTAAAAAGTGTGTTTTGGGTCACTTGGATTGGGTCACTTCCTGAGTCGAGATTTTGCTGCATTTTAACTGCCCAGCTTCCCCTTTCCTGTGCCAGCCAACAGCTGAGACAGCATCAGAGCACCCGCAGTACAGACACGGGCAGCACTGCTCAGGGCAGCACGTGAGGAGGTCAGACATGGCAGGGAGCGAGGACTCCGAGAGAGGCTGCCATCACTACGGCGGCAACGAGGAGCAAGAGGGGGGTCCCAGAAGGAGGCCGGCTTCTTCTCACTCCGAGAGCGAGACCCTTTTGGATAAGGAGGAACACAGCAGCACGCAGTCCTCTCACCGGCTGCTGGCGTATAGCGACGCTCTCATTTCCATCATAGCAACCGTCATGGTAAGAAGAAAAGCCACTGTTACACATCATAAACAGAGAAACGGATAGAAAATCTCAACTCTCGTACTCTTTTTCAGATCCTGCCTGTCGCACACACCAAACTTGAAGATACTGAGGTACACAAGCGCACATGGCAGCACACTGGCCCTCACATCTGCCCCAGTTTTTCATTTTCTTTTCGCTCTCCGGACATGAGGAGTTGCATCACGATCTGGAGTTGCTCCTGACAACCAAGATAGCTGTGTACCTGATGAGCTTCCTTCTGGTCTCTATGGCATGGTCTGCCCATACAAGGTAGGGAAAAGGCTTTTAACCGTCACGCTTGACATGCCACCACTAAGCTGCAGGTTGAGATCTTCGCACACAGACCCTCAGTACACAGAGAGACGGCATAATGAATTTATTTCCTGCACTATCTGCTATCAGATTGGCTGTTATTATTGTGGTTTCCTTATGTGGTCCTTAGAAATTGTTATTTTTTCTAATTTGTGGCATAGAACAGCCTGCATTCTTGTTTTTCCATTCACAGGTTATTTGAAGTAATCACTCGAGTCGATGACTGCCTCTCGTTCTTGAATCTAGTGAGTGTAAAGCCTGCTTTATTGTCACGTTGATCTCTGGACACCAGCGCTCAGACTCACGCTGGGCAAGTGATCATTTTGCAGCCTCGTGTTGCCAGTGATCCTGAAGTAAGAGGAGTACAGGCTGGGCTCATGATCCCTGATTAAACCATTTATGCTCTGCTCTGCTCACTCACGGCGGCAAGGAAATGCCGGCAGAACTTAACCCTTCCACACATCTGCGTTCATATCTGTACTCAGGGCCGCTTTCCACTGTGCTGAAAGCTGCAATCATTGTTTGAACCAATCACACCATGGCTCGGTGATATCAGACTTGCTGATGCTGATAAGCTGCTTCTTTATCTTTCATTTCCAGGCATGTATGATGTTGATAACATTCCTTCCCTACACGGTGCGTTTCCTTCTCCTTTCTGTACAAAAACCCCAAAGGGGATTTTAATTTTATTTATTAAGAAAAAAATATAAACATTCTCTGTTTTTTAGTACTGTACTACAGCTCTACAGAAATGCGAATTACACGTTACTCAAAGGATTGCTGTCCATTACAGTTAACGTGACTGTGTTTGATGGGCCGGTCACTGGTCCAGTGGGATGCATACACTGCACTGCTGTGCCAGCGATGCAGGGGAAAGTCAGCTCGCTGCCCAAGGGGCGTAAATAATCAAATGCAGCCTGGATCCCCTTAAATGGGTGGAGACCTCAGCACACCCAATGCCCAACCCTTGTCACTGCCCCCTTTTTCTTCCCCAGTTTTCCCTGATTACTGCCTTCCCGGATAACATCTTGGGATTAAACCTCTTCTGCGCCTGTGTCACGATGATCGGCCTGATGCAGGTAAGCTCAGAGTCGCCGCACGATGGGCGGTCAATCGCCGGCGGCACAGCGGCGTGTGAGACGGCCACCTCTCCGTGCGCAGGCCGCCATCGTCCTCTACGGGTTCAGCCACCCGCAGTTCCTGAACGAGACGCACGCGCTTCACAAAAGGCACATTTTAAGAGTCACCCTGAGAGTACCGCTCCTGTGCCTCATCGCAGCCTCCGTCTCCTTTGTCTGCATCCCCTTGGTGAGCAGGATCCTTAAAAATGTTCACACATATTTATGCCTGTAATTGTTCAGACGTGTCGCATTCATTTAATAGAATGTGTCAGCTGATATTACCACCCTTGTTTTATTCCACAGTCATTTGTCACCTTGGTCTTTGCTGCCTTCCTTCCCTACATCTCTCAATCTTTGAAACGGTGTTACAGAAAACTCATTGGTGAGAACGTTACATTTTTATTTAGGTTACAGTGGAATTCTCAGATATTTACACAGCAGGATTCTACCTCCTATGGCAGAGTCCTAAAAGTATTAAATCCTGGTAATGGGCAAATAAAGCTTCAGGAAACATTTGCCGTTTTTAATTGACCCCACTAGATGGTGCTCTCTGTTCAGAAAAGGGCTCAAAGCAAACCAAGAGCACCATCTAGTGGGGTCAGAAAATACAGCAAATGGTTCATGGAGCCTCATTTGGCCATCACTATTCAACCTGAATATCTTTTCACTATTTTTATTCAGACGAATCTCTAGTTATTATTTATTTAAATAACAATTATATATGGCTTATTACATATAAAATTGTCTTAGAATTCACCATAAAATACCACACTAATGCACTGCATCTTGTTTTCAGGTCTGCAGACTGCGCCCCCAACTGACGCCGTTGGGTACTACTCTTACCACCCCAGGGAGCCTCTTTCCAAAGAGCGGCTGGAAGGTTTCACTGATGGCGTCTATGCCATCGTAGCCACGCTCCTCATTTTAGACATATGGTGAGTTTATCATCATTATTGTCATTATTATTATCGTTCTGCACACATTACAGAGCATAACCCTCAAAATAACAGTGCCAGAGATTTGCGATCGCTAGATTTCGCCGATCAGGGTGGAACATTTTACTGATCATTTGCCAATTTCTCTTCTGGTGGTCACGACCCCATTTTGGTAACCCTTCATCTACACACACACACAGCCGTAACGGCAGCTGATGATTTGCAGTAAATCAGTACTGACTGAACTACTCCATCACTCATCAGGCTGCACTATCCTCTGTGACTTCCTGTGCTATTCCCCCTGTTGTCCCTCCTGTCATCCTCTACCCATACTTCTCTCTGCTGGATGTGGGGGCAGTGAAGACAACGTCCCAGAGCCCAGCGAGCTGAAGGACAGGTTCAATGGCAGCTTGACCGCGGCTCTGCAGGAGTATGGCCCCAACTTCCTGGCCTACTTTGGCTCCTTCGCCACAGTAGGCCTGCTCTGGTGTGTGCACCACTCCCTCTTCCTGCATGTGGTCAGGCCCACCCACACCATGGGGCTCCTCAACACCTTCTCCCTGGCTTTCGTCGGCGGCTTGCCCCTGTGCTACCAGCTGACCCACGAGCTGCCGCAGAGCTCGCTGAACGAGCGGGAGGCCGTGCAGATCAGCTGCGTCATCCTCTTCTTGGCCGGCTTCTTCCAGCTCGCCATCTGGGTGGTGGCATTGGCGGCCGGGGGCGGGGCCCTGCACCGCTACGTGCGTTACCGCGGACGCAACCACGCCTTCATGCTGGCCAAGCTGGCGCTGTACCCCTGCGCGGCCCTGGGCACCTTCTGCCTGGCCTCCGTTCCGGGCTGCTCCAGCGCCTCTGTCTTCCACCTGATGGGAGTCACCGTGCCCTTAGCTTTCCTGGTTCTGCGGTACGCTGTGCAAGCCTGGCTGGGCCTGCTTAGACTCCTGCGGTCCAAACGGGAGGGGCCACTATGGGAAAGCCCCACCCCCTATCCCGTCACTGGGGCAACCTAACACTGATATGAAATCAGTGTTTCTCAACTGGCAGGTTGCAGTGTGTGTGATTTAAAAAAAAATTTAAAGCTTACTTTTACCACAGTCACCCCCCAGAGCAACAACTTTTTTGCGGTTACAACTTAATATGATATTTTTCCATGATCATTAAGTACCAGGCCATCTAAAACACAGGAAACAACTCGGGCTGACTGAAGAACCTGCTAGCTGTCAAGCAGCACGAGATGGGCTGCATCTTCAGGCATAGTGTGAAGATAATATCCTGCAGCTGACCTCAGGAGGTGACCAATTCTTATCTGATGACATCACCTTAATAGTCACATGTCACTGGTAATTTTCCACACAGGACAGAATCGGTTTTAAATGGTGTCCAAGGTCCCCCAGTCAATAATATTAAAATAAAAGTTATCACAAAGAAATAATACAGCCTTTATTTTTATCACCACTTTATACAGTCATATTCTGTAATAATAATAATAACAACAACAACAGTAGTAATGATAATTAAATCTTTTTATGAAGCAAACATTGCTACCTTTGTTCTTGTGTGACAATTCTCCACTGTCCTGTTTTTTTTTTAACAGAACTATTATATCAAACCACCGTCAAGCTATATGAGGCCTATATTATATAATCCTTTACATGGATTGTGAATAAAATCTAACCCAAAACAGAGTTAAAAACAATGATCAAATTATTAAAAAACATTTTCCAAAAAAAAAAAATAATAAATCAAGACCCATCTGCCAATGCAGATAATTAAATTTTAGGCCATTTTTTGCAGCAGCATTAACACATACAATAAACCAAGGGTACCTTAAAACAACAAAATAACTTAATAAAATGACACAGACCCCACTTTCTAATGTCGTACATTGCAGAGTTTTGCTTTTCAGGTAAAAGTACATGAGTAGTCAGTGGAAGACAGTCTACCCCAGACTTACTGTGAGCAGTTCATGCTAATGGAGATTTAGCCGGTCCATAAACCCCACTAACTCTCTAAATATACTTCTGAGAAAAACTTGTCAGAAGTGACGCAACCAAAAATGAGATAAAATGGAAAGATGGTAAAAAGAAACAGGACAAATATATCAGAGGAAGAAAATTATATTAAAAGACAAATCTAACCCATTCAAGTACCGTCGTTGCTAAAGTAAACAATTATTTCCTCGTAGCCAATACAAAAGTGCACGAGGCCCCTTGTTGCAGATCAAATGCACTGAATTGATGTTCTCATGGGTTTTTTTAGAGGGAATACATCATGTGATTCAACCACACAGCCTTGCTATAGCTTTGTGCAACCTCCCCCCCCCTCCTCCCATGTAAATAAACGTTAAAGCCCTCAGCACTAAGGGTACGAAACGAATCAAGTTTCAATCTTAACCAGTTAAAAACAAAGTTAAACAGCTCATTGTATCATTCAGAAATTCAAAACGCTCTTTTTTCAAGCCAGAAAAGAGTCAGGAAGTGCAGAGTTAATAAAAAGTAAGATGCAGACGCAAGGAGGGCCCAGACATTCGTAGCAGCCCCGTGGTTCAGCCTCACGAAAGCAGTGAGACTCAGAGTAGCTGCAGTCTGAGCAAACACAGCGTCTCCGGCCCGCGAGCCGCTCCGCCGCGATGCGAGTTCATAAAACCCGAAGGAAGTCAGAGTCTAAACACTAACGAAAGAGATATAATTTCTGCATAACATCTAACTCTTAAATAGGAGTCGAAAAGTCATATACTATTAAGTTTGGTTTTTTTGTATATACGTGTGAAAGTATGTCTGTACATACTGTGCATCATTATTATAGATCTGCATTAAGGTATTGCCATGCCAATGAGAGTCAATCCGGACATATGTGGGAGAAGGGAGGGGTCACAGCCTCTCAGAGACATCTGAGAGGTTTCAGTCCTCGCAAGAGACCAAGACCACAAAGACCCCACAGATAAAGACTGCACTTGGCCAGCTCATCGGGACCATTTGAAAGTAGAGATCACCATCCATGTTCCCTGTACAATAACAGTAATGGGAGCAAAGTCTGCACATCCCCCCCCCCTTCTTGAAAGACCCATTAGTATCAGTGCAAGAAAACGGGCAGCAGTATCCCCAACCCACTGCCACCTCTTCAAGTCGTCATGCAAACCCCATGGCAACCCGTTGCCGGGGTGACCGCTTGGCATTAATTGTCTGTAATTACTTGCATGTTTTTGGTAAGCATAGATGCTAAGATGCTCCAGGTGGTTCCACGGCAAGCTGGGCGGGGCCAGTGGTCCATCTCTGGCCCTCACTGGGCCTGGCTTCCAGTCGGGGGCAACATGCCCTTTTCCCGCAGGTGGGAGCGCAGTAGGTTGAAGATACTGCGCTGTTGCTCCGGCTGCAGGAGTAGCAGCTGCTGTAATACTTTGCTGGGGTTCGGGCCCCTGGAAAAGAGGCAGGAGGGTCACAAGCCAGACAGCTACAGGGGCCACAAACACCCACAGGGGCCACAAACACCCACAGGGGCCCAGGAATCAACCTGCAGACGGACCCCGGGCCTTGTGCCTTTCACGGCAGCCATAATGTGAAGACCCGTGTCTGTGTCTGTCTGGTGTCTGATTACCTGATAAAACTCGCTATGTAAACGTGAACAAACGTTGCCATCAGATACTGGCAGTCGAAGCGGTCCATGATACCACCGTGGCCCGGAATAGTGTCCGCGAAATCCTACAGGGCAAATGAGAGCGTGGTGGTGGACAGTCACAGACAACGGCGTGCGAGAAGCCGATTGGCTCAGCTCGGCTCGGCAGGCGGCCTCTTACTTTAATCTTGAAAGCTCTTTTGAATCCACTGGCAAAGAAGCCCCCAAATGGCCCTATGAGGGAGGCAAAGGTGGAGAGGGCGACGCTGTGGATCTGGAAGGGGAAGAGGGTCACCGTGTCCTGCGGGGGGAGGGGGGGCAGTCATTATAGTGTACAACCTGGTTCCTCAACCCAGTCCTCGGGGACCTCCGGATGGTCCACATTTCAGCTCCCTCCCAGGTCCCAGTAGGGAGCTGCAGAGTGTCACATGCATCCAAGCAGTTAGATGCAGACAGACCACAGCCTCAGGATCCTACCTGTCGCAGAAACCGCTGCAGCAGCCTGGGGGGCCGGTATTCATGCAGCAGGAAGAGCTCCGAGGGCTGGCAGTCCACCGCAAAGCGGTTCGTTTCGCTGTCATACTCCACCGGGCAGACGAAGTACTGATAATGAGCCAGGAGGTAGGCTAACTGCACATGGGGAGGGCAGAGACAAAGCGGTCACATGACCCGAACCCAGGAGGGGGCCGCCAGGGTCTCCAGACAAGAACAACAGCCACTTACAATGAATCCGAAGATCACCGTGGAGACAAACCCTCCGATGAAGCCTTCCCACGTCTTCTTTGGAGAGAGCTATGGGGTCATATGACAGCTTTGTAAATGAATGACTCTTCCTTTAACAGTTTTGGCTAAAGAGTTTAACTAGACCACTGAATGTCAGCACAGTCCTCCAGACCGTCTACATTTTTGCTCCCTCCCAGCCACCAACACACCTGTCAGAGGTATTCTGGGTTCATTATGGCTCAATTGTTTGGTTATGGTGTGCTGGGAAATGTTTCAGAAAAACTGAGCTAGACTGATAACTGGTCAAGCAAGTTCTGCCTCCCTAAACTCTTCAAACACACCTGTTTGACCCTAAACCTCCCATATATTGTTGTGCTGATTCTGACAGTCGTAATGTGGTTTGGAAGACAGGAGTATTTAGGGGAGCAGTGAAAATCAGATACTCTCTCCATACCTTAATTAAAGGCGTCCTTCCGAAAAAGAATCCAAACAGATATGCGGTTATGTCATTACAGATCACGATGGATATGGGAACGATAAACCTATAAAGAAATGAGAGATCTACTGAATATTAACAATCAAGCAGCCCATTGGAGCTTAATGTTGGTTATGATGATGCGATTGGACAGAATAATATAAATATTCATTATTCAGAGAAGCCAATAAGGGTCCAGCTAAAGGAAGATGGGCTGAGAATTGATCACATTTACCCTGTATAGGCATATTAATGAGTTTTCGCTGCACTCTGTCATTCAGACAATGGTCATAACAGTCTGTACGGATCAGAACTGAACAGGAAAATAACAGAACGTGACACAGGACCATACTCATGTTTTTCACCACAAATTGCATGCAAACATGGCATCCAAACATGCAATTCACACTCACTCAGAGCCAGTTTGACGGGCAGCTGTGTTCCTGCTTACCAGATCATTCCTTCAAACAGATTCTGAATCACAAGGTGTGACTGGGTGACCACGATCAGCAGAGTCACATGGGTCCAAGCAAACTGAAATGGCAGAGACAGGAAGGAAGGCCTGTTAGCGGACAGCACAGAAGCAAGGCACGGGCAAACACGCCACAGGCCAGCCCCACCCGAGAGCAGCCCGAGGGCAGCTTAACAATCCCATTCCCCAAAACTGCAGGATGGCTTTATGTCCACCAGGGGTCTCCCTAAAGGAGGACATGCTGTGACCTTAAAGCAATTCCACACCCCCGTATGCAAGGGCCCAAGAGCTACACCCTTAGTGTAATGTAAGATATGTTACTCTCTCCATCTCAGGTCGCAAATGACACATGTGTGACAAACATTCTGGAACATTCCTGAACCAATTTCTGCCTTTGAGGCGTTGGGGTGACTAGCTCAGCTCCTCTGGTGTGGGATTAGCACGCGTGGCTAAGCCTGAGTACAAACCATGTAGAACTGCAGCCGATAGTGCTTCTTCACTAAACTCAGGACAAACATGCAGAAACCTGCCAAAGAGAGGAAGATGCCATGAGAATCACTTACAAACACCGTGACAGACCTATCAAGACAGTCCCCTGAATTCCTGTCAGGTAAGATACAGCCTCAGTCATCTAGGCCAGACCACTGAACAGCAGGTGGCGCTAGTGTTCCTCTGTAAATGCCCCGCTTTCCCCTGTTAGTGGAGCTTTTCATCAATCTTGAGAAGGAGACTCATCTTTACAGTATGGTGTTCAATTTCTCTGTACACTTATTAAGCATCTTTAGTGGTTTTAAAATGAGGTTCTCTCTTCAGGGACACCACATCATACAGCTGAATATGAAGTTATGCAAGCCGGAATCCTCCATAAATAAGCCTTACAGAGTTCAATCCTCTGGTCTTCCTGTCTCTGTCTCGGGGCAAAGTTTAGTCTGATAAGTTTTATAGCACTTCAATACGCAAAGTGAGACTTTTCTGCCTACAATGAAGTACTGAACCTGTACGTAGTGATTTACTATAGGGTCTGGTGTAAAATCCCTTACTGCGTAATTACATCAGTCAGTTGACTGAACTAGACATCATTCTACCAATCAGAAGCGACCGCTCAATCACAGCTTTGACTCCAAGTCATGATAGTCCCACCTACTCACCTGTCAGGTAGAGTGTGAATGAAATGAAGCGGTGATATCGTACAAGGAACTGCAAAGGCTCCTCCTTTTGGACCAGGACGCCGAAATAGTCGGCCACTGTCTCCCCATAGAAGAAGTAGTTTGCGCAAATCAAGAAGTACCTGCACAGCAGTGAGAATTGCTGCATCTACGGCTGCCTGAACACAACTCCCTACGTGGGAGCTTCAGGATCATACAGACAGCCCGGTCAGAATTCCCACTGCTTCCCTACCTACCCCACGTCTACACGGTAAAGCAACGAAGAGCTTTGCAACTTTATTACCCATATTTCCAAGATTACGACGAGCTTGGTGACAATATTAATGCTTCCCAGAAAGTCACTGCTCTGTTCTTACGTTACACCACAAGGATTCTTACCAGCTGAGTGTTCTGAACCACGGCAGTTCATAGGAGTGGTAGACTCTGTACCCAATGGTTATGATTTCCTGGAAACACTTGATCTGAACCACCATGACCTGAGGTGATACAGAGACATTCAATAAGCAGGCTCGACATAACAACAGTGTTTAATCACAGCTGTGAAAACTCCAGACTATTAATGCCGTTGTAGAATCATGATGTGCAAACAGTTAGTACAAATAGATGTTATGAAAATACGATCCACTGGCAGCACTGAATTTTTCTTAATATATGGGGTTGGCTTATATCAACTCCATATCAACTTCAGTAGAGCTGATTTAACTGGAGGGTCACTGAATCACCAGACCCTTGTTATTAAAACACAACAATGGTTGTTCCCAATCTGGATACTCCCAAAGGTAATAATTACAGATCCAGAAAGTACAAATCCAGACCACGGTTTTGTTCCAACCAACCAGATGAGTTTAAAGAGTCACAGTCACAGAGTACTCAACTGGTCGGTTGAAACAAAACTTGGCCCGGATTTGTACTTTCCGGACCTGAACTTTCCACCTCTGGATGCTCCACACCCCCCCTATTCAAATCTGGCCCTCGATTCCAAATCCAGGCCTTGTTTTCAAGTCTCCCAAGTAGTTATTTTAATAATTTCTGGCTCTAATTGACCAGAGCCTTCACAACTGGCTCTCAGGTAAAGGAAAGCTGGAAAAACAGCAGTGCTCGGCCCTTGAGGACCGTGATTTGAATAGCCCTGCTCTACACAGTACCCATAACAGAATAAATTCAATCAATGCATTAAAAAGCTGTCTGAAGCTAATATTGATAAGGAACATGACACAGGCTTCTGCTGGATCTCTGTGGAGTTTATATTCAGAAGTTTAAACCTTCCAGCTGACAGAACTCACCCCAATTATTAACATGATAGGCCCCAGGTAGATGATCAGAAAGAAGAGACAGATCATCGTTAATGATAAAATGCCCCTTATCCACCAGTTCCTCCATCTGTAAAAGTGAGGAACATAAAGATATCAGCAATCATCTTCTCCCCTGCAGCAGCAAGCACGCTTGGTGCCCTATGCAGAAATCGGCTGGTGGTTGCTTATCTAAAACAGCAAGCGTTACTGGTAAAGTGACACTTGGCTGAACAACTTCTGCTTAACCGGTCAAACTGCAAAAAGAAATGTCACCAATATTAGGGAAGGAAATCAATTTTTAAACGGCTGAAAATCTGGTGAGAGGGTTTGTTCAGAGACGTTACGATTATGATTCTCTGCCGTTCACAAGACTACTGTGGCCTAAAGTTGAGCTCTGGAGCGAAGAGGCCACAGCTTCCTGTTAAATCACTTCCTGACACAGTCAAATGTCAACAGAAACAATTCAGCACAAGCCAACCGCCCTCAGGCTCACATCCTCACGTTGGCATCTCATGGAAAACCTTAATCTCCACTGCTCTCATGGCCTCAGCATCACCTATCCTCTGCGTCACTTGTTCGGTCTCCTTACTGCTCGTAAGCAATGAGGTAAACTAACAGTCTGTCCACTGGACATCGGACGCAGTGGTGACATCACATCCACCGCGAGCTAACGGGCATCACACAGACACTGATCCATGACATCACATCCTCCTCTAGCTAACGGGCATCCTGCAGACACTGATCCATGACATCACATCC
>JAABNX020000046.1:21918457-21941021 GCA_015163995.2 Mormyrus lacerda | reverse complement strand
CTCCCTAAAAACCTGTACTGTACTAGATAAACAGTTGGAAGATGGACAGACTGTAACATTTCATGAATATCATCATCTTCTTTCAGTGTTTTGACATAACCCATGACATTTGGCAGGTGAGAATGGCCTTTGTGCTTTTCCTTTACATAGTCAGCTGAGCTAATCAGACTGCTGGCAAAGTTAGAGCCTGTAAAAAAAACGTTCAATTAGAGAATGATCCTAAGTAAGTGGACTGGTACCAAACAGCATCATCAAATCAAGTCTGACCCCCAGGATGAGAATAATGATGCAAAAATCACAGTAATCAGGAGTCAAACCCCTTCATCAAGTCCTGTATTACCCCATGGTGAGAAGGACCTACAAAATCCCAGTTAATCGCCAGGAGTCAAACACCTCCATCAATCAGAGCAGGTATTAGAAGCTAGTTTGCTAACTTAACACCTGCAGGTGCGTGTTTACTTATCTTACGAATCACTGTTACAATGTAGCGATCAGCAGAGCTTCCCCGCCGCCTTCTGTACTGCGGTTCTTTAGATTACAAGGGCAGCTACGTCCATTTACTCAACACGGCAAACTAACCCGTGTCCCATAACGCAGTGCCCGGGTACGGCTGGACGCAGCTGATCGGGGGGGGGGAATGCGGATGAAGCCGGGATGATGGTCCGCTCAAGCTACAATCTGTCCCGGGCTGATGAGCAGAGCCACGCCGCTTTCGTCCTTACCTTCTCCACACAGCCCGGCTCCCCGCCACCTCGCCTCCTCAGCTCCGTCATTTCTGCCGCTTTACAGTCTTCCCCCCGTTCCGAAGTGACTCGGCTCCTGCGTCCTCTCACCCCAGCGGAGTGTCCCAGCAGGAAGCCCTCTGCCGGCCCACAGCGACACTCCGGCACGGAGGGCGGCTCTCACCCCCGCCTTGCCTTACCTGATGTCAGCACTTTCTTTCGGTTTGTTTTTCACACTGCGGTGGGATAGCGCCGCACTCATTGGAATCTATCCGTCAGTCAGCTGTATAGATAATATAATGTGCACAAAGTCACCATTTTCGTTAATTATGCACCAGTTTTCCTCAGAACGTTTAATTAATTTGATAGCAAATAATTTAAATGTGCAAATGCGCTCATATTTAACTATACGTTACATAAATAAAAAATCTGTCAGTCTTTTCTTGAGGGTCATTGTGAAAACAGGGTCAACAGAGTCTCAAAATATATTTATTAAAGGTCTCCTTTAGAGCAGTTATGCTGAGATTAACTGGCCAGACCGGTTTAACCTTACAATTCAGATGGTGACAGGTCCACCCACAATTGCTAACCTTCACCTTGCCAGAAAGGCAAGGGGGGGGGCTGCACCCTGGTTGACCCTAAAATCCACCCCCCCCCTTGTGTGTACCTGTGTGTCTCTCAGAGAGCAGCATGGAATGTGCCCAAACTAACTACAGTACATTTCCCTCAAGGTCTCAGAAACTACACCAATTCTGTTCCAACCAGCAGCTAGTAAAATGGGTAGTTATGGTTTCATGGTGTCTCCAGGCAGGCTGTAACCCCAGATGGTGTCCTACAGGTCTCCAGACACAGGGAGCTGCTCTATGTGCCTGCTGGGAGCTGCTAGAGGCTTAGGATCTGTCTGTCCTGTGGAGAGGAGTGTGAGCGTGATCGATGACCAGACAGGGTCTGCTTCCTGTTGACAGGTCTGCTTACTATGTGGGTCAGGGTACAGGCGCCTGTCTGTATTGCACAAAGATAATTCCTGCAGTCCTTCTGATCACCAGACAATCTGAAGCGCAGCCTGAGGGGGGTCAGAGATGTCCGTGCCATGTGTGGCATCCAGTGACCACAGTGTGAGCAGCCCTTTGTACCTTACTGTGTGGTCAGGAACTTCAGCCTTGATGATGTCATTACTGTGATCTTGTGTCTTGCTAGGAGACTCCACTCCACCCCCCCCCCCCCCATTTTAACTTGCTGCTGTGTGTCTGATTTGTGATAACACACACAGCGCAGCATATTTGTACTCAGTAATGGTATTGGGGTGTTAACGGGAGAGCATAGGATGTCAAACGTGGATGGAATTGATTAAACTTTGTTTCTAGGAAATGAAAGACTAACCTTATCTCTAAATGGCCTGAGTGTATGAGCTTGGTGATGGACAGTTATGTCATCCGGTGATCCCCAGCCTTGTGCCCTGCACTGCCTGGGGTGGGCTCCAAGCCCCTGTGAGCCCGGCCAGGAGAAGCGGTTAGATGGATGGATGGATGGATGGATGGATGGAAAGCCACTGTTTGCTTCCCGGTGTGAAGTGTTCTATTCACCTAGAATACGTCTGTATCTATATGTCTGAAAGCCATGAGTCCCAGGCAGAAGACTGCGGCTCACACACACATACATGTGACACACCGAACAACATAGAGGAGTCTGGGTAAGATTTAATACCACAGAGGGAATAACAGGCCTAAACGCCCCAAACGGCCATCAGGGGGCAGCAGCGGGGAAGGGGCTTCCCGCAAGGGCCAAACAGCTCTGCTTCATGCAGCCAAACACTGTGTGGTAGCAGCGTCCCTCGGGGGCCATGATGCCGGTGACGACGTCGGCGTGCTGCACGTCGGGGAGCAGATAGAGGGACACCTTCAGCGAGAGCGCGGCCAGGGCCTCCGAGAAGCGGACGGAGGACCCCACGGGGACGACGGAGTCACTGGTGCCGTGGATCAGGCAGAACGCGGGAAGCCTGCACGCGGGGGAACAGCGTGGGTGATTTTCGCCGAGACGGCGGGCCGGTGCTGCGGATCAGAAGCCCTGACCCAGACTCGGTACCTACCTCTCCAGTTTGTCTCGGGAAAGTCTCTGCAAGAACCTTCTAGGTGAATAAAGATTAAAGTTCTCCACCCCTCCCATGGCCTTGTGCATCGACGACACAAACTCCACCCCCCGCGTCCGTTCGTGCTCATAGTGGTCCACGATGTCGTAGATGCCACTCAGACCTAGGGCAGAGTTTCACAAAATGCCACGGAGATCTCAGACCGCTGTCCTCTGGGACCTGACCGCCACACGACTCAGGAGGCTGCTCACCTATGACTCCCCTGATGGAGGAGTATATCTGCCTCTGGGACTCCTCCTGAATGGCCAACGCGTGTGAGCCCTCAGCCAGGAAAAGCGTGGTCAGAGCACACAGGTGAGCGCCAGCAGAATGGCCCACGAGGAACACGCTCTCCTGACCAGAAGGGGAGTAGAGCAGGGGGAAGACAAACAGGGGGGTTCACGTCATACAACCACAAACCCTGGAAGACCGCAGTGTAAAGTGAAATTAAATCGTTCCCACTTACAGTGTCAATGTTCCACTTCTGTCCATTTTCTTTCAACCACAGTAGACACTCGGCGATATCTTGAACCATATGGGAGACATTCCCCTGTGGACACAACATACATACAGTCAGCGGAAGAGAAATCCGGGGGGGGGGGGGGGTGTAGCCCCAATATTTAATTTGGCTTCATTTGTTCCTCCAAAAAAAATAACTTTACATTTACATTATGACGTTGTCCCCCCAACCCCAATATCAGACCCTGTCCTACACCGCACAGGCACTGCTGCAGACCAGAGACTAGTTACGGGCTGTATGTCACATTCCTGCCCTTCTATGACCTGAATGGTGACACACCTTGGGAAAAGTGGAATAATCTGGGCAGATCACTGCTGCGCTGAGCTCCCTGGCCATCCGCAGGGACAGCAGGCAGTAGGTGGCCCTTTCCCCTGAGCCCCAGGCCCCTCCATACACAAACACAACCGCGCGGGTGCCAGCGGCCTCTGATTGGTCCGTTTTAGGGGAATAGTACAAATCCAATCTCTTGCCACGGGAGCCAAAAACGATCCCCTGCATAACGAAATATCAGAATCATAATACAACGATTTAAAGTGTACCAATGTTAAACTGTACAATGAGTTTAAATGTAATTTAAATATCACAAGAGAATTCATTTCGTATTGCGTATTCCTGTCATAACCTTTGACCGGTTAAGTAAGGCCACCTACTGGCCAATAAGGTAACGAGAACGTTAGCGGCACATTATCTGAACTTTTAGGTATGTATTGGGTGTAGGCATTTACTTTTTCATAATATTTATGATTATCGATATTCTTGTACCACAGTTTCCACCGACAGTACAGTCTGCCGTATTTCAGGTACTTCACAGTTTCCAGCACGGCTCTGGTTAAAGCGTATATCCGCCTTGGGAAGAGACAACAAACATTAACTTTCACTGAATCGGTGAGCTTATAATGGCATGCCGGTATGTGAGCCCACCCACCCAGGCCTTAGCGCTTCTACGTATTTCCAGGGTCCAGGGGACCCGGGCCAGCCGTACAACCACTGGACCAAAAGTGCGACGCTGTAAGGAACAACGACAAACGCGGCCCCGGCAGCAATGGCCAAAGACACGCCGCACTTTAAAACAGTCCTAACGATAAAAAAATGACGCATTAGTTTGTACTCCTTCCTGGTGAGTAATCTTACTTTGCTTTTCCGATTTGGTCATAATTACACTTACATTTTTACGGGAGATTCACGTGGTACCCGGATCTACTGCAAGGCAATGCACAGAAAAGGCTGAACCGAAATATCTTGAGGACGTTAGTCATTAATAGTGTTACGGGAACATTTCAAATGCGCCGTTAACTGATTCTAAACTTTCAGTTCACGGTCCAGTTAATGGAAATATTAATTCACATGTTGTGCAGGATTCATTCACCTGCACAACATGTGAAGTAACATTAGTAAACAATCTATGTGGAATATATATAAGGCGAATTATGTCATATAAGGTGAGTATTGAAGACAATAATCATCCATCCAGCATCATGTTACACTATTATACACTAGTATTATACTATATATATTACACTATTTCCGATTTTCACTTAACATACTTGTAACAACACACCTGCACATCATTTCAAACTTTATTCAAAACCTTTAATGTCCCACCTTGTTCAGACTTCATGTCATTCCTCAGAAACTCTTGTCACGTAGTTTTTAGGTTACACATTTGACATTTTAAGTGGGTTGCACTCCTCGTACCCGCTGCATCTGCGACCGCATTTCTGTCCCAGAAATATGACGTATGAAAACTAACAGAATTTGGTTCGTCGAGCGAGCCCTGCATTTCCATTGGCCCAGAACGTATCCAGACGATACTTGGCCTTATAATTATTCAGGACAGAGCCTGTCAAATATTATAAGTGGTACTTTACGACATTTCAAAATACTTCAACCGGACATTTAACACTGACCCGTTGTCAAGGGTGTACCTCTGTCTGTACCCTATGAATACTTGGGATGGATAGCCGTAACTTTAAAAATGCAAAAATGAAATATGCTTAAGACTTATTTCTGATTCTATTAATTTTATTGTATTAAGATGACTGTGATAATCAGACAAATTAGCGGTGTTCTCATAGTCTTACTATGCTGTAATTCACGTTTTATACAGTAGATGGCGGCAACTCATCAAGTTTTCAGCGTTGTTCATGCCTACTATTTAAAGTATGTGTGTGTGTGTGTGTGTGTATATATATATATATATATATATATCTCCATGCTTCTTTCTTCACAAACATTTAATCAGCTTGGAGCTTATCCCAGGAAGTATAAAACACCCAGGATGAGGTGCCAGTTCTTCACAGGGCAAACGCATGTCCACAGTCACACAGCTAATCGCACACCATGGGCATCATGTGACACAGACTCACTCTGTGGAGCCACCATGTTACCTTCTGTGTGCACAGTGAGCAAATTAGGGCACCATTGTGGGGTTTCAGTGCAGCCGATTAAAAATGATTCACTTCCCGAAAAAAGCAGCCCCTCCGGTTGTTCCTGTATGACAGGCTGAGTCCATTTTCTTGATGTCTTCCTCATCCTCTAGCATCCTGTTTGGGTCCCTGGCACTCACACTCTCACCAGAAAGCCTCACTCATATTGCCTGAAACCTGCTGACTATTGACTGAGCTCCTAGGCCACTGTCACACTCTATTGGTTGCTTATTTTTTTGTGTGTCTTCAGTTCCACATCATTATGCTTTATCTGTATGACCTGTGTGTGGCTCAGTGGGCTAAAGCCTCTGTGCCTGTGAATGGAAAGTTGCTGATTCAAGCCCAGCCTCAGCACATCTGTAGGTCCTTGAGCAAGGCCCTCAACCCCCAGCTCCCTGGGCGCTGCTATGGTTGGCCGCCTTTCGCGGTCAGCTTTCGCTCACCTACACAGAGCGAGATGGGGGAGAATTTTGCCATAGAGATCAATAAAGTATCACCATTAATCATAATAACCAGCCATATCCTACCATTGTCTCGTCATATCTTTCTTTTTGTGCTCGGAGTGCTATTGATTCTTTGTTTCTTTCTTGATTATGCTTTAATAACTGACAAACCTATTCTGACAGAAAAAGACCCAAAAGATACTTATGTCCACTAGAGGCCCCAGTTTTGTTTAATGGTGATTTAGATGTAGCACAAAATGAAATGTCTTTAAATCATTCACTCCAGTAGATAACAGCATGCTTGGTGATGACAGCTTTACCATGAACGTGAGCAAATAATAACCTGCCAGGGATTTTGATGCTATTGAAGTGACCGTAACAGAAAGGAAAACATACAGCTTCTAACCCTGTATCCTGGTCAGTGAGGAGGAGGGGGGGGGCGAGGAGGGGGTGCTGGAGCTGCGACAAGCCACTCCACACACACAATGGGTGAATTAGAGAGACCCCTCAGCCTAAACGTGCAAGGAAACCCCACACAGCACGAAACAGAACATGCACGCTGCACAGGGGTGAGATGTGAACTCCAAGCCCCGCGGTGTGAGGCAACAGCGCTAACCAGCAGTACCAACAGCGATAACATCTCAAGTGCCATCTGACTGCAGCCACTGTTTTCAATTCCTCTGCCCGGCATCAATTATTTCCTGCAGTAGCATCTCCTTTGAAATGAGAGGAAGCCTAATCTGGGATCTCGCACACATTTGTCCTGCAGATGCTCCTAAACCCGCAGCGACTCTTTTTGCTCCGTCGGAAGGCAAACAAAAGCAGCATGTGCTTGAAAACAGCCAGTCATTTCTTCATCCCCTACTGTTTTCATTAGCTCTGCACTTACGGAGCCACAAACGTCACAAACAGATATTTCCCAGTGATTGCAACATGCGATAGATTAATTTCCCATTTTGTAGCCAGATACGCAGCATGTCAGTAGCCAAATACACATCGGTTAAAATTGGAAGACTTTTCAGATACAGAGTGCCGACTGTACGGTTCCAAAGAGCTGCTTTTAAATCTGCTCGACGCTTCTGATTGGCCAGCTGCCGCATAGACCTATGCCGCTGCTTTCGTCCATTAGTGATGGTGATCTTATCATGGCTGCTGCTACAGAGACAGTCCAGCAAAATGCGAAAAGCAGAAGGTCACGCATTGCTCAAGCGCTGCTGACGTTCAGGAAAACATGCAAGACTGATAGAGTTCTGTCGTGAGTAGTTTCAGGCCAGCCTGTCTACTGAAGCTATTAACAAAATATTACCACAGATTCTGCCAGTATAAAGTTGGAGAATTCTGATCACTAATATGATTTATCATGGTCCCTTTCTCTAGATTGCCAGGATCCACTCTTTTCCCCACAAAACTTCTCGTTGCAAATTTGCTTCGGAGATGAAACACAGCCGTAACCTAAATGCCTCCCGGCCGGTGAACTGTAAGCTGATACAATCACACTCACCATGGAGTATAAAGCCCTTAACCATCAAAATTTAAAAATCACGTCAATATTTATGATGACTATAGCTAATGAATGAATAGGATGGGTATCTAATGAACAGCTCCCTCGGTGTACCTTCTCAGCCCAGACAGATAGTAAGAAGGTGAGGATGCTGTCCCCCTGCCTGCACAAACTGCCAGCCTAAAGCTGAGGGCGGCATTCCAGACAGTGAATGTAATGACTCTTTCAGAGCTGATCGTGTGACCGGCAGCTGAATCAGCCGTGTCTGTTCCCAATTTTGCTTCAACATAATCTCCCCTTTCTTTGGAAAAACAGGTTTAAGGCTAATTAAAATTACGGAAGATCCCCGGCCAGAACAGACATCGCAACTGTATGGGTTTCAATATATGTGGACTTATATAGATATGTGTGTGTTTATAGAGAAACAGGAACTGAAAGATGGCAATAGTATCGAGAGAGGCCTTCAGACTGATTTGCTGAAACTGTACATTTTATTCAACCAATAGCGTTATGGAGGTCAAAGGGTGATAGGTCTATGGAGAAAGGCCACGTTGGCTTCTGACAGGCAGAAAGGGGTGAGAGCACATTCATAAAAACTGAGAAGCGGTTATAGATGCTAGATACTTGCTTGGATGGTTTATCTCATTACGGGTTCCTGGGGAATTGCGCGTTGCTGTTTTCGGCTACTCTAATGTAACCGAACTGCTGATGGAGATCACAGTAACCTCATTGTGAGTTAATCTCATTACTAAACGCTTACCTTCCTCGCTCGTGCGTCCACATGACGCTAGCGTCCTGCGCAGTTAGAATGATTATAACATTACAGCACAGTGTTATTAATACAAAGGGAGTTTGTTGGGTAATTGATTGGTGTCTGTTTGCATTAATATTAATAAAGAAATTGTAGCATAGACTTCATTGACCTCAAAATTTAATTAAAAGGACAGTTGTCATTGAAAGATAATCACTCCTGCAATTAGGCCGACTTCTGATCGGTAAAAACTGACTGGAGCAGTGATACTTTATGGATCCCTGTGGGGAAGTTGGCCTATTGCCTACCCCCGTCTTGTTGCCCAGGAGACACACAAAGCAGTCAGAGCAAGCTCTCCAGTTTAAAATGCATTTGAAGTCAGTGTTATCATATTTTAAGGGTGATCTAACACTGGCTGTTGCATTCTGGGTAAAAACGCCATTCCTGCGTGTCAGTCCTCCACCCAAACACGTCACACGCGGCTATATAAATTTCACTGCAGCATGAGGTCAGCTCAGTTTGTCACGCTGGCCTGACGCGAGGCAACTCAGGGTCCCCTGATCACTGGTTCTGTAGTTAAATTATTACGCTGCCCATTACTGTCTCTAGGAACCGTCCAGATGCTGGTGCTATGCTGTGGGACATGCAGTGGACCTTGCTGCTCTCATATATTCCCAAGCTGTAACCCCAAGCTCCGATTTGACACATGATACGCAGAGGTGACACGTTCATGCAGCTCAAGCACATTTTCAAATGCCACTGTCTCTGACAGGCAGGAGATTCATTTAGAGAAAGGGCAAGTACAAAAAACCTGAACAATACCCCACTGGCTAGTAAAAAATGCCCTTTGGATGACATTTTTACTGAACTAGCCCAGATGATGATAGCAGCAAAACTAGCAGCACCCCTGCTGACAGGTGTAACATGTATTAATTGAGCACCATCAAAAAATAAAAAATAGGGTAATCACCTCAGATTACCTCCTGGTGTATTTTACACAGTGAATAAAAGGTTTCAGAAAAGTATAAACAAACATTCTTAATGACAGTGCATCATTTGTACTTTTTTCTAAATTTCTATTGCTCTTTTGGGACTGTGCTACAATGGCTGAATTCTGGAAGTCTGCTCGATCTGAAGAACTTGCTTCATTCGCAGGATCATGGGCAGCCTTCGGATCGTCTCAGCAGTATAGATCTAGCATGCTCTGAAAGCAACGTTCCTCTTATGTGCTTCCTTTAAGTGACACTTACAAGAACCAGTGGCTCAAGATTCAGAGGGAGCATTTGAACTTATGTGGGTGAACTGAACATCAGGCAGCTAGATGGACCTCCAACCAGTAGGAGCAGCAGGTCAAAGCACGGCAGCACTCAGCTTTTAAAAGGCCTTCGACCTGATAGAAGATCCTGCACTTTGAGTCAGTCGTCCGCGAACATTATACATCCTTAACTACCACGAGCTGCAAAAGTAAAACAAAAATCTGTGATTATACCCTGAGAGTGTGAAGAGCTCTGCAACAAAGCCACCACTCTGACCAGGGGCCACCATACAGAAGGAAGTCCTTATCCAAGTGTCACCATCCCATGCTGTGGCACCTTGAAAGCTGGGTAAGGCCTGAACATTCCAGAACATCCAAAACACAGTTTGAACACCACAGCAGAAGTTAATCAATAAACAAGAAGGAAACACATGCTGAAGGCGGGAGAAAAACATTTTTAATCAGATGTACGGTGGAAAAAGGTGACAGGAAACCATAATGACTCACTTTGCAAATACATACAGCTGGTTAAACTTGACAGATGCGAAGGTACTGATCTCCAGGCATCTTCTGCATTTTTATTCAGTCCCTCAAAAGACACAACAGGGCCAGTGGTTACCCAAGAACAATGGTTCTCAACTCTTTCTGCACCGTGACCCAATTTGTACCACGCTACCAGTCGTGACCCTATATCAAGAACAGGTTTGAAATAATGCTTTGATCAAGTGCACAGTGCACTCTGCAATTTATGCCAATTAATGCCTATCGCACAAATCTGATTGGATGTGCCAGTGAATTTTAAATTAAGCATCTGTGGTTTGGCTTCTTGGATTGGTCGAGTGTTCATTAGTTTTGCACTTAGCAATAGCAGACCCAAGACCCACTTATACAGGTTAATTCTAGGATTGGGGCTGGGAAATCTGATCATGGATCAGCATAGGAGCTTCCTGGTTTTAAAATGCCTCTAGACCCTTTCCGGACTTGGGTTGAGAAAACAACCCTGGAATCATCAACCAGGATGATGCTCCCCTGACACTCTTCTCAGAAGCATTTTATTACTTTCAAACCAATATGGTTTTGTCAGACTGAAGGGAGAAGGATTCTTATAACTGTGAAAGTTCAGCAGAACACAGAAGTTAGTTTTTCTTGGAGAAGCTGCAAGAAACCCAAAGCGCAGCAGAGGGAAGCGCATACTGTATCACAGCACTGCAGTATTTCAAAGCTTAGGCATTTATTAAAGGATCAGAGATCTAGTGGATAGAGGTAGTGAGTGATGGCCAGCACAATGATGAACGATGACTTATTCCACTATGACTCACAATTTTCATTTACTTCTTGCAGGTGATGTGGGCAGCTCATTTTCCGTCCCGCCTCAGCGACTCCCTCACACTCACCTCTCTTTGACTAACATCTCCACCTTCGGTGCAGTGATGAACGCTTGGGCTTATGATCACCGCTACATTGTTTGCTAAATGTTTTTATTTTTTTCAGTAAAACTTACCCACTGGCAACTCACAGTCACAGGGCTCTGGTGCGTCAGTTAAACTAGTCAAAACTGGGTGCAGTCATGACTCAAAAATATGTGCTTTCTAAAGATATGAAATTAATTAAACTAGTGCACTGTATATTTATACTTTTATGGCCAATTTTTGCAGGTTTTTAACGTACTGAATTAATAATAAAAGAAATGCAGAACTAGGAAACATTGACCAAAGGATGTGGCAGTTTGACTGGAAGTACTTGAAATCTGTACATTAAAATCTGAAAATAAACTAAAACTCAGAAGGCTGTGGTGTCTGTTACCTGCATCAAGACGGCGAGTAGCAGTGTGAGACGTAAAGAGGCAAGGGAGAGAAGAAAGCAGGAGTTTTATCTTGCTGAAGAATGATCAGCTTCTGTTAGACCACTTCCTGTGTCATTTCTATAAACGAGTTTGTCGTCTGCTCTTCTTGCCATGTGAGGACAGGAGGGGATGGTCGATGTGAGGCAGGTCTGCCATGACATTTCTGACATTTCATCAAAAAAATAAAGTATGCGTTCTACAAACAAATTCAGGTAAAGCAGAGTTCCTTTATAGCCAATGACTGGAAGACAAACAACATTTCATGCTTACAAAACGAGAAAAAGAATCATATGCCAACAATTATGATTTCTTTTACACCAGGAGCCATTGTCCGTTGGTGTAAAAGCTTTTTTATGAATAGAAAATCTGTGTACAAAGAGCTGAGAGACCTTCAAAGGGGTTGAGCTAAATTAGAAAAAAAAACAGAACAAACCGACACACTGCTCTCTCATTCAGAGTCATACACTCTTGGTTCCTCCATGCCAGCAGAAGTCTCAGGTGGTTATCTTAAGCAATGCCCAGTCTGCCTCTCACAGAACCACTGTGAACGGACGGTGCCCTGGCACACCTCCTCACGGCCTCCGGTCTCTCCGCACTGCAGCATTAGCGACATCTTATTAGCTGTTTTTAAAGCACCACCCAGTTATGTAAAAGTTAAAATTGGTTTCAGCTGCATGGAAGGGAAGCTGGCATTCCTGACTATAAGATGTTTATCTTCTAAATCACGTCTTCACAGCAGGGGTGCCCTGACACATTAATGTCTTATTGGGGAGGGGGCTCAGCATTTCCCCTTCCTCAACAAGTCCTGCGCTCCCCTGGCCCAGACCCGCTCCTCAGTTCAGGCCCTGGAATCATAAAGAGTTAAGGCCGGGCTTCTTGGCCCACCCTGGAATGCGAGTCCTGCTGGACTGGAGCATGACATCAGTGCGGTGCTTTCCAGGGAGTTCATTCTAAAAACAAGCTGCCTCCGTCCAGGAAATGGAACACTGAGTCCTCGAACGGCAAAATTTAATCTGTAAAGTGGAAACTTATTTTGAGAAAAAAAAAAAGAGGCACACACGGTCATCACTGGGCTGTTGTGAAACTGTAAACACTTCATCTGAGCTGGTAAAGGAGCTGCTCTATGGCGAGGAAAACACAGTGATCAGTTCTAAATAATCTTCCAGAAACTTCCACTGTATTTCATATCCAAGCAATGATGTGAGGCTTCAGAGGATGCAGTGTTACTAGACATACAAAAAATGTGTTATTCTCTCTGTAGTTACTTTGGTAAAATTCAGAAATTGGCAAAAAAAAAAAAAAAAACGTTCACGCAATAACCCACTGCTGTCAGTGGTGCAGTGATTCGGTCAGACAGGATCCAGCAGACGGTGCTGTTCTGTTCTGGACAGCCCTACAGATGTTCCATCTGTGGCTCAGGAAGATCTCAGAAGATCTCAGAATTATGCAACAGTCACCACAGAGTTCTCAGGCCATAAAGCAGAAGGATAATCTTGGCAGGAGGGAAGGAGCCTTTCCTGTCTCTGTCGCACCGCTGAAGATTCCTCATCCCACCTGTTTCCGTCGTCTTCTGCATCAGTCCTAAGCCGCGTCGAACTTCTGCAGGGTCTCTTGTAGCCTGCCAGTAACCTTCTGGAAGAAGGAGATCTGCTGCTGCAGGTAGTGCTGCATCTGGCCCTTGAAGTCGCGGACACGGATCTGGTGGAAGTGGTGGATCTCAGCCAGCGTGGCGAAGGAGATGATGTTGCAGCGCTCATTGATTCCCTCCAGTGGTGAGCGGTCCGCCTTGCTGTCCTCCATGTGCTTCTGGCTCTCCTTCACCTTAGTCAGAGCTCCTGTGGAGGAGGTCAGCAGTACAGATTAGTGTGGCGCCAATATGGTCCTTTAACACCTTTGTGAGATTGTGCTAGATTTAAAACCAATCGAGAAAAACCGGTGCATTTTTCTTAAGGGGAGGTTAGAGAACAAATAAATAAATTTTAAAATTCCCTTCCCTAAATGCAGACAGGGAGCCAACTTTCCGGTCTCTCTTGCTTCTTGCTGTCGGCAGCAAGAGGCTATTAAAAAGGTATTGCTTATTTGTAGGAAGTTGTTGAAACTGAAATGAATTAAGCTGGCAACACAGCTGGAGCTATAAATGGAATTGTACTCCTGCTTCGTTTTATAGCTGTTTTAAAGCCCTGTGCTACCTATAATAGAGTTCAGGCTCATTGAACAAGTGATTGTGGGAAAGTGGATGAATGGATGTAGATGATAGAGGAACAGAGCAATGAGAGTTATTAGCGATAAATCCGTGGGGTGCATAGAGGCAGTGGAACTCCGGATAACTTTGTACACAGTGCGTGACTCACATGACCGGAACCTGAATAATTCAAGGCAGAGCTACAGCTCACATTTTCCAGGGGAGTTTCGCCATCAGAACTGCAGTGCGAGGGCTGTGCTGGCACAGGGTGGGCTCCACCAGGGTCATTCGCACATCAGTCACCCAATGACTCCATATAAATCATCTCATATTGCAAGTCCTTACACACCGGGACAAAAAGCATGATTTTTGTTTTCTTTGCCATATTAGAGTGGAAGTGTCAAATAATGAGATCAAAGCATGCTGGGCTGACAAGGTCAGAGGTGGGTAATTCAGGTCCAGATTGTAGATCCAAAGTCCAAACCAAGATTTTATTTCAACCAACCAAGTATAAAGAGTCACAGTCACAGATACTCAAATGGTTGGTTGAAACAGCATCTTGGTCTGGACTATTAATCTCTGGAACCATGCATCTTCTCAGAACCCTAATCCTATGGCAAAAGTCACCATGACCAAACGCAGACCATGCCCAGTTCTCCCATCTGCACAGAGCATTCCCAGTCACTTGCCCCATACTTTTCTGCAATCAACAATTTATGGGCCGCTTGGGATGCATGTGAATCTCATCAGAGGTGAGGCGTGGCTGCTGGCATCGTGGATGGCCAGTAGAGCCGACAGTGGGGCGTTTCGTAAACAGCTCCTGACAGAGCGTTCAGCTTTCATGCTGCTCTCTAAAGTCACTTGAAAAAGAAACATTAATGGCAGTGGATCTAGGTGTAACACAAGTGATGGTGATTTGAACCCATCCGGTCGAGTAGCTTAACAAATATAGCGTTGTGCTGGCAATGCAAAGGGTGTGGGTTCAGATACCAAGATGCACTAGGTAACTTGTGTGTGCAAGTTGCTTTGAAGTCTCAAATTTATGCGAATAAACTCTTTTCTTTTAAACTATTTTCTGTCCTCATAAACATGGAAAAGTAATGAAAAACTGAGAATAGCACTCAGTTCAGAAGCTACTAGAGAAGCAGGTTTCAACATATGAATGCAGGAAATTCACGAAATCTCGTACTAGTCAACACTGCTTCCCTTTCATTGCTCTGACAGTGCAGGGTCCCATCCATAAATACTGGGCTTTGAACTAATTCAACCTCATACAGCTAATAATCTGATGACGAGGGATTCTGCAATGACCTGGCTAACAGCAGTGCTGCAGTTGCACAGAAGGTAAACTGACCCAGACACACAGACAAAACACAACCAGCAAATCCAAAATACAAAAACAACATTGGGAGTAGATTTAAATCTCAAGGTCCGCTTTGCTAGCGAAACAATGAAACAGGCATCTGCGCCAAAACAAAAAGTTTAGCAAAACAACCGAAAATGCAAGTTAAAAAAGTTTCCACTCCTAAAGTACGTTTATCATAACGTGAGAAACCACGGATTTCAGTTTAGTGTCTAACTGTGATGAAATCGCTTCAAGCTACTTCAGGCCTAATAGTACAGAAGTCTGTGTCATCCTGGGAGAGTCAGCTGTGCTGTGTAATAAGAATCTATTCAACCTGCACTCCGAAAGCACAAAAAGGGACCATTTAGTGTAGTGTAGTATAATCATACGAGAGCGTTCTTCGGCGTTAAGGGAACCGAACGGAACAGAAATACATTTGGCAGACGACGCTAAACAGATTGCTAGTTACATCGAGAAAAAAAAAGGTGTGAGATACCGAGGACGCTGCAGTGCTACTAACCGCCGGTGAAATGCACGCTGCTTTTAAGGAGCAGCCCAAAACTGTCACGGGTTCATGAGCACAACCTGTCGCTTGTCGTTTCACATTAAACGTGCTGTATTCTGTATGATCCACCGTTGCGTTACGAAACGGCATTTCGCGCAGACTGCGTAACATCGATACGGGGGAAGGGGGGGGGGAGAGGCATCGATGCCAAAGGGTGCCGCCCCCTCTATTCGGTTTGCAGTTCCAAAGCACGCGTCATGCCACGAGCCACAGAGGCAAGTACTTGTTACCCAGCCGAGGTATAGCCTCAGCCCGTTTACTCCACACATGGGTGTAAATTTTGGGGGAGTGGGGGTTGCAACCACCCCCCCAGCAATCAAACTCGGCCCATGGAACCCCCTGGACCCCCTTAAATGGGGGGAGACCTCAGACCTACCCCCCCCCCAATGCACAACCCAAAGTTACGCCCTTGAGTTCACATACCTCTGTGTCAACATCCTGAACTAAGAGCAACTGCAGACTAATTGAAAAAGCTTTAATGACCATAATACTAAAAAGAAAGAATTTCTTATGGATCAGGCGTGTGCCAATGTAATGCGTGGGTCGAACCCATAATCCAATAAGGAAACATCAGCGCTGTTACATTAAATGAGGCTTGTCCCGAATAAAACTGCCAGCGTCTCCTATAGTAAGCAATTATAAACGCACATATTCCCATCGTAACTGTGAAATGTTCATTAACTACCAGATAATTGCAACAGCCATTAGTTAGGCTGTCATAAAATAATAATAATAATATTTTTTTTTTTTTTATTATGCAGGCTAGCGAGTATGTAGTTACATAATTTGAGAACAGTCACACATGATAAAATACATACATTTTTAGTTCACTTTAACTTTCTCTGAATCAGTTGCATCCTCATAGGTCGGTACGAAAAGCTGAGAGGCTACCTTACCTTTCTGAACGTGAATGATGTCAGGATAATTCGACAGGTGTCCCTGGTAGACGGTTATCAAATCAATTATGGGGTCGAGGTCGTGTTTCGGTTGCTCGGCAAAATAATCTCCGATGGCCTCGTAGGTCTCGGCAGTGTAGGCGATGGCGTGGTTTAAGCCAGCAGAGAAGGACTGCTGGTCGATTTCAAAAGCCTGGGCGAGGGATTTGAACGACTGTCCTACTCTCAGGTATTCCTTCTTGAACCCCGTCACATGCTTCCTCGCAAATTCATTTATCGCACCGTTGACGTGCAGCAGACTTTCATCCATCTTTTTCGTGAAAGCCTTGAAGCCCTCAATTTTCCCCTCCACCTCTTGCAGGTCGAGCGGGGCTGGGGGCGTGCTGATCGTTAGGAAGAAACTGGCTCCCACCAACTCGTCCTTCTCCGCTTTCCTTTTGCCTTGCTTCCAAGCTTTTTCATCGGTGCTATCACAAGTGAGAAAGTGCTGGAAAACATCGCACTTGGACAATATGGGGTGACTAGTCATATGGTTCATCCACCATACAAGTCCTTTTCTCCTTTTAGAAATAAAATCCTCTTCAAATCGCCCTGTGGCTTGTTTCTCGGGAATATGGGGGACAGAGATAACTGGGAATTTTTCCACTAACCTGGCATACAGCCAGTCAAAGTGTTTGTACCTCCTGTACACTGGGTTCTGCGTGTTGGTAGGTGTGAGCTTGTATGAGATGTAACTCTTAATCCCCTTGAATTTTGTTTGCTTGGTTGGATCATCAATAGCGCAGGTAAACGGGTAAGGGTTTTCCTGCCATTCTGGACCGAACTGTCCCATTACGACACAGATCTTGTCCCCATCCTTTACAAAACCCGACGCTTCCCCCAGCACAAACGCTTCCCCGCCAGATTTCACGAAGGTTGTGAACCTGTTGAGGTTCCTGCTTACTGTTCCCGAGCCCCTGGCGTGCTGGGCATTTGGACCCCGGCCCGCTGAAGTTGATAAACTGTATATTGAAGGTCCGTTGCCGTCGCTGTGTCTTCCGACACTGGGAGCGCTTCCACCGCCTGAGCTCTCATCCCAGTCATCATCCCAGTCATCGTCGCTAGACTGATACTTATGATGAGATGAGGGGGGAAGAGCAGGTATTTTGGGTGCCGTGGTTTTGGCGGACTGATCGACTGAAGTCTGGCTGGTAGACGCTGCGACGCTGCCGTGTGCCGCCCTCTGATTGTCGCTGTTCCTCAGGATCTCCACATAAGAAGCGGGGAACAGTCCCCGTTCCCCTCTGGCGTTCGTACCTTCAAACCAGCCCTCTATGTCTCGTTCACTGTGTAAAGTTAGCTCTTCGTTTTTCTTCACGGAGATCTCCCCCGGGTTCTCAGAATCGAAGTCGTACAAAGCCTTCGCCCTCAGCGCCATCATTTGGGGCAGCACCTCTCCGGGAGGACCTGTCCGGCCAGCCGAGACAAGCTTCGCAATTCCTTCCGAAGTGATGTTTTTAGCTCTTTCAACGAGTCTTCTTCCGGGGTTAGTAGGGCAGCTTCCTTAATTTGCAGTCCTCTGACTTTATAGATGCATCCAGACCTCAGCCCAATGCGCATTATAGCGCTTCAGTTCCTGCCCCTGCCTCCTCCCGCAACCCACACTCATATATGAGAAACTAACAGCGCCGCACATGCTCGGCTTGAAACCTGGGGAGGAGGAGCCCGTAGTGGCTGCATGTCAAGCAACGACGCGAGTCACTATCGTTGCCCCCTGCTCCCAGTTAGTACGTGCTCCAGTTATGTCCCACTCGTCCCAGTTAGTACCCTGTCGGTCACAGTTTTCACATGTCAGGAAATGCAGCAGCCCTTTTAACCATAAATTCGGTCAGAGAGCGGCTCTGCGTGGACGTGCAGCACTGTAGCCACAAACAATTTATCAAATAGCAGCCACAGCGTAGGAGAGTGTTTTATGTATTTGTTTGTTTAGGTGTTGTTTACTGGAGGCATGAATGAAGCGAAATGACGGAGAGTAAGTTACGTGCCCCCCGTTCCCCCATGCTCCTGAACGACAGCAGGGCATTTACCGATTAAGAATCGTGTAATCACTATATCTTTGAATTGAAATGTTATTGTAAAGAAAATTTGTGATTTAAAGATTTAAATGATGGTTAAGGAAGCGTGCGTGTAATCGTTTTTTTTGCCATTATAAAGGTTTAGTTCGAACCACCGACCAGCAAAGTACCGCCCCCATTCACTGCTCCCCGGGCGCTGGACAATAGCTGTCCATTGGTACATATATATTACATATGGATTAAATGCAAAGGACACATTTTGTTGTTGGGCGCTGTGATGGGTCGCTTTCACTTTACCTAATTACTGCTAAGAACACAAATAATTATTTTACATTTATTTTGTCTCATAATGCTAAAGTAGCCTATAATTGGTGTTAACTTTGCGAAAACGTCGTAAACTCAAAACGTCTAACTAAAGACGCCCTAAATAAAACTGTTTGAAAGGCGATCCGGCTATCAGTGCGGTGTCCTTTTGTGCTATTCATAGACAAGCAATCATATGCCCAGAAAATAAAATGATCCTGAGACTCTCAGTCATGAAGGTTTATTAAATACTACATATAACTTATTCGCCGTCACACATTGCCGTTTTTAATTGCTAGTGTTAAACATAAGTGTTAGGCCTACATTACATATATACAGCATTGGTGATTCGGTTACCAGCCAGTGTGTAACTGTAGGTGTTCATGAGGAACTGGGGGCGCAGCTTTTGGTTTCCACCACCAGGATCCCATCATGACATAGCATGGCTCTCAAGTCTTCTGCCCGATGGTGCTCGGGAAGCCGGTACTGCCGAGTAAAGCTTCGAGAAACAAAGCCATGCTCGTCCATCCTGCGGCCGTGCTGGCCTTTGACAAGCAGCCAGCCCTCAAACACCTGGATGAGAATGTCCTCGGGGCGGAACTGAGCCACGTCCAGGAGTACATGAAAACCGAGATCGGCTCCCTGGCTCTTTCTGCGGAGCGCCGTGCCGTCGTATTCACCCAGACCTGGAAAAGCAGGACCGGGAAGGGCGAAAAGGCTGTGGTCCTCCACGCAGTCCCTCGGTTTCACCCCTTCGAAAAAGGGCTGGTTACGTACTGGGTTTCCGATCCAGTGATTAATGGTGACGCTTTCCATGGTTTGGGGCCGATGCCTGGTGTGATGAGCTCGCGTAGAGATAAGCAGGGCTATAAAAAGATCAGGGTGTGATGGGGGTGGGGAGCTGGTGCTTTTTTTAAAAAGTTGTTCAAGACGCCCAGACTGAAATATTCCCCGCATTCCCCTTTGACATGACACAATTTAACGCCAGACTGGAAAAAAAAATGAGAACACCTAGTTTACAATTGCTTTGATATATAATAAACTTTGCAATAACTTTTCTGATTTTTTGATAGATGGTTTCATTGCATAAGAAAGTGTTTTCTATTGAACGTTATACCGCTTATCAACAATGGCCAACATACATAACACTTTAGGTCCTCAGGAATCGATTAATTCAGATGAGTAATAGGAAAGTAAGTACATTTCTTGTTAGTGTTCGGATTAAGATATTTGGACCGACCACAAGAGGTCGGTATACACCGTTTAGATGCTCACTGCAGTTATTTCAAGACGTTTAAATAAAACAAACCAGATTAAAGTGAAATACCTATCCCGACTCAAGCACCACGCAAATTAAAGACGGGAAAAACAGGATGACGTAAGGCCGGTAGCCTGTCACTACATATTCCCCAGTAACAGTTTTTAGGAAAATTTTTTATTATGTAAAATATACATTACCTCATTACACACAATACATAAATAACTAAAATGACTTTTTTTTTCTTACACACCAAGAGCACATAAAAAATGCTGGAGCAGACAGTGGTATCCAAACAAAACCTTGACTGCTTCTCAGTTGGATCATGTACTGTACATGTGGACAGAATGCAGATGCTGAGAAAAATCATATCACCACATGGGGGCAGCGTGGAGATCAGAGCCCTTCAGGTGACCTGAACTGCAGCTGAACCTGATCACCCAGGGCCTCATTCTCTCTGTAGATGTAGAGAGACTCTTTGCCCTCGGGGAGTTCCTCAGCTAGCAGGTCCCTGAGGGAGGCCACACAGGGGTCGTGCTCACGCAGGGCTGAGGGATATCGCCGGGCGGACCTCTCGATACGCACGGAGCGCCGTACCGGGGTGAAGAATCGCAGCTCTTGACCGTCCAAATGCATGGGTTCCTGCTGCTGACACTTTTGGGCTCTGGAGACACAGAAATACGAGAGGTCAACCAGCTGTACAGCTGAAGAAATCAAGAGATGTTCCTCTGAAGTGTGACCCATCATGGCCAAGCCGTCAGGCACAAACCCTGGGGTGGCTGTGATCTTGTACTTCACCACAGAGGAGCCCTCTTTGGCCCCCCGAATCAGGACACTGGTGGCTCGAGGTGTGACGGGGACGGCTTCCAACATCTCCTGAGCCTCGTCCTGCGGATCTGTCTGTGCTTCTAGAGCTAAGAGAGGGAATAACCGTGTAAGAATGTCCATTATGATGCTTAAAATGTTCCCTTAAAATCCTTCCAAATAAGCGGCTAACAAATTACAGCACAGCGGGGTGTAAGAGAACAGACTGCCAAGTGACTCACTCTGAGCTTCTTTTTTCTTAAGTATCTCGTATATCATGGTGCGCAGCTCATCCACGGGCTGCATGCAGAGAGAGAGGGAGAGGGAGAGACGAGTGCCATTTTACCAGCCCGCGATCAGGGCACCCTTGACCCATGGTGACCCCAGGCGGGTCTGGCGCCTGTACCTCCAGAACCACTCGCACGGCCTCCTCGAACAGCGGCAGCACCTCCAGGTTCCCCTCCCGCTCGAGGATCCGCGCCCGGCACATCCAGTACTTGGCGAACTTGTGAGCCATGGGCAGTCGATAGAGCAGCTCGGTCACACGCTCCGTGGGACAGCCCTGGGGAGACACACGGCACACATACAGGGAGGGGCTGCCGGGCAGGACAGGGCTCCGGCTTCATCTCTGCTTGCAGTCCTGGTTACCTCCTCCAGCAGCTGCATGCAGTCTGTCAGCGAGCTGTCGATGCTGGAGACAAGGCGGTGGACCTCATCCTCCTTCTCCATGGTGGGCCAGTAGCAGGGAGGGGCGACCTCCTTCTTCCTGCAAGGCTTCATAGGCATGGGGGGACGCTTATAAGAGATGCCCTTTGCCTCACGCCACTCCTGAAGCTTTTGCCTGCAGCAGCCAGAAGAGAAGAGAGAAAGCTTGGAAAGCATCACCTCATGATGCGCTAAAAGACAGTCATACGCCAGAAAATTAACTGAAATTACAAAGGTTCACAGCAAATGCATAAAAATGGCAAGGCAACTCACAGTCTCTCCTCCTGAGCGGTGGTCATCTTTCTCCGGTCCTGCCTTGGGGTAGCAGTGACAGGCGCCGGATCTGCTCTGCTCGCTGCCAGGGTCCTGTTTCTAGCCCCATCAACATTTGGGGGGACAACCCTCCAGGACGCCTTCCTGTCCAGCCCAGCCACTGCCTGCCGCACCACTCTGTGCAGAGCCGAGGTGCCGGAGTGTGCTTTGGCCGGGAAGGACTGCCGCCCCCCTGCCAGGGGCGTGGTTCTGCTCCTGGAACCCGGTCCGGCACCTGGACCTGATTTGGCTGGCTGCCGGACTCGAGGCAGAACGGGTTTAGGTGAAGCCTTTCCGCCATTAAAAGGTCTTGACCTTGTCACGCCCAAAGTAAGGTCAGGCTCGCTTAGTTTGGAGCCAAGGGCAGCAGGGGCGCGGTCAGGTGCCAAGGTAGCCTTCCTGGGCCCTGATGTCAGCAGGGCAGCATGGCTAGCACGCAAGCGGGCCATATCTGTGGTGTTTGGCCGTCCAACTACAGTATTCTGGGACCTTCTATCCAGGCGGGCCGCGATCGGGCGCCCCTCGGGTTGGCGGGCCGCGCTCGGGCGCCCCTC
>JAABNX020000046.1:21883179-21896738 GCA_015163995.2 Mormyrus lacerda | reverse complement strand
ACACTCAGCTCTGTGGGGTAATCTCTCTCACACACGGTGACTACACTCAGCTCTGTGGGGTAATCTCTCTCACACACGGTGACTACACTCAGCTCTGTGGGGTAATCTCTCTCACACACAGTAACTGTACTCTGATTTGGCCCAGTCCAGCTTGAAAGACATTACTCATGGGTAATTACATTTTAATTCAACAACTGGCCTTTGCATAATCATTTCTGGTTTTGATTAAGTCTTGCACTTGAATTACAGATACCTTCTACAGCTCAGAAATGTTTTTTATTGTGTAAATTCTTATTTAGACATACCACCCTGATCAGTGGAATGTCAGGACTTTATCCTGCAAGACAAAAGTGAAATTTTCTGAAAAATCTCCCAAAACACTTTCTACACTTTTGGCTACACTTCACGTACATGTTGGGCAATTTTTATGAAATAAGTGGATTAAAAGAGTGACTTTAGTGTGTAGATTCAATGATTTTTTTGTTAATTCAGACGCTCCAAATTCCCACCCAACTTTGAATAAAAAGAATGTATAGTTTTCTCATGAAAAGAACCATATAACAACTCATTGTTTTATATACGAGTATTACACCGTTATATATATATATATATTTCATTATAAAAAATTCAGTTTTTACTCCAAGCCGTTCAATTTTTAATAAACAAACTTAGCAAAACAAGAAAATTTATGCAAAAATTGAATTTGACTATGCCATGAAATTGACTTCAACATGAGAAAATACTCTATCTGAGCTTCCCCAAGACCCACAGATGAGCGATGTAGCTGCATTGTGAAAAAGACAAAGCTCTTAAAAAAAGACACATTTTAATAACTTTTTTTGCTACCTGTAGTGTACAAAAGGCACTATGTCTCAAAGGGAATGTGTAAATCAGGCGCCACATTCTATCAAAATCAAAAATGGCAAAGGTAAAATGCTTTCGGAAATTTGTTGGATTACAACGGAATGATTCTCTCCTTCCTCGAGAGGTTGAAGTGAACGTCCAACAGACTGTTCCGACTCATGTGAAGGAGACTAAGGCCACACTGCATGATCTGCGGTGGGAGAGAGAGAGTCACTCTGCATTAACACAGACAGAGCAGGAAGTGGGTAAGGAGGGAGGCGAGGGGGCAGGGCTGGGGTGATTTGTGTCGATCACCGTAATGCAAGACGCCTCACATGTCAGAACAGACCAAACTGCTCATAAACGAGGCAAAGCAGCGGCCGCTGCAGCCAAGGCTGATTAATTAGCCAATCAGGCCCAGCCGAGGCATGCAGGGTACTCTAATGGCACCCAGGCCACTTCCCGACCCTAAATAGTAATAATGAATTATTTAACTGCTTACTTTACCAAACTGCTGGCAACTGCTGCACTATTAATGAATGACGAATGTGATCAAGCACATATTCGTACCACCGTCCCAGACACACAGGTTGAATTATGGGTAAAATCCAGCTTGTGCGCACAAACAAACAGCAGTGTGTGAACTAACGTCAAACCGCGTTATTTAGGAGCAGTGCCGGCGGATACGAGGCCGTGTCACGTGACTGCCATGCCCCAGGGAATCCTTCCATGTAGACAAACGCAGCCAGTCACAACACCTGGGTGTGACACTCCTGAGCAGCCCAGGGTGGAGCCTCCGTCACATGCCCTTTAACCTCAGAGAGGAAACGCACAAAGTCCCCCAAGCAACAGTGCCACACAGTAAATAATTAGTTAAGGAGGGAAAGGGAGAGCAGATCAGCTGAAGAGAGTGGATCTTCTCTACTTGGGGGGTCAGATTCCAGCAGTGAGTGGGGCAGCTTTTCACCGACACCTGCCAGCTCCTGAGAGTGAGTGGTGGTGGGGAGGGTCGCCTACAGGGCTGGAAGAGAGGCCCGTGGATCTCCACGTGCTGGTCAAACCGGCTATGAGGAACCGAGACGGGCTGGGAGGGGCTCATACAGAGAGACCAGCTGTCCTCTGCGGAGATCTGACTGACAACCGGCCTAAAAAAAGCAAGACACCCAAACATACATTAGTTTATTTAGTGGTATTTACGGAGTCAGCCAGTCCACGCTCAAAGGCCCAACCGATGACATCACTCTGTCAGAGATGGGATTCAAACCAACAACCACCCACACAGAAGGCACAGATTCCTAACCCACAGAGTCACACATTGCAGCATCACCCTGCCTACTGGGAGTCAAGCACAAGGTCTCACATCCACAGAATGAACAAAAAAAAAAGAATGAGAGTCATAAAAAAAAAAAAACATCTAACCATGAAGCTTCAGAAATGTGTGACGTGTTCAACACACAGACTGGGAGACTTTGAGCACAGGGCTGCCTCACAGAAAGGAGAACGAGGTCCACCGGAAAAATCGTGGCATTTATAATGACCTTTAAAGCAATAGGCCTGTCCCAGAAAGGGACTCATTGGTGTGAGAAGAGCAGGAGGAGATGACCTGGAAACATGCTGTCTTCTCTGGTTTCAGAGGAAGCCAGAAAATGAGGTACTGATGGTCCTGAGTAGGTCACCCTGGGATGCTGTAGCCCCGTGGAAGGACCTGCTCATTTCAGCTATGCGGAACATGCACAAACAGGACTGCCTCTTCCTCAACTCCCCACCCCGTCCCACCATCAACCAAACGGGACACTAACCTTTCTTGAACTCCTCCAACATGGCGTCTAGTTTAGTGTCATGAAAGACAAAGTGGACCGGGTGATTGTAGAACTTGGTTATGGTCTTCAGGGTCGTGCAGTCATCCGGGTCAACGAAGGCCAGGTCCTTGACAAAGAGGATGTCCACGATGTTGGACCTCTCGTCCTCGAAGACTGGGATGCGGGTGTAGCCGCTCTCCATGATCTCCGACATGGTGTTGAAGTCCAGGACGGCATCACTGTGGATCATGAAGCAGTTGCTCAGCGGCGTCATGATGTCCTCCACGGTCTTGGTCCGCAGCTCCAGAGCGCCCTGGATCATGTTAAGTTCCTCTTTCACCAAGTCGTTGTAAGGCTCCGTCACTTTCAGCATCTCCACCAGCTTCTCCCGGTTGTACACGGTCCCAATCTCCTGGCCCAGAGCATAATCCAGTAGTTTGCTGATGGGGTAGGAGAGCGGGAAGGTGAGCAGCATGAACAGTTTTGTAACCATGATGGTGTTGGCGCCCACGGCCAGGCCGTGGCGAGAGCAAAGGGCCTGGGGCACGATCTCGCCGAAGATGACTATGCCAATAGTGGAAGCCACCACAGCGCCCAAGCCGGAGCCAATCAGATCATCCAGCAGGATGGTGAGCGTAGTGTTCACCAGCACGTTCCCCAGCAGAAGGGAGCAGAGCAGGTAGTTTCCTTTCCTGCGGATGGGCTCGATTTTACGAGCATATTTCTTCTCCTTTTCTGTACCGCAGTTCTGGACGATGCGGAGCTCCATCGGGTCTAGGGCCATGAGCCCCAGGTTGAGACCACTGAACATGCCAGACAGCACCAGGAGGAAGGCTATGAGGATCACCTGGAACCACAAAGGCAGCAGTGACTTCTTCTCCTCCACCACCAGCAGCTTGCCATCGTTCTCACCCAGCAGGGACCACCTGTCGTCCGTACCCTGCTTGACGCACAAAGCATACTCCTTCCGCGGCTCGCTTTTGCGGAGCGGCTTGATGACCATGTTCAGCACTCCCGAGGTGTCCAGATTGCTAACGTTCATAAACTTCTCGATGCTGAAGTCCTTGGTGAAGTCGGTACAGTTCCTGTCGGAGTCGCGCTCCAGCTCTCTGCCGTCTCCGCGCTCCGTAAACTTAATCTGCTCCCAGGTGCCGGAGTTCATATGCACCCCGTAAAACCTGAGCGTGACATTGCTCTCCTCGGTTACCTGGATGACCCCGTCGTCGGTAGTCAGCGCCGGCTTGTTGCTCCAGTCCAGGCGCATGCCAAGGATCCGGCTGCCGCTAACTCCGGCTAGTGCCGTCGCGGCCAGTCCCGCTGCCACAGGCCAGAAAAACACCAATAAAGTTAGAATATACCCCTGAGCGATCCGGCCTGTCGCCATGTTTGTCACACTCTCTGCGAGCTGGGATCTGACGTCACCTATTCGTTTCACAATATCCCGCCCCCTTATCGGCATATCCACGCCCTTAGAAACACCCACCGAATACGTCACTGACAGCCCGTCCGCCCCCTTTGCGGAAGATGAGGCGGGTGGTCGTTGTCTCCTGCTTGTAACTTAAAATTAATTCTGGCCAACTTAAGTCGAATTAAAGACGCCTCTCATTTTACTTTAACTCGTGCTGATTTTTTCCGAAATAAGTGTCACCGCCGAGGTGGGTGGGGTTTAGTCACCAAAATGGTAAATTCATACGGAAAATATTCTCAATATAAATGTTTATCTTTCTTTTTTCCTATGATCGTAGCCCACGCAGTTCTGACTAACTGGGTCATTTCCTTGCTTTAATATTTAACACCATAAAAATGTTCCTTAACGCTTTTGATTTTCCTAAATTGTGTTTTTACTTGAAATGTCCCGTTGTTATAAACGCTATGTTGCCCCCGAATCCGGCTGTAAACATTACGTCATCTCGTATGGCAGCCGCTGATTGGCTCACGCTCTTGTACCTCTCGTACTGATCGGCACAGTGGTTACTGGCCATTCAACTTAATTCTGAGGGAAATCTTACTGTTGAACAGTAACGTTTGGTAAAAATATCAACCTGCTTATATATCTCCATAGTAGCGACAGCACGCAAGCACATTTTATAACTTCCGTGAAAATAAAGCTGGTACTATAACGGTTACTTATGAATCGGTTACTCTCCATACACCCCTCGTACAATCATCTCCAAATGGCGGGGTTCAGCTGCGGAGCGCCTGCCCGAGCCCATGTCTGTCACTGATACAAATACAACCTCTCGGTACTAACCAAGCTGTAATAACAGCGAGGGTGTGCAAAGTCACTGCTGTCATCTTTGAGCAAGTATGAAGTTTCTTTTGACTTTGGTGTTATATGACACTTCTGAATAACTGTTTCTGAAAACATTTTTGGTGTTAAATATTGAACCAGGGAAATTAACCATTTAGTTATTAGTTCAGTTATTATATTGTACTTCGTACGAAGAGGCATGCGTTTAAGAAAACGCTACCTTGCACCATTTGGGCGTTGTAGTAACGCCCTCTTGTGTTACAGTGTGGGACGTCACATCTGTTCTTCCATCCCTCTTTCACGGATGTTACTCCACCTTTCTGAGTTAACGCTTCCCTTAGCCTAAGATAAAGTATAACCTTAGTATTCCATACCCCTGTCTTGTGTCCGGCGTTGCCTGGGATAGGATCGACAGCCCTGTTACCCTGACCAGGATAAGGGTTGTGGGAGTAAAGAATAAATAGAATGATGTTAAAGTAGTAAAAAATAAATATGATTTAAAAGTAGCTGCAATAAAGGATATTAGTAATGTGCACTTTGTAAAGATGACTCAAGGGTGTTGTACAAATTGTTTTACTAGGAAAAGCATACAATTATAATGGACACGTTTCCTGTTACTGATGAGTGCATGTTTATTGTTTTCTGTGATTTACAATATGAAATGTTTGTTTTACCTTAACTCAGTGTTTCTCAACCTAATCCTCAGGGACTGTTAGACAGTCCACATTTTTGCTCCCTCCCAGCTCCCGATCTTACGTGGTCTTAACTTGTTTTTGTGCAAAGAGTTTGCCTTAATGTAATCCAAAAGAACAAGGTCATGAGAAAACTGAAATGTTACTTTCACACACAAAGAATGTCAGAATGGTGTGTAACTAGCCAACAGAAATTAAGCAGAACAAGCAGGGAGAATACTCAGCGACGTAACCACCTACTGGGGGACAGTAATTCCCAATGACTGCAGTATCAATTAATAAAGAAGTAGAAACTCTCACCAGTTAAACACTCATGTCTTTAACTTTCACAGAGTCCCTGCATTGTGCTTTGTTTCAGTCACATACATCTTTCAGTATTTATATTCTTAATGTTGAATCTGAATGGTTGCTTTGTATAAGTTGCTTAAAATCAAATATGTGCATTTACACTGTACCTCACATTTAAGGGGAATGTGATTGTTTTGGACGTGGGAGTGGTGACTGGTTGTAACAAGCCTGGGTATTTGGATACTGGTCAGGACTGGTCTAGGAATGGGGAGAATGGCCTGAGGGTGTGAAGACTGGTCAGGACAGACTTAGTGGAGCTGCATACCAAACGTACGGCAGGAGCCGACAGGATACGCACACGAGTGAAGACACAGAGAAATAGACACACAGACACACACATACTCACACAGACACACACATACTCACACAGACAGTTTGTACATCCTCATTGGGATCCTCATTTTGCTAGCTAAAGGATTTTTTTTCAGTTTTCTAGTAAACAAAGATTGCACACTCACTGATTAAAAAAACATAGTCAGTGGATTTGAAAATCACATGATTTGCTATTTTCCATTTGACTTCCAGCCCAGGTGGAAAAATTAATTTCATGAAAGAAATTCAGCTGAAGAGGAAATGCTGATCGACAGTGTGATGCCCCCTTGTCCTGGTCTTCTGTAACCAGGAATCTCTCCATTACCGCTGCGATTCATAGAATATTATCAGCTGTATAAGTACAGGTGCGCAGGAATTTCAAAGCTTGCAGACAGAAGGACAGGCTCAGCTATCAATCCAGCACTCTTGGAGCAGCTTTTGCAGTTAAGGGCTTCATGCTTCGTCTACTATGGACACAGATTCCCAAGCTGCAGCCCCATACTGCCCCAAAAACTGCACCCTTGACTATGGGGGAAGCCTAGGAGACTGAGATCCCATTCCCTGATGTCACATCCCTTTGATAATCAACTGCATTCTGCCTTCACCAGCTATCACTATGTAAATAAAACACAATAATAAAAATAATAAATGTAGTTGACATTGGCCACTGGATGGCAGCAGCTCCCAGGCTATGTACAGCATTTCCAAATGAGCAATACCCCTCCTGCTCTTTGCTAGACTGCATAAAAGCGCTTGAGGCTCAGTGGAACCAGGCCTGTCCAGCATCAGTCTGTATACATGCAACAGATAAACACACAACTACAATTTGCATTCAGTAAGGTAGCAAATAGCTAACAAAGTTTGGTCTATAATCACTTGAACCCATTTCAGTCTTACCAGACATAAGGTCTTAATCAGTCTTGTATTTATGAGCCAGATTCAGGTGTTCAGCACACGGAATAGTGTGTGCATCCTGCAATGCACACCGTTCTCATCATAATGTTTACGTTGTATGGACTGTGTAACGGTATTTATGTTTGTCTGTTTGGAGCAGAGTTGGATAATTCAGGTCCAGAGAGTAAAAGTCTAGACCAAGATTTCAACCAACCAGTTGAGCATAAAGAGTCACAGTCACATGGTACTCAACTGGTTTACCTAACTCTGGTTTTGAGTATGTTGAGGATTTGACCATAGATGGAGGAAGATGACCGATGATGATAGTGACCTGTACCTTTCTGCAGTTCCATGCAGGTGTGTGCAAAGGCAAACCCTGGTGTGACATCACCATAGAAGGAGGTGAAGATCAGGGAGGCAAAGAGGCACAGTAGGCCTTCCTTTACAGGGACATGGTGAAGATCAGGGAGGCAAAGAGGCACAGTAGGCCTTCCTTTACAGGAACATGGTGAAGATCAGGGAGGCAAAGAGGCACAGTAGGCCTTCCTTTCCAGGAACATCATCAGCAAACACTTTTATTTGCGTTATACTTTATATTAACCTCGCTGGTCCAACGAAGGAAACATATGTGGACTTTCACGACCCTCCCTACAGGTGCTTCAGCCAGAGATCATCATATCATCAGAATCTGCTCAGCGTTCAGGATCGCTGAACTGCAGAGAGTCCGACAGTGTCTCACGCAGAGCGATTCTGTAATTTGTACTAAATTGTACCATATCGTCACAGGTGTTAATTAAAATATGTGAAGACTCAATTTCCTATCACGTCTTTGGAGACTGTAAGCAGTCAGGCACTGACATCTTGGCATGTGACCAGCAAACAGCAAGATAACAGCAGAAGTGCTCACTCATTAAATGTTACATCATTCAGACAGCATCCTCTCAGCAAACTCACATTACATCTCAAACTGCTTCATTACCCACAGTCTGTTATTTTATTATTGCATTTCATTAAGTTATACTTTAAATAAAATATAAATGCTTCACAAAAAAGGGGATGTGAACAGCATTTAGCAATGGAGTCAGGGTGAGGACAGAGGAAGTCCATCCATCCATCCATGTTCTGAACCCGCTTGGCCTATTCAGGGTTGCAGGGGGTCCGGAGCCCATCCAGGAAGCTATGGGTGCAACTTAGGGAATAAACCAGGATGGAGCGCCAACCCATCGCAGGGCAGAATCACCCTAGCTGAACACAAGATAACAGTCCACATTCTCAGACAGCCGACCTCAAAATGCACCTCCATGACACAGACAGCCTAGACTGACACACCGGCTGCTCACTTAAAGGGCCAAGTCACTTATTAGTGGCCAGACTGTGTGCGTACACTTACACGGTTTGTACATTTGCCAGTATATATCTCTGGAAAAAATTAAGAGACCACTCTATATTTTAAAAAAATCTGCATGGCAGAGGCAGGCTGCTTCCAGGCTCAAAGACAGAAATACACAAAAACAAGCAGTAGCAGGAGACACTGGCAGTGACCAGAAACCAGCCAGGTGGAGGGCAGAAGTGACTTTCCAATGCCAGAGATGACCGTCGACTTATCTGGCAGAGCCTCATATTGTAAATCAGAGCATGTCCTCAAGTGAGCTTCAAGAAGAACGGGAAACATTAAGTGCAGGTGTGACGTGCACTGCTAGGACAGTTCGTAACAGGCTCCTAGAAGCACAAATGAAGGAGCATAAAGTAAAGCATCAGTGAGAAGCAGGGAAGAGCCAGGCTGAAGTTTGCAAAGAAAAAAAATATATATTTTACACAGGCGCACACCCATAAATTGAGAAATGAGTGAAACTGGAAATTTTATTTCAGTCTCTTATTTTTTTCCAGAGCTGTACGTTACTTTCTTTATTATACTGAAACTTTCAAGTAAAATGACTTTTACAGTGCAGTATCTTTTACTACTGTATACTGGTTCACCAGTATACCGATGCCCGCAGAAGACCAGGCCACTGGTTGTAAGCTGCATTTAAAGTGGGCTATTGCTGTGCCAAAGTGTAGCTCAGATGAGCTCAGCTCATAGGCTCACAGCAGCGTCAGTCATCTCCATCCTCGTCCTACTATTGGTTGTCTGCACACAGTTCCATCTTCAATCCAGAGCCACCTCTGCTTTTCTCAGGCCCCGGTTGGCTGTTGGACAAGACGTCCACAGAGAAGCTGACCCTCTTGGAATGGAACATGCTGTATGTGTTGTCAAACTGCAGCACATCTAGAGAGGAAAGAGCCAATTTGGTTTGACTTTTCACTGACATTCTTATACAGTCAAACAATAAGCAGGCCTGATATAAGGTATGAAAGTGTCACCCCATCCGTACTCACAGACACCCGGATCGGCGCAGGTGAGTAAGTTGTCCTCAGGTACCAGGTGGGCATTATACCGCTGACTTGGCAGCACCGTCACCATCTCTGCCGCTGTCTGCCTCACCCCCAGCTTGGTCTTCATGAAGACCCCGAAGCCAATGTCTCCCCCGTCACTCGCAAACTGCCACCTGGGCAGAGGAGAACGGCGTGGCTGCAGACCTAGGCCTGCTGGGTTCGCCGAGGCGGGAGTTTGACAGACCGACGCTCACCGCAGCATGCAGCCTGGAAACAGGATCTCGTACTCCAGCTGGTAGCGGCATCCGCGCCGGATGGAGACCCTGTGCTCGTACTGCACCTTGACGGACTCCTGCACATGGTACGTCCTGGGCACCTGGCCCCCAAGCCGCACCTGGTGCCAGAAAACGCATCCCACGTGTGTCACGGTATCACGATAAGAGGGGGAAAAGGTCAGCATCTAAATCCACTGACAGTCAACACAATGAATGTTCCTTTAGCTGAACTATGGAGGCTGGGACACTCACCACATCCATCACTGCTGTGGGAAATCATGTACTTTGAATCATTTTCAAAGCTTGGTACATGGACTGAGGTGTCAGACCTGCAGATTCGTAGTCTGTTGGTAGAAAGTGTCTGAACTGGCCAATCAGATGTTTGTTGTGATCATGGATTGCTGGTCTTATGCATCATAAAATGTTTTGATTAATGCTCAAAGGGGAGGATTGTGGGAAATCACATTTTTAATCATATAGTCTTACCAATATGTTTCTGCACTACCTTTACACATACTTTACACATACTACATTAGCCATACTCCTCATTAGATCCTCAAAGCTAGCAGAGACATCCACAGCATCCCAAAAGACCGAGATGAGAGTGCGGTACACACATGTACTCAAAAGACTGAGGGCACACATTCACTGGACGTGACATTTCTTTTTCTGTGACATCATCTTTGTGAGACACAGGTACAGGGCCTCAGAGCCGGCGGTTTGACTTTCATGCGAGATGTTTCAAAACCAACAGTTACAATGCAGTAGGTGACAATTAGTGCAGTTAAAAAGCACTGCGACAGTCCTCCGCATGCGGTGTGAAAACTGAGCAGGGAGTTTTCATCCTTTGCTGCACGAGTCCACAGGCCTGTGAAATCTGCTTCATTTATTTGCCTGCAACCTGGTACACTACAGTTACAAAGAGAGTGTGAGAGAGAGGAAGGGGGAGGGGGAGGGGGGCTTGGCTTTCCCAGCCGGACAGCTGCAGACGGCTTTCAGAAGCTGTGTCTTGGTGTTGCACAGACACGCACTCATCCGAGAACGTCTCACACATCTGTTCATTATCGGAAACAAGAAATTGGGTCTCAGAGCTACCGCTTGACCCTCCTTTCTGGAACCTTCTGAATCAGACCTGACACTCCGGAGGTTTGGACTGGACACCCATGATGCAAATGAGCAGATTTCACGACCACGTCAGCTGGATTGTCCTTCAGCTACAACCTGACTAGTTTATGGACAATAATGAGGACACTACACTAAAAGCAAGCCGCTAACTGCAGACGTCCATTTCCAGGACACAAAGCTGAACTAGGACAGCATGTGCGGAACTACACTATGTCAGCACGTCTTATAAAATCCTCACATGAAACGATTCAAACATCAGAAAACCTCAAGCTGCCTGACACACTGTCAGGGAAATGGGGTCCATTTCTTAATCACTGGGGAAAGAAGTTCAATTTCTGTCCATAGCCGAGTCCTCCAAGAAGGTAGCTCCTCAAAAGTGTCCCATAAGGGATCCCTCCTGCCACAGCATGACAGAGAGTAATCCTCTGGTCCCGGCAGGCCGCTTATCTGTGCATCTATGGGTACAAGGAGTCACATCACGCCCAGTCAGGCAGCTACCAGACCATTAACCAGCATGCTTTGCACCTCACAGCCAGAATAAAGTCAGAGATAAAATAAATTAACTGGCAAATTTGGAGGATTTCCTCAATTAAAATACAAAAGTAGGCTCTAACATACAGAGCACTATATATCTTCATATATTCACAGCCTGTAAAGCCACGGTCTGTACTGGTCCCAGTCAGAGCCCTGCTCCCAGTTAACTGGCCTTCCTCCACAGAGCTTTTCAGTGATCCCAAATCAAACAGAGAGAGGGTGAGCATTTGTCAGGGGATGTCGGTTATGGAAAAAAGGATGGCATCCAGGCAGACAGCTTCTTTCCATGTTGGTTTTGATTCTTATCAAAATAACCAAGTAACCAAGTAATGAAATCTTATTGAGTAACTGAGTGTATTATTGTTGCCTGTTAAGAGTTGCTGTTCCTTGATTACAAATTCACTTAGCCAACAAAACTACAGTGCTTTGCTTATTAAATTATTCACAAGTATAAAAAGAATGCTATAGGACACTGCAGAGCACTGCAGGACGCTGGCAGACAGTGTGAAATGCTACAAGACACTGGCAGACAGTGCAGAATATTACAGGACAGTGCTGAATGGTTCAGGACACTGGCAGACACTGTGGAATGCGGGAGAGGGCAGCTTCAAGGGGGTCAATGAGGCAATAACCTTTAAGACCTATGAGGTCATCACCAGTGGGCTGAGACAGTAACAGTCAGCCTTCACACAGCCTACATTAATCTTACGTATTACACACCAACTGGTGTGTGTGTGTTTGTGTGTGTGAGCAGGAATACCTTACACAATGTCCCCACAATGTGATGTATACCCATTTTTTAACTCAATTTAATAAAAATGTGACTGCAATGAAAAAAAACAAAAATGCAAAAACGCTTGTATTTTGCTTGCTTACCTATGGTTATGGTTAGGTAGGGGTTAAGGTTGTCATAGTTAGCATTAGCATTTTTCCCCATAGAAATTAATGAGCGGTCCCCAAAAAGATGTGTTTATCTGACGTGTGTGTTTCTGAAGTTTATATGGGATACGAGCACAGTGCCATTTAATGAGGCCCAGAGGCATCAGCATCTTCGACCCAGAGACCCCCGAGGCACCGGGGGAGGGGGGGGCTCGTTCACCCACCAGATGCATGTGGCCACTGTTGGCACCTTCACTCACTGTGAGCGTTTATCAGCCCATGCTGTGACAGACAGCCAGCCTGCTTAACCACCAACAGGGGGCGCAAGCGGGCCTTTTATCAGGACACAGTGTGAAGAACAGGCATGTGAAGGGCTGTAGGAGAGGACCAGCGGGGCTGGAGATGCTGGGGTTGGCTACAGTCATGGCGCACCTCCCCCGGCCCGCTTCGACTCACCCTGGTCCTGCAACGCGGGTCCCCATCGGGGTCTGTGAGGGTGCCGCCGTACACGACGGGGAGCTGTTCAGGCTCAATGTACTTCTGCAGCACTTCCTGCCAGTTAGCTACGGAGAAGAGGGACAGGAGGGCATGAGCGCCATCATCAGGCGCGACCGTGCCCGGCAGATCCCAGGGCCGCCTCGCCTCGCCTCACCCCCCATGACCACGATCTTGCTCCGGGTTTCCTCACTCAGGAAGTGCTTGACGAGGTTGTAGGCCACGGGGAACATCTTGGGGGCTGTGAAGGCACCGTGCAGGGGGAGTTAATCGGACCCCGCCCCCTTCCCACAGGACCAATCACAAGCTTCCAAACACAAGGTGATACTGCACATTACAAGGAGTCACCTGCCTTTGATGACAAACAGCCTCTTCAGGCCTTCGGGGTAGTTCTCCTCAAACATTGTGAGGACCTACAGGGACAGAGTCCAGTCATTGTTTAAGTGACCAGCTGCACTTTGGATCCTCTGCGGTTCTGAGGGAAGGGGGCTGGTGCCCCGACACGTCAAGGCCGGCTATTCGTGATGGCAACGCCTCACCTCTCCGTAAGTCTCGATGGCTGGCTTCCACAGGTGCTTCATGCCCAGGCCGTCACAGTCGTAGATCATGGTGATGGAGTCCACTACCTTCCCGAGCTGAATGACAGGAAGTCACTGATGCTCGCATACAAAGCCAAAAACGACCTGGCACCATCCTATCTAAAAGACCTCATCACACCCCGCACTGCACCACGATCTCT
>JAABNX020000046.1:21863512-21877540 GCA_015163995.2 Mormyrus lacerda | reverse complement strand
GGGCCCATTACAGCAGGGGGACCGGCAAATTGTACTGAGCGCCCATTTTTAAACAAACCATTACGGCTGACTTACTTCTCTTTCCAGCCTTTAGCGTAGCTGCGGCGTAAGACGATGCGCACATCACCAAAAATGCAACTTATACTCCTCTCCACGACGCTATAATCGCCACAACCCTGATCGGTCCTCTTGGTAAAAAAGGGATGAAACACTGACTGCCATGGTTTCCACAGTCCTTTACATACAAAATTAGAGATTGGCGAAACCTCAGATTTTTCTTTTCGATCCAACGTTGGAATCGTCCATGCCATTCCCGATATTCAGTGCTGACCCAAACCCGACGATAAAACTTAACGCAGGGGGATCATGTCCTACTTCATTTATTAACAGGCAAATATTCAGAAGAATCGATATTTTTGCATCGATCCGCACATCCCTATGTACTTGAAGAGAGATACACGATTTCACCAGGGTACAATTGCAACGCAACTCTTACTGCTCAGATGAAATGTTATTGAATATTAAGTTAGCTAAAATCAAATTACAGTACTCTCAAGTTATATTCGAAAATTTAGCTTGTGATAGTCATATTGATGTGTAATAATTTAAATGTATTTACTTTTTATTAACAAATCTATCTGATGAATGACTGATTCGGGCTCTCACCTTGCACTCCCTGGGAGAAACGCCTAGACTCGCCTGTGCAACAGCTTGTTAGCTTCAATTCTGATGCTGGAACACGATTATTTAGATCTGAATATGTTATTTTTAAGAATAAATCCTAATATTGAAATATTGTACGCGTTATTTTGCCTGATATTTAAATGCTAAATATTTACATTATTATTATAGGACTACCGCAGCGGCATCGGTGGACGTGTTATGAGCTTTCAGGGCCACCGTAGTTACGGGATTGGCCCACCTGATTTTCTGATTGCTAGATCTTTGAGTCGTGTGAATTTAAAAGGATAGATTGCTTAGTGTAAGATCAATATATTTGAATTAATGGTACCTTTTACATAAGTACTTTTAAAACTAGGTATTTTTTTACTTTGAGTAGCATTTTGGTGTGGTATCTGTACTTTTACTGTATATGAAAATTAAATAGACCTTTTTGCACCACTTTTTTGCACACTTTCTACCTATACTGCCTACCTCAGTACACCGCAGTGATTACCATCTATTAGCGTACGAGTGTATGAGCTTTTTTGGCTCTTAGCATAATGAAGTGGTCTACCTAGTAATCCATGTAAGAGTATCCTTGGACTGTACTCTAGTGTTGGACTGCAGGCTGTTGTATACAGTTTATTGTTTTTCCATGTCCCATATATGGTATAGGACTGTGATAGCATAACTTACTGATGGCCTCATCCCAACTAAGACATTTTTTAACTGTCTTAGGAAACAAAACTTAGCAAGTTTTGCAATTTCAATGGTTAGGTATACACTCTCTGGTTACTTTATTTGGTAACACCATGCTAGTACTGGGTAAGTCCCCTTTTTGTATTCAGAACTGCCTTAATTCTCCATGGCATATATTCAACAAAGTGCTTAAAACATTCCTCACTTTGGTCCATGTTGGACATGATACTAAACCCCAGATTCCACCACATCCCTTAGGTACTTTACTGAAGGGAGATCTGGTGACTGTGGAGCTCATTTGAGTACGGCGACCTCACCGTCACGTTCAAGAAACCAGGCCTCAAAGAGATGAGCTTTGTCACACGGCATGTTTTCCTGTTGGAAGTAGCCATTAGAGGCAGGGTACAAGGGATGGACATGGTCAGCAACAGTACTCAGGTAGGCTGTGGCATTTAAACGATGCTCAGTTGGTACCAAGGAGCTCCAAAGTGTGCCAAGGAAATGTTCCCCACACCATCACACCATCATCAGCAGCCTGAACTTGTGATACAAGTCGGGATGGATCTATGAGCTATGCTCATGTTATTTATGCAAAATTCTGAACGTCACCTCAAACTCTATGCTCCACTGCATACCCTGGATGTGATTAGTGGCTATTTGAGTTACTGTTGTCTTTCCATCAGCTTGAACCGTTGCCACCAACATGGGTCACTGGATGTGTTTTTGGACGTCCATTCTCTGTATGCCCTGGAGACGGTTATATGTGGAAATCCCAGGATGTCAACAGTTCCTGAAATACTCATACCAGTCCATCTGCCACCAACAATCATGCCACTATCAAAGTCACATAAATTGACTTTCTTCCCCGTTGCAGTGTTTGCTGTGAACATGACCTGTATCTCCTAACCTGTATCTGCCTGATGAATTGTGCTGCTGACATATGATTGGCTGATTAGATATTTGCAAGGATTAATTGAACAGGTGGTACGTAATCAAGTAGCCTTGAGTGTATGATTAAAAATCAGTCCAAAGGTTACTACTCCTGCTTTTATGTAAGCACTAGCTGCTGTGCTCTTCAAGTCCATTTATAATAATTTTTGTCCTTGATGAGTCACTTATGGTGCGCTTGTGAAAAAAGTATAAAAATAAGTGAGGTGGAGGACAGCAAAGAATTGGTACCGAAAGCCATTATTTATCTGCTGTGTGGAAATAATTAGGACTTTACAGAGACTATAACAAAAATAAGTGCCTTCTCGGCACCGCTTTGTTTCTGTCAGCACAGCTCGAGGCAATACCAACAACTAATTTGACACTCTGATGGTATTAAATAAGGTTTGCTGGCAAAATGTGCAGAGGTATCAAGTGGTTTAAATGGTGTAGCCTACAATGCAGGCTACGTAGATATAGCTATACGGATAAGTCCGATGCACGGACCTAGCCGTAAGGGTTGGGGCTGGCAGCTGCCCTCGTTATATTACTTTACTGGGCTGGTTTGATGGTATGAGAACAGTCCAACACACGCGTTTAGTATTACAGTATATACGAGGAATCTGAAACCACTTCGCTGGCATATTTTCATTATACCAGTGAAAATGGCTTATTGTGTTTAAGTTTTCCTGACCCGAATACCGCACCGGAAATAAATACAAAAAACACCTGTGCTCATACTGGAATGAATCATGGTTGGTTTTTAAATAGCCACTGCCAAGCATATAGTGTCACCTGGAATGATTTCCAAGACACTTCTAGAATTGCGCTATTTTAATTATACCACGTTATCCTCTGGAATATGATTCAGGTCTGTCGCATTTCGACTGCTCAATGGCCAGCATGAATACAGGATGTCAGTAACACATAGACTACGTTCGCAAACCGAGGGTAGGGGGTGAAACACCGCTTTCAGGGGAGCTGTTTCCCTCCCCCCCGTAGTCTCCCCAAGTGCCCGCTAGATGGCAGTCTCGTTTCCTCCGTGTCTGTTCCGGGGCACCCGGGAAGCCTTTCTAATGTTTACATGGTCCAGCTGAACTAGCCGGGCAACGCCGGCACACGGTAGAGCTCAACGATCACCTATTATAAGAGCATGGCAGCGGACGGCTGCCGCCGTGTTGTCCTGCTACCGGTTGTGCTCTCCTCGCTGTGGCCGTGCATAATGGTGTCCGCCCAAAGCCTGGCCTCCGTGGAGGTGTTTTTCAAGGATCGCCGGGTTGTACCCACCCTCTTGCAAGGAGAGGTCATCGAGGGCAGCTGGGCTGATCATCCACAACGGGACGGTGATCCGAGAGGTGCTGAACTTCCAGGGAATGTGGAAGGGAATCTGCGCGTAGTGAGTACCGCTTTTACGCCATCGGGTCCCTCACGTTCCTCCGTGCCCCATCACTTTACCGTTCCCACATACTGCCCCGTACTCCGTCCGTTTCTCTGTCCCGCTCGTTTCTATAAACATTATAAGGAAGGCGGCCAATCATATAGGTGACATAGACAGCCACCTAGGTCGCCAACTTCAACAGGTGCGTAGACCTGCTAGCCAGTTTGTCACTGTTGCCAATATTTATTTATATATATAAAAATACAACTATTATATGTTATTATGGGACGGATTGGTGGTGCAGTGATTAGCACTGTCGCCTTACACCGGAATCTGGGTTCGAGTCTCCACCAGGGTTCTATGTGTGTGACGTTTTAATGTTCTCCCTGTGTCTTTGTGGAGTTTGCTCTGGGTACTCCGGTTTCCCCCCACCGTCCAAAAACATGCTGAGGTTAATTAGAGTTGCTAATTTGCCTGTAGGTGTGTGTGTGTAAGAGTGCGCCCTGAGTTGGGATAGTGACCCATACTGGGTTGTTCCTCGCCTTGTGCCCATAGTCTCTGGGATAGACTCCAGCCCCCCTGCGACCCTGGAAAGTCACAAATGGTCATGGAAGATAGATGGATAAAAGTCATTATTAAAAATGATTTTCTCCACTGCCATAATAACAGAAAACTGTGTTCAGTATGCGAACCCGTGACATACATATAGTGCTGAACGTTTACTACACGCTTGTCAGGTATAATCTTATAGTATTCCTGCGATGTCCTACAGGTGCGGGATGACAGTGTCGATCTCCAAGACCAATCAGAAGCCAGTGAGCCTTGGATAGGTGTGGTTCCGGTCCAGATCGGAGAGAGTGAAGTTTCAAATGGGAACCAGGAGTCCTTCGCAGCCACTGTGGTGAACAGGGTCAGCTTAAAGATGGATGAGTTAAACCCATTTCCCAGCTTAAAAGAATGTGGAACCGGCTGAGCTCTACCCTACAGACTGACCACTGATGTTCACTGATAATTAAGGAACGTTTCATGTTTGCATGAAATCCCACTGGTAACAGAAGATCACAGTGAGTTTGGTGCTTTCACTGTCACCTGCAGATGAAGCGAGCCTTGGTCCTGGGAGCATCTGCCCTGCTGATCCTGGCCTTCAACCAGAATACTCTGAGGGAGGTGCGTCCAGCTCGCTCCTCCGCACTCTGCAGTGGTGTCCTGGACTTGGTAACTCCCCCAGCGGAGGGAGCTGCCGTCATCTTGTGTTGCTCGTTACAGATGGACCTCTCCCAGGTGCTCTCCAAGCCGGTGGTGGTGATCCAGACGTCGGAGAATGTCACCAAACTGCTTGGCGCTCTCCTCAGGTACGATGATATATTTGGTAATGCCCACGCACACCCCCCTTCGACAAGGCCGTCGGTGACAGGTGCGACGCTGTTCCTCACAGGGGTCTTCGTGCCACAGCTAAAATCACATACAGGACCCTGGTGCAGGAGAACCTGGTACGAGGCAGCCGCTCGCTAGATTAAGGTGATGATGGGGGGAATCTATGGACGTGAGCTGTGCTTCTCTGTAGGGGGCCACCTTGACGCTGTGGTCCAGTTGTGGACGGTCCCGAGGGGGCCTGTATGGAGAGTGGCAGGGAGTCATCTGCACTGGGGAGTCCAATTCCCAGGTCCAGGTAGGCCTCCCTGAACCCGACGGCCCCGAAAAGACCCCGCTGGTCCTGGGGGCGCCTCTAGGTGGCAGTCACGCATCCAAATTGCTGTCTAAAAAAATGCTGTGCTGTGACTTCGCTGCCCCACTTTGCGTTGACAGAAGTACCTGCAGCAGCTGTGGGACACAGTGCTCCTGGTGGCCACAATCCTGTGCACGGGGGTCATCGTCCAGGCGCACTGGCAGTATCGCGGCCAGCAGGGCGGCGACAACCTGGAGGTGCGGCACATACCCGGCGCCGCCTCCCAAGGCCGCATCCGGGGAGGCCGTCTCCGCGTGTCTGTGAGCCAGATGGCCGCTCACACCTCTGCCCTTTACAGCTGCTTCCAAAGCAGGATGTCTTGAAGAGGCTGGCAGCCCTAAAGACGAGGAAGTACCGCCCACGACGTGACGGCGGCCAGGGAATGGAGACGGAGGACTGCGCCGTGTGCCTGGAGCAGTTCCACAACAACCAGGTGTGTGGTCCACCTCAGAGACTGCCTCTCCGAAGGATAGCTGTAGATACCTGATCACGCATTTAATTAACAAAGCAATTACCCGCTTAATTACCAGTATAGCCCAGGGGCTAGTGAAGTATGCAGCCTTATGAACGATGCACCGAGCTGCACTCCACGTTTCCCCGCAGTGCCTGCGGGTGCTGCCCTGCCTGCATGAGTTCCACAGGGACTGCGTGGACACCTGGCTGCTCCTGCAGCACACCTGCCCACTGTGCAAGCGCAGCATCCTGGGTGAGTGGCGCTACCTGGCTGTGGATGTTAAGAACTACTAGGATTTTTCCTGCTTGAATTGTTACCCTGGCTACCCTCCATAATGCCTGCTTCTCATCCTTTTAGGTAACTTCTGTAAGGACAGCTAATGGCTTTTGCCTGGGATGTGACTGGACTCACAACGGGATTGAGCGCTGAACCCCACCCCTGGTGCTCTGAACCTTGCCCTCTGCCCTTTGGCCTCTGTCCCCCCCCCCCCCCAGGAGGAGAGCATCTGTGTGGTGTGTGTGCGTGCATGTCCATCCGTCCGCCCGCCCTGGCACTGTCAGGGTAGTGTGTAGGCCATGAGGCTGGCTCCCCCGTTTTGTCGTACATCCTGTTTGTCATGGCAGATGATTAACCCTTCATTGTCTGAAGTCGCAGGTCCTGGCAAACCGTGTGCCTGTACGCAAGCCGAGGCCACGCTGGGCTACAAATTTTTGATAATATTTAATACTATTCAGTATATTTTGTAATCTATATTGAGATTTTGCATGGTAACATGATGCTACGGCCGTTTTGGGCTGCGACCCTCACAGAAAGGAAGTGGTATAAGCGAACCTTGCAGGTACCTAAAAAGTGGTGGACATACACCCAGCCGAGCGCCGGAGTGTCAGTCCACACTAGGGCAGCACGATATGAGATCTCAATTATGACAAATGCAGTCATCACCAGGGCTTTAATGACAGGCGAAACATTTCGCAGGAGGACAGCTTTTTTGGTTCTATACCAATGTTTACTTGCACTCACAATTGGTAAGCAGATCAGTATTATACCTAAAATCTTTATCTGTATAAATTCACCACATCCTTATGTTTAATAAACATGAGGGACTTTACACTGCAAAAAGTACTGCCGTAACCCTATCTCCCCTTTCAAAAGAAGCCGTCTCTCTCTTCTCCGCCACTTCAATGCTTAGAAATCGCCTCTATGCTTTAGTTAACAGTAATACAGGGCACTCTGCTAACCGAGTTTAATAGGCGCAAGAATACGCAGAATTCACAGATGACCAACTTAGGGGCATCAAAATATGCATCTCATTAATATTTCCAGCATACTCCTAATCTGCTGACCAAATCGTGGGTGAAAATAAACGTCCATATAGCACGAAAAGCCAGCATCCGGACAAATGTTTTGCCCGCTGTCTAAAGTCCCGGCGATCATTGTGCACGCGGCATACACTGGCGAGGAAATCGAGGTCCGATAGCATGCAGGCCTGGTCTACCCACCTCTGCTGGCTGTTTACCAATGTGATGTAAAACTGCACTCCTGGACCCTGACACAGTGAGGCGCTCTCTCCGCTCCCGGAGCGGCACCGACGCTGCCCCCATCTGACAAAATCCAGTACAGCGTCAGAAAGCGCACATAATTTATTGTACCCACAGATACATACCCGTTGGAAATACCTCCCACGTAACGAAGAACATTCTCCGGTTCCTCCGGCTCGGAAGGCCGTGTCCATGTTTCACGGTGCGCGCGTCAGCCGGAGGGGTGCTTGTCAGACGGGGCTCTGACCCCATTCCTAACCGATGTACCTTCTGTCCATTAAACATCACAGGGAGTCCGTTTAATGTCAATCTAAGTGTTTACATCTCTCTGCTGTTTAATAAATGGATCTGTTACAAATTTTACATTGTGTCTGTTAGAAATCATTTCCCTCTAAGGGACAAATCGGCCCAAAGCTTAAATCTCTCCCCTGATATAACGGCAGTGCATCATCCCGCCGTCATGGTGGTGGGGGGGGGTGATGCCCCTCAGGATGGGATCATGCCTTTGCTTCGCTTGCGCTCGGCCATCGCCCTGCGGTTGTGGTTGGCTCCTCGGCTCTTGCTGGCTTCCTTCCTGCGTCGATCGTGGATGGTCTCCTGGGTCTGACCCTGACCTTTCGATCGACCTACAACATGGCTGCCCGGTTCTGGCCTGAAACTGGAGCCGACGACACCAGTGAGGACAGTGTGTGTGTGTTTGTGTGTGTATGTGTGCGTGCGTGCGTGCGTGCGTGTCCAGAACTTAAACTGTTTCTTTTCATCTTGGACATTATACCCTGAGGATATAAACCTCAATTATATAAAAATCTATGACTGGCAATTATAGTATTTTGACTGCAAACAAAAGTATTTTGTTTGGTTACTTATGGTTAGGGCTGGGTAACGGTTACAGTTATCATACTTAGGGTTAGGGTTATGCCCACAGAGATGAATGGAGAGTCCCCACAATGAATGTGTGTAAGTGTGGACTCACCCTCTCTTGCTCTGCATCGCCGCCCTCCTGGCCTCCGCACGCTCCCTCAGCACCGCAGGATCCTCCACAAAGTGGTCCTTTTTCACCTGCGGAGGACAGACACAGCTGTGAGGACAGTAGGTCCCCCTCCCCACGCCAGCACCGCCTGAACCCCGAGGCCACGCCACACCTTCTCTTCCTCCTCCTCTTCCTCCTCTTCCTCAGCCTGGCCCTGCTTCCCAGATCGCAGGATCTGAGGGATGGTAAAGGGCCTGGGGGATGGAGGAGGATCTCAGATCATCTGGCATGACATTGTTCCTTATAAGGAGGCAAGGGGGGGGGGGGTCCTACCTGCGGTTCAGCACCTCCCCGTCTCCATCCAGGTCGTTGGCCCCCACTTGGTTCACGTCGTAGGTGTCATCATACTCGTCGTCGTACTCATCTTCCTGGCCTCCGGAAGCTTCCGCGCTCACCGGCACCTCGTCCACCACGGTCTCGTAGGCCTGGTAGCGCTGCCTCTGCTCCTGGATGTGCTGCTTGTCATTCAAGAAGGCGTGTGTGCTCAGCCCCTGCCTGCAGAAATGCGCGACGGGGGGGGGGGGGGGGGGTTTTAGCGTATGATTCTCCCTGCTGCCGCACCCGGATGGTCACGGGCCAGGTAGGGGGTGAGGGGCTTTTAATGTCAATTCTGTGGCTTAAAAGAAAAAAAGAAGTAAATTCCCACTAATTCTGTCACCTCCTGCCCTTCCAGACACGGGACATGTCCAGCTGATCCCGGCTGAAGACGTCAAATTCGTCGTCGTCAAACGCGTTGGACCTGCTGCTCAGGACGGGTGGCGGCTCCTCTTTCACGGGTCTGACAGATAGAGACACACGCAGACGGTGTCACACGCAGACGGTGTCCCTCTGCCAGTCTGCTGCGGCTGAGGTTAAGGCACACTTGTCCGTTTGCTTCTGAAAAAGCCACACATAAACTTCTGCCTCTTCATTTCTGTCCCTGAACTGTGGAAGCCTGTTGGCTTCACGATGCACCTTGGGATATGCTAACTGCTACCGATGACGGAACTTTCAATACACGGCGCAAAATTTCAGCTGATTGCTAGACGTCAAATCTCAACACTTACAAATCAAAATCATTTGCCTCACCTAACAACCATATTGTATATGATTTAGGTTTTCATTAATAAAGTTTTCATCGGTTTGCATTCATTTTTTGGGATCACTGCCTTCTTAATGATGCTGCAAAGGTACCCGTGCACAGCACTCTGGTGGCAGCCCGTGGGATACAGTACATTAAGCATCCTCGGGCTGCTGAGGGAGCGACCGGCGTGTTTGACCTTGGCAGAGCTCGGTCCATCTTGGCCAGTGCGGGGGTCAGCCTGTCCTCCAGGATGTTGTTGATGACCAGCTCCGAGCTGTAGCCGTACTCCTGCAGGCAGGCCAGGAGGAAGCCCTCACCCAGCTCAGGCAGCAGGTCCCGGATGTGAGACAGCAGGGACTCCAACTCTCCAGCACTCACTGTGACCGTCGCCCCCTGCTGGTGAGGCTGGGCGTCACATTGAGCTCATTTTCTTCCCGACAGGCAGGTCACTCTATCGAAGTCCGCAAGGTGAATCTGAGCTAAACTGTGTGTGTGTGCGTGTGTGTGTGGGGTGGGGTTGCTCTGAACGCACGTTTTCTCCTCGCTGTGGGGGCTCTGGGACCTCTGTGCTCCTCTGCAGCCCATCCGCCAGGGCAGGCTCCTCCTCTGCCCAGGCCTCAGCCCCATTCCCGGCCCCCTTAGGGTGTTCTGGACACGGCCGCTTCCTGCCCGAGCTCTCCCAGGCAGACAGCACCCCCTGCAGGATGTAGGATGTCCTGGTCTCATCTCTGTGCAAATGCCCATTAAGGCCAACGTGTCAGATACAAACATGGGATGGGGGGAGGCTGGGGGGGAGAAACGGAGGATACAGGGACGGGAACGCTTGCTGTAAGAGGCTGATGTCATCTGACACTGGGAACTGCTCGTCGTAGTCAGTCAGGAACCTGAGAGGAGAGAGGCTGCAGTCAGACGGCTGACAGCAAGGGGGCGCTCTCGGCCCAAGCTGGGTAGCCCACAGGTTCTGACCTCTTTTCCGGGAGGAGAGCAGTGACCGTCTGCAGGAAATCTTCCACGAACATCTGGATGTTCTCTGAACTGAAACAGGAATGTTAGGGTCCGATTAACCAGCAACTGCATCGGCCACTGTCCCTTACAGGCACAGGGCAACCATAAGTACAGAGAAATAAGCTGTGCAACAGGCTAGCTGACAGGAAGCACAGACATAGAAAGCAGTGCTATACTAGACAGACTGACAGCAAACACCGGCATAGAAATCAGTGCTGTACCAGATACGCACATACCCTTCCAGAATGGGCTGAAGGCATGTGTGTTGAAGAAGCAGATGGACAACCTCTGCCATCTTCCTGCGGGAATGAGAGACCCTCCTCCACAGGTCGTCCTGAAGGCTGGGGGCAGAGTAATGAGTCCATTGGACTCCCCGCCCCGTGCCGCACAGAACAGTCACCTGCAGAGAGCAGCACTGACCTCTTATCCTCAAGGTTCCTCTTTCTGACAGCCTGTTCCATGTCGGGTACGACGGTCTCGTAAAATGAGGCCAGTCTGAAAATGAGAGACCACAATCCCACTTGGTGTCATTTATTCAGACCAGCAGCGAAACAAGTGCCCTGTTCACACCCACCTGTGAACAAAGTCGTGAGACCGGAAGGTGGAGCAGGCGAAGGGGAAGATGTCCAGGAAGGAGTGGATGGTGGTACAGGAGTCACACAAGTATAAGATCAGGTCCCCCAGATCCTGAACGCGACCAATCACAAGGCGTGAATTACTACCATCACAACTGCTCAGCTTCCTCACAGGACACAACTGTTGCCTTTTTAATGACCCGATATCTGAACTATGTTTATGTCACTTTCTATCTGCAATCTGATATCACTACCTGCATTACAGTGAGCATGGCTGACAGCACCTGTATGCACATGTGTGTGAGCAGTGCATCGTGGGACAGTCACCTTCTCGCTGATGCTCATGGGCGTCACCCTTGCTCTGGCCCCGAGTTTCAGAGGCTCGCCGGCAGAGGTTCCCTCGCTCTGTAGGCCACACCTGTCCAGGATCGTGTCCAGCACCTGTGGAAGGAGGTGCCAGAATGAGCCCGATGACCGTGAGGGATGGACCAGCCAGTGCGAGTGCCTGCCTTTGCCCATCATACCTGTATGACAGTAGGCACAACCTCCTCCAGGTCATTATAGTAGCAGGGCTGCTGAGTGAATATATTCTCTGCAGGACAAACGTACCACGATCAGATTCAGCAAGTGAAATTCCAACAAGACTGGACTTCTTTAGCTAAAGCTGTGGCTCAATTAAACCGTCTGGCACCGATTAAAGAACAAGGACTTATTTTTCTGGTTTTAAACAAATTGTGAACTAAAGGTGCCATCCTACCGATCATTTTGTGAAGCAACTGCGAGTTTCCTTTTCCAAACAGCACACACAGATCTAAGATCTTAGGAATGTCAAACAGGTAGTTGTTGTAGATGATTTCTCCAAACACGGCTGGAGTGATGAAGTTCTCCTGAGGACGAGTAGACAAAAAAAAAAAAAAAACATTCGGCAGCAGTGGGGCACAATCAATGACTGAAACAGAACGAAACACAACGAAAATTGACATGATGTTTATATGAGAAAACGCCCCACCTTGGACTCCTTGTGTGTGGCCATCCTGAGGAACGTCATAAAAACTGATCTGTGGAGGCGTTTCTGCATTTCTGCCACAGCAGGTGAGGCGGGCAGCATAGCGGGGTCCAGGCCCCTGGGGGCCAGGCGCAGGTACGAGTCAAGGCACTTCTGCAGTGACTCATCAAACACTACCTGCGAAGTGAAGAGGAGCCCTGAAGCACAACCAAGCAGGGGAGATGGCAAACAGCAGGCAAGGTAGGGTGTCACACCCACCTGGCACCAGAACTTGTCATGTGGCAGAGTCAGGAGCCATTCTAGGTCATCGGCAATGAACTGAGCATGCTCCAAAAACTCCCCCACCAGTGCTGGGGAGCACTCTATGGGTGGGGGTCTGTAAGCGATGAAGCATCGGTCCTCTTTGCGATCAGGGTGCTGCAGAACCAGAGCAGATAACTCAGAGAAAAGTCCACGTAGAGATAAGCAGTAAGACAGCCAGGCAAGAGGTCCATCACTCACCAGCGCCGGGAGGGAGCGTTCCCCGCCCTCGGTACCGCAAGGCTCCGTTACATGCTGCTCATCCAGTGGTGCTTTCCCACTCGCCATCGCTCGACGAAACACGGAATCCACACTAAAAAATCTAAAAAGCACAAGATAGCTGTCGATCGGGCTGTCATCGCGTATCAGTGAAAACATTAACATCAGTATACCTAAACTACACTGATACCGGAAATATTTAAATAACTTGAATATCATCACTCTCTTTGAGACAAACATATATGGCGAAGTCTACTTTGCTGGACTGCACAGATGTTCCTGACCCATCTGCGGAAAGTTACCTACCAGACTTACGTACATTCACAGTGGAAACGGCTACGGCGAACCGGACATTCGGTATAACAACGCAGAGCATAATATACATACGGAAGACAAATCAATACCTTACAGCTCCACGGATTAGTTACACCACCTGTCAATGAACCTACTTTTATAGGAGTATCACTCCGTCAGCTCCCCAGATCAGCACACGCATACGTCCGCTTTTAGCATCACTTCCGCCCTCTTATTCGTTGGTGGCATCAGTTTCGCCGCCCGATGCAAAAGACACTTGGCGCCCTCTGCCGTTCATATAGAGGCAATGTGAGGCTAAAAATTCCTAAATTAAACTATAATTCCAATAGTGTGAAACCAGATATCTCACATCGCCATCCGGCGCACAAGGGTGTGAAACAAAATATCAAATAGAGTTCTGGAGGGAAAATTGACCCACTACATCGCTTAGCAAAATATCTGCCTTGCAGCGCGAAACTAGACAATCCATAATTCTACACAGGTTTTTGCAAAGTATTCTTCTCTTTTAAACAGATGATAATAAACACTAATTTGTTAATCTGAAAACACTTTGGTGGGATCAGTTGAAGTCTCTCCCCAATGTTAACCAGAGAAATGACCCATATAGCATATCCATATTACACAGCAGTTTCAGATAATCAGAGATCGTGTCACACATCTTTCTGCAATGATATAATGTGTTTTTATATTGGACAACCATGTTTTCGCAACATATCAAATGTTTACTTTATAGTTAAACTAGAAATATCACAATACTCTCCAAGAAATGTTCTGCATCCCGTCCAGGGTGTTCCCCGCTGTGAGTGAGATAGGCTCCAGGTTCCCCTGCACTCCTGACCATAATAAGCGCTTTGAAGATGGATGCAGGCAACGAAATCTAGCAAATTCTTTCTGTCCACTAAAGGAACAGGACACATAAAAACCGGAAAACATAAATGTAATTGTATCTTTCCATAATCCAGTTTTTCTCAACCCGGCCCTCAGAAAAGGTCCATCTTTTTCCTCCCGACCAGCTCCCAGTAATGTAGATTATCTGGCAGGGAACTGGGAGGGAGGCAAAAACGTGGACCCTCTGGGGTCCCCGAAGACTGGTTTGAGGAACACTGCCATAAACTATGTTGATTTTGTCC
>JAABNX020000046.1:21835035-21852512 GCA_015163995.2 Mormyrus lacerda | reverse complement strand
CATCACTAATCTAAAGCAGAGGATCGCTGACGCCATGCCGCCACTGATGAGGGCGTGGTACTGTACAGCGAACATGGTGACATCACTAATCTAAAGCAGAGGATCGCTGACGCCATGCCGCCACTGATGAGGGCGTGGTACTGTACAGCGAACATGGCAAGAAATCCAGTACCGTCGTGATGTGTTTCGTGCAACTAATGGTGCCGATATAGAGGTGTATTAAATGACGCAAAAAAAAAAAAAACAAAATATATACGTCTCATTTTGTAATAATTTCCACATTTCTGTCTTTTCATTTGCCTTTGTAATAAATTTTTGAACTTCTGTTACAGTAAAATATTATGATAAAAATTCTACTGTACAATACAGTGCATCAAATTGAGAACCCTAAGGGGTTCTGCCCGTCGTCTCAGTAACGGGGCAGGTCCTCTGAGCCGCTGCTCTCCCGTCGGGTTGCCCGTCCGCCACCCCCCTCTGGACACGGGGGTGTATCCTGGCCACAGACCTGCTCATCTCCCGTCTCAATGCCCAGGACCTGTCTCTGCACCAGCTTACAGTACAGCCCCCCCCGGGCCATGAGTTCTCTGTGGCTGCCCTGCTCGGCCACGCGGCCTCGGTCCACCACGATGATGCTGTCGGCCTTCTCCACCGTGCTCAGGCGGTGTGCGATCACCAGAACTGTCCTCTTCTGCATGGAGTTGCTCAGGGCTTGCTGGACCTTGAACACGGGAGCAGAGGAGAAAGCTCAGTCAACAAGACTCCAGACTCCACAGCTCGAGAGTCACCGGGCACCGAGCCGTTAGAGGAGAGCTCGACCATCAATAACAAATTAACAATGCGTATAAAAATAGCTTAATGGAGTCCATTTATGTGATTAACATCAATGGCTTGAAGGTCACTGAAGTCTGTTTTTAAAAATGCAATCCACTCTCCCTGACCCTTGCGTGCCTCACATCTGCTGACCTCAGCATGCCCCCCCCCCCCAGAGTTTGCTTCTCCTCCCCCTATAAAATTCTGCACGGACCAGAGCGCCTCCGATTGCGGAACACCTGGCTGGGCACTGCTTCCGCACACAAAGGCGACATTATCCCAGCCACTCACCTCTCCACAGGAGGTGTTACCCCAGCCCTCCAGGGCAAAGATATTCACACTTACTATACCTGGTTAAACCACATCGCCTCAAACAATTAAAAAGTAGAAAAGGGGAACTGAATGACATCCTCAGATTCATGGGAGCCCCAAACCACCCACCCACTCACAATGTGCTCGCTCTCAGCATCCAGGGCGCTGGTGGCCTCGTCCAGGATGAGAACGTGGGGCTGCCGTATGAGGGCGCGGGCGATGGCCACTCTCTGCTTCTGCCCCCCCGAAAGCTGGGTGCCTTTTTCACCAACACCTGTCCGAGGGAAGCACACCGGCCATCAGTGCAAGAGAGTGAACGAGGCCTGACCACAGTATTATAACCATGTCATTTCCCCCGTGATGTTAAATTAAGCCGTGCATATTTCCTTTGTGTTTCCTGGCTCCAGCCCCCCCCCCCCCAATGTCCCTGTACTGGATTAGCACCTGAAAGATAGATGGTTGGATGGATATTGGCAGACATTGAAAGTGTCAGTTCAGTGTACTGTAAATACAGTAAACAGTTATACTAATGAAGGTGAAAGTACTGATGTGTGAGGGCCTGAGTATATGTCTGAGGCCTTTACCCCTAACCCTAACCCCCTTCACCCGCGGTCACGTCACCTGTCTCATAGCCGCGGGAGAGCCCACAGATGAAGTTGTGCGCATTGGCTTTGGAGGCAGCCTGTACCACACTTTCCATTGGACAATCCCCCAGACCATAAGATATGTTCTTCTGGACAGAACGGGCAAACAGGACAGGTTCCTGACCCACCAGTGCTATCTGGAAAATAATGACACACGAGGCTTTTCACAGGATGCCCACGGGCTGGACGGGTCTGCTGACGGTGGGGGTCCTCACGATGCCCTTACCTTGGAGTGTAGGTAGGCGTGCTGGTAGGAGCTCACGGGCCGTCCGTCCAGCAGCACTTGGCCCTCCTGGGGGCTGTAGAAATTCTCCAGAAGACAGACGCAGGAGCTCTTGCCGCTACCTGATGGTCCCACCAGGGCTGTGACCTGGCCAGGTCGCACCATGAAGGACACGTCCTGTGGGGAGCAGAGGCGGGTAATACCCCAGCTAACCATCTGCAGGCCTGTCATGTCGTTCGCTTAATATTGAGGATGAAGCCCGTTCGCTTAGAAGCTACAAGATCCTGACTGGTCTGACTGACTAATCACGATCTGACAAGACGCACCTTTAATATGGGAGTTTCAGGGCGTGTCGGGTAGGAAAATGTGACATTCTTGAACTCCACCACTCCTTTGCAGATGTCTGGGGCCTCCTGTCCATCTTGCAGCAGTTCGGGGACCCGGTTGATGTACTCAAAGACCTTCTCGGCTGCCCCGACCCCCTGCATCAACCCCGTGTAGACCGAGGCAATGCTCTGTTGTATGGACACATGGGGCGACAATGAAAAAAGCTTTAATGCTGTTCGTTATTTTAAACATCAGGCTGGAAGCTTGTACCCAACGGGCACGCTTCAGACCGATGGGAGTGTCCCGCACCGCTACGTCCCGGTCTGGGAAATGAGCGCCTAGGCGGGCATGGCTTACCTCCAAACACTCTCCCAGCTCCAGCTCATAGATGACAAAGGAGATGAGGGTGCCCCCGCTCATCTGACCCGACACTACCAGATGGCCCCCGTAGAACAGAATCCCCACCTGCAGAGCTAGCTCCGAGATCTGGGGATGAGAACGGGAAGACGGCTATCACCATTTCCATTCTCCGTGCCCGCAGCTGTCTTTGATGGATCACATGCATTATTAATGTAAATGAATGCAAGCACTGGAAGAGATTAAGGCCGGGAAGCCATAACGATCACTGAGAAGCCAAAAAGCTTGGGAGATGTTAGCCTACAGTCTACCCACCCCCCTGCCCAGGTTTCCTGAATAGTGAGGGTAGTTCGTACACAACTCGACCACATGAAGCAGGAATAAGCGAAGGCCTGCTTCTTGTTGAGCTCAAACATCTCCTGTAGCCTCTGGTAGTAAGTGTCGGCCTCTAGCTCCTCGGTGGCGAAGCTGCGAACGGTCTTCATGGCCGATATGGTCTCCTCAGCCACCTTGTTGGCCTGAGCCAATGCATTCTGCACCTCTTTTGTTAGCCTCTGTGGGGGGGGCAGTAATATGTAGTGGCAAACGTGAGCAAAAGGCCAACCATGTACTTACTCTGGGTTTACTTTTCAATTCACTCTTGAAAGACCATACTGAACATACCATACATTTCATGAGTAAATGCTAGAATAATGAATAACCTAGAAAGCAGATCAGCAACAGAGGCTGAAACCCGAGCAACGGTTAGGTTCCTGTCAGTGGAAGAATCATGTCAGAGAAGATGAATCCTGCCTTGTAATAGTCGCCGTAGAGTTGGGAGATGACGGCGATGAAAGGGAAGCCCATGATGGTGACCAGAGTCAGCTTCCAGGACATGCCAAACATGAAGACGCAGAAGCCCAGCGCCTTGACCAGACTGCGCAGGAACAGGTTGACGTTCTCCGAGATCAGGTCGCTCACTTGTGTGGTGTCCGACGTCAACCGGGAGATGATGTCACCTAGATACAGCAAAATTCTCTTCAGCTAACAGCGGCAGCCAACCTGAGCGGGCAGCTGGACCCCGAACAATGGGAATGCTGCAGGGTAAACACGGATAATGCTGTAGAAAACTAGCAAGTGTTCTAGTCGAATGAAAGAATCCATCAATTTTAACCTCATTGTTAAAAGCAAGAACATAAATTTGGATTGTGACAACATGATTATTTGGCAGGGAGTAGGGAGGTTGTATAGACCAGTCCTGATTATTGTGGGGGGGGGGGGAGTTATCCCCCATAATTTACTCCCATGGTTAAATTCCAAACAAAAACAGCCTAAAGGCGACGGAAATCACCTGTGTGGTTGGCATCGAAAAAACCAATGTCCTGACGCATTAGTGACCTGAAGAGAAGATTACGCAGGCGGATGTTTAGCCTGGCAAAGATGAGTGAGAAGACACCCCCTCGAATCCCTATAGCCAGCGAGCTATGAGGAGAAGAAGAGCGAGAGAGAGAAGGGTGGGGGGGGAGGGGGGAAGAGAGAGTTACATGCCAGAGGTACTAACATCCACAGTTGTTCTCTGTTGAAGTTTTGCACTTTTAAATGTAGAAAAGAGAACTTAACACAAAGGCCCATTTAAGTGGATAAATAAAATAATTCAGATGAATTTCTTCTTATTGCCCAACTGGACAGGTATCCCATGGAGAGTCTACCCCAACCCTGTGCTAGAAGCTTGGAAGATAAGCAGGTAGATGAATGGGCTTCTTCTTCAAGGTGTGGAGATAATGAAGATATGATGGATGGAATCACAAAGGAAGCTCCTGACTGATTACCTGACAAGTGCCAGTAAGGTGAGAGCGACCAAGGGCTGAGCGAAGTATTGCAGGCTCTTGTGGATGACAATGCCGTCGATGGCCTGGCCAGTGTAGTAGGGGATGAAGGCCTCACCTGCGAAGGCGGGTAACACGAGGGTCATACAGCCGTGTCGTGTCTCTATGCGGCCTGGTCTGACCAAGCTGTCGGAAAGTCAACATGCTGTGGGTTTTGGGAATTAGCCAGCTGAGAGGTCTCTCTCTCTCTCTCACACACACGCAGTATTATAGCAGCACTAATGAAGTGGTGTAATTAACTGCACACAGCAGGCACATAAGCGGCCTACTAAAGGGCTCATGTTCTATTTAAAAATAGACTTATTAACAAAGGACATGAGCTCCGGGGGCTCATGGGAGTTTTACTTACATAATAATGTTTTGAGGCCATAAGGGAAAATGGTTATCTCTCTGAACCAATCAATCAGATTATAGAGGGGGTGGGTCTAAGCAACTAGAGGAGGAGGGACCAAGACATCGGAATGGTGGGTCCCGCCTCCTCTATTTGCTTGGACCCGCAACTCTCTGATATGTTCTGCCCTCAGAACATTTTTGTGCAAGTAAAACGAATGCACTGCCGACACCCTGGAGGACTGGTGTGCGATCTTGGGTCCTGAAACCAGCTGTACCAGATCGCCCCCTAGTGGTGGCCAATCTTATCCGCAAAGGGCCGGTGTGTATGCAGGTTTTTGGAATAACCTGTAGGTCAGCTGGTCAATCCCAGGTGTGAGGACTCAAGCAGCCAAGCAGTCATCTAATTAGTGACCTAATTAGGGAGTTGCAGCGAAAACCTGCATACATACTGGCCCTTTGCGGATAAGATTGGACACCCCTGCCCTAGTGGGTCATCTTTTGGGGCACAAGCAGGGCAGTTGGCGGGAGCAGGCCGGACTTACACACAGCAGAGACGAGCAGGAAGAAGAGGGCGACTCCCAGAAGACCGGCATCCTTCCGGCAGTAGGACAGGAGGCGGCCCATCGTGGCCCCGGTGGTGGCCTGCTCCTTCTTCAAAGCCTTTGCTCCCCTACATTCCTCCTCTTCCTCCTCCTCCGAGCTGTTCCCAGCTGCCTGATCCAGCAGCCTTTCAACGTCTTCGCTGTCCCCCCCGCCTGTCTCGGCCCGTGGGATTTTGGAGAGAATACGCCACATGAACACCGTCCCCATGGCCGCCACGCAGGTCCAGATAAACAGGCTGAGGAACCAGGGCTCGTACATCATGCCGTCCTGCTCCGAGAACATCAGCAGCTTGGCCAGGGCATAAGCCATGACCACGAGGCACAGCAGTGAGTTCAGCGTCCCCAGGTCCCGCGTCCTCTGGGGCCCGTCCTCCCGGTTCTTATACACCCCAATCGAGGCCCCCAGGAGCAGCGAGACCCTGACCAGCAGCATCCCCCACAGGTCTAACGTAGAACGTAAAATGTCAAAGTCCCAGATGTCCTCTGCAAACGTGTTCAGATGGTCCCCATGGATGTAGAGGACAGTGGAAACCACTATGTCCACCAGGACGAAAAGGATGTTACAGCGCAGAGCGGACACCAGCTTCATTTTCCTTAAACTGGGTCAGGAAACTGGGGTTGAGGTTGGATCTCCCGGTATCAGTTTATGTCAGAACTTCACAATGACAGGAACAAAATGCTGAAAGCATCACCAAGTACAGCAAGATAAATATTCAAAGAATGTAACATTTGCAGTCAGATTTGTTGTTACCCCAAGCCCACTTTTTACATTTAGTGTCATATTCAAATTACTTTGCTTAATTAAAATTAAATTCCGGTGGAAAAACAGCACATTATATTGTCCATGCAAATCCTTTGTTAATCTTTTAAAACAGGTTACCGTCCCGTAGGCAACATGCCGATCTTAAAAAAAAAAAACGTTTTCGATTAAAGAAGCCAAATAACGTGCATTATTATAATATCGTAATACTTCGAGCATGATCCCAACAGAAACTCACTGATTTCCTGTCTGAATGTGGCGCGTCATCCCCTTTCTCTCAGGACAGGGAGGTAGGATCCACCGGAGCGCGGCGGGGTGACCGATGCGGAGGGTTTCTGCACGCCACTGCTCGGACAGCAGCAGCTCTGGGAGCCGGCTATGTAAGCGACACTGACTCCTCCTCCTCCTAACCACCGACTGCGTATGGTAGAGGCTACGAAGCCTATGGACCGGCTTCGGTTTCGAAACTATCGTAAACGTTCATCTTTCCTTGGTGATAATGCAGGAAGCGACCCCGATTGCTTCACAGAGCCCCCCCCCGTTTGTGTCTGCAGCCCGTCGGCGCACTTTGATCCCGGACAACGACGCGCGCAACCTATGGAGTCAGCGCACCTGTTCCGGCAAACCTAATAGCAGGTAAGTGCGCGTGAGCGGCGGCGTCACTCACACAGACCGCCCCATTGTGACACAGCATCTCCTAACTGCAAGCCTTATTGTCAGCGTCCTTCGCCATCACAGACCGCAAGACGAGTGAGGACCCCACACAAGACACTTACACAATCAGCATCGCCCGTTATTTGCAAACTCTTGAACGGTCTACAGTGAAGACAGAGTTACTCTTCCGGGGGTTTTTAAACTCAAATATGGTGAGCCGGCGAAATTAATATTATACTGAATCGTGTATTTCAAATACATAAAAAAAACTTTTAATGCATAACAAATTGTTCATAGTTTATCATTTACCACAGGAAGAATTAAAGATGAAACACATTGTTACAGAGAATATGTCATTTTTCAGAATCACACGCCATACTCTTCAAGAGTAAAACAAATTCTGCACTAACACTCAGGATCCGATTCATTCTTAAGTTCACTGAAAAGCAAATGCCGTCTGCTGTGATGGGGAATAAAGCTTGTTCACCGGTCCGTGTGCAGGTCTCTACATTCAACATCAGGTTTAAGAAGTGTTAAAAATAAATTCTCTCCTCTTGGAAATGTCCCCGGCAGAGTGTCACTTAGAATATTGCTCAAAGGATAATCTTGGGCAAGTTGGTAGGGGAAGTAATTTTGAAACTAATAACAAAAATGGTTAAAATGATCTTTTGACACAGTTGCTGTGCTGCAAGTACTACAGGGATCAGCCAAGGTACGAGACCACCTCCCGCGTTTCACTCCGACTTTGTCGACGATGGTCTTCTCCTCTACCCCTTTCAATAAAAATACTCATGACAGGAATAGGATTTAGCGCCATCACCATGTGAAACTGCGTGAAGATGGTCAGAGTCAGAACAACCCGGCTGACTTTAGTGATCATCTGAATGGTCAGCACCGTGTTTCGGCCGGCGTGACGAGGGTGGGGTCACACTCTTGCCCTCTCGTTGCTGGAGCTTCGATGCCCTCCCTTTGAAGGCCAGAGGAGATGCCCACTGCAGCTCCCTCCACCGTGGAGGCTGTCTGTGGACGTCAGGGATGGGCAGGGGAATACCCCAGGCCGCTTTTCTTGTCGGGGGTGCCGCTGTGCTCAGAGTCCAGCACTGCGTCCACAGGGAAGGGCAGGAGGAAGGCCTCCTTCAGCTTCTTCATGGCCGGCGGCTCTCCGGGGCTGAGCAGGGGATTCCCGGCCCTGGCCGACCGCTTGCCGTTCTTCTTCTCCTGTCTGTAGGCCGCATTCATGTTGGCGATGACCTGTAGGCAAGCAGAACTGCACCTTGGTACACAAATGCTTGACTATTACGATCTGCTATCCAGCAAGACGTCTGCTGTAGTATGCTGGCGGCTATGCTGTACCCGAGGCATGAATAAGACACACTAGTAGCCCAACAACTGTTAAAATTCAGATTTAATGAAACTCCATACCAGAAGATTAAAGTATTTTCCTCCCATCTCTGGTGTTTAGTGATAGCAGACGGCAGATTATCATCACGTCGCTGAAGTGTGACTCGGCAGATGCACAATATATTGTAAGTATTCTGCAGGACAGCTGTGACAAGGAGCCTCTTGACACGATAATAATTCAAAATAACTGTAATTAAATATGGGTAATCAGCTAACATACTAGCGTGGCGAGGTTCTGAAATATCTTCTAGTCACTATAGGGTTTGAATCATCTACACTAGTATCATGCATAAGTTTGGGCTTAAAATGTCTGTTACTGTGAATGTTTAAGTGAGCAGAAGATGAACCGATCACCAAAAGACAGAAAGTTAGAGATGATCCATCCATTTTCAACATTATCTGCAGGATTAGTGTATTATAGCCCAAACTTGAATTTTTATTACCACATAAGCAATATATATCCCTGTTCAGTTAATAAATTCAAATTCAGTTTCTTTAATTCAAGTTCAGGTAAACATATTCAAATTCGGACTCCTTAATTCAAATACAGGTAAATGCATAAAAATTCAAGTTTGATTAGATCTAGGCTCATTTGCTCTTCCTCAGTATCCCGGATGTTGTCCCTGTTTCTCTTAGCTTGAATTGATGTACCCAAATTTTCTCTACCTGAATTTTACAACCCAGACTTGAATTTTTATCAACACACAAGGAACATTAATTCAAGGTCAGGTAATAAATTTGGTTTCTTTAATTCAAGTACAGGTAGGCGCATTCAAATTCAGGGTCTGGTATTCAGGTAATGAAATTCAAGTTCAGATTAATGCATTCAGATTTGGGTAAATAAATTCAAATTTGGGATGTGGTGATTCGACGCCACGGCAGACCAAGAAAACTTTATGACAGAACTGCTCATTGGATTGCTAGACAGGCTAATAAAACCCTTGTTTCACTGCAAAAGACCTTCAGGACGATTTATCAGACTCTGAGTGGTAGTACACCATTCTACTGTGCAGCAACACTGCTAGGGTCAGCGGAAGAAAACCTTCCTGAATCCTAGCCACAATATTCAGCATCTGAAGTTTGCAAAAGAACATCTGCACTGCCAGATCTAGGAGGAGCAGAGACTTTTATTTTGAAGTGTAAAGTGACTTTTATTCTGAAGAAGGAAGAGGAAATGGATACTGTTCTCCCAAAAGCCACTGAGAGATAAAGAAATATACTGTTGAGCGGCAAGCTTGGTTGGAGGGTCCTGGTTGCTGAAACTTACTTAACTTACTGACCACCTCCAGGGAAGCTACTGATAGGCAAATGTTTTCATTACTGTTTGTAATTCTAATAAATATCATGCAGCAAACCTGGAAGCAAACCTCACACCATCTGTAAAGAACCTGAAGTTAAACAGAGGATGTATCCTACAAGAAGATAATAATCTGGAACACACCCCGAAATGAACAATGGAACACTTCAAGAGGTGCAAACTGAAGGCTTCGCCACAGCCCTCACCGTCCCCTGACCGAAACGTCACTGAAAATCTGCGGATAGATCTGTGGATTGGGCAGTGCACACAAAACGGCCTAAGGATCTTGCAGAATTAGAAGCCTTTTGCTAGGATGAATGGGCAAAAATCCCCCAAGTAAGAGTTGAAAGACTCAAAAGTCATTTACGAGCTATAATCCGTGCCAGAGTACTGATCATGACGGTGCCCTTTTCATTTTTTTGGTATTTTGTACCTGTGAATGATGGAAATATAAAAGTAATCTTGCTTCAAATATTAAAGAAATGTGTCATATCTACATAGATGTAGGCAGCAGGGGTGCTGGGGGGGGAGGGTGGGGTGCTGTAGGACCCCCCGCTGGAAAAGCAGATGTCACAGTGCCCACTGCCAGATGAAAAATAATAATCATAATAATAAATGAATGAACCTATTAAAACTTGGTTTCTCTCTTGCTCTTTATACTAGGATTGAACGTTTGATGAAGTTTTTGAGAAATGATAAGCAATTCTGAATAAGTATTCTATAGCGCCATGCATCATGGTCAACAAACATCACATAATGTAGCCACATACCGTACTGCGTTTTTTTAAGCAAACAATGGCACAGAAACACGTCTCTGATTTCTTTAGTAAAGTACCAGATAAAAATAGCACAGCAGAATACCAACGGATGGCAGAATCACATCGCCTCCTGCTGGTTGGACAAGCCCGGATTCCGTGAGTGTGACAGCACCCAGGAGCTGCCCGTGTCTTTGTGCCACTGGTGGTGGATTCAGCACTTGAGCTGGATTAACAGAGCTCTCGGGACAGACTTTATTCCCATGACCCCTGAGCGGCAGGCCACGTTTGGAGTAAAACAATAGGCCTACCTGCAGCTCCTGGTAAGATCCTGGTTTATTATGAACTGCTGCTGAGCAGTTTACATAATTACCAAAGTGTTTCATGCTGACGGTTTTCCTGCAAATATGTATGTATATATGTTGTTGTGTGTTGTGCAAACTGAAGGTATGGATCAGTTAAAATAACCATTGTGCATTTGGATAAGTTCTTGTTAGAGAAGATTTTAACGACTCTGAGCTACTAGTTGAGTTCTCTCCAAATGAGCTTGATGGGCCGAATGGCCTCCTCCCGTTTGCATAACTCATCACTGAAGGAGCATGAAGTTGTATTCCGGTTCACAAATTTCTAGAAAGAAAATGCCCAAACAATGGGCAAAGAAGAGAATTCATTCAAACCAATAAGATAACATCTGCCTGCTGCTGATCTGCTGAAACATCAAATGCAGTATGTGCACAAGAGTCTGTATGGACTGTAACTGCACGCAAGAAAAGTGTAGCATGAATTGGGCTTTAGACACCTCACACTTCTGGTCCTTCTGGTGCTGCCCCCAGGACTTGAAGTGTCCAATTCGCAGCACCAGTGTATCACGTCCTGTTATTCTGCAGTAGCACGAGGCTAATATTTGGATCTTGCGCAGGTACAGACCACTGGGGCACGCGAACGTGGGGTGGGGGGACGGGGGGGTTATGGCGAGACCCACCAGCTGCTTGACCGTGTTCTGCTGCTCCTGCATGGCTGTCATGAAGTTGCTGCCACCCTGATCTTTGGCTGTTAAGACTTCCTGTCCCGGGTGGTATTTGAGGAAGTCAGCTTCCATCTACAAGGAGAGAACAGGTCAAAACCAGATCAGACCCATAAGCGCGACGACAAGACAGACGTGCAAAGCTGACTTCAACCAGCCAGAGATTCTTTCATTTCTGCTGATCCAGGAGGAGAACCACATTACCCGGTTACATTATGTTTCTTGGAACTAGTAAAACCGCGTCAGGCGTCTCACCGCGCTGGGCATCCGGGCCTCTCTGTTAAACATCAAGTAGTAGGGTGTAAATTTGGTGATGGGGTTGGCTGAGGTGCGGAAGAGGAATAGAAGCGGGTCCAGAAAATCATCCCACTCGGCCTGCTTCTCGTTCACCAGCTGCCTGACTGCTTCCTTCAGTGCACTGCTGCTCTGGTCATAGAGGGCTTTGACCTGGGGCTGGCCCACGTGGGTCACCTTCAGCACCACGTTCCACCTGTCGCGCAGATACCTGCTCACCTGAGGGGGAGGGACACACCCGGGTCTAAGGACACCGCGCGACACGGACGTGCATCTTACAAATGATTATCAGCAAGAATGAGAGCATCTTGCCTCCTCGCAGAAGTCCACACTCTCGGAACAGAATGCCGTTTTCACCGACCCAAACCTGGAACCAGGGGAGCACCATTACAGTCAGAATGATGTTTCACGTCCTGATTATCAAAACCGCAGAGCCTCAGCCGCATGGGAAGTGCTGTTTAACTCTAACACCAGCATTACCGTCAAAAGGCTCATGGGCGTTAAACTCGAAATGGTGAGAGCAAACTTGATTGGGGTTACAGTAGTGATGAGATAATGAAGTTTCTTGAACTATTTTCTGTAGTTTTTGACGCCACTAGAACAGCGCTCTTGGTTTGCTTTGAGGCATGAATTCAGCCCTTTTTTTGAACAGCAATCGGTTCATAAAGCTTCATTTGCCTATCACTAGATTACAGTAACCGGTCACACTGGCTCATCCGGGGCCATTTGCTGATGTTCGGCTGTTTAAAAAAGAAAAAAAAAAAACTCAAGCCAGCTGGAAACGCCACAAGGGAGTAAAAAACCACCATCCATGTATCCAGCATTATAGCATTTATAACTGATGGCAGTTCAGCCCCCATCTTCTCGCTTACCTGTATACAGCGGTTGAAATGCATCTCCCCACAGAAAGAGAGTCCCTCTTCTGTATAGGGGTGGCTTCTATCCACTTACTCAAATAATCTGTAATTATGACCACATTGGTGTTGCCCTGTCTTGTCTCAGGGAAAGGCCCTTCACATAACAGAAAAAATAAAAACCATCACACGCGTAAATCCAGGAACACAACACACACATTCAGAGTACAGTCAACTACATAAGAGATTTTGATATTGGGGGCAAACTTAATAATTACATGCAAAGGCCTACTCATTGGAGAGGACTAATTAATCCAAATTAAATATTGAGGGGTACCAGACCCCAGTCCCCCACCACTGTTGTTATAGTAAAAACCAAGTATAAATAGTATACCGTCGCTTTAGAAAACAATGATTCAAATTAATTTTGCATGGAAAAATCCATCTGCTAATACGAGTTTACCGAAAACATCGATTCCCACTATTTCCCAGGGAGCCTCCACCTTGATGGGGCGGATCGTCCTCGTCATGCTTTTATTGAGCTCTGCGCGTTGGCACGGTTCACAGACTTTGATCTAAAGGAAAACACACACGTTAACATGGGCACTACAAGTTAAATAGCTGTGAAATGAAAAATGAACCCGTAACAAATACGGGTCGTATCCCCGGAGGACACCTACCCAGTCCACCACGTCCTTGACGATGCCCAGCCAATAGTACTTGCTCTGGATGCGGTGCACCGTCTTCTTCTGGCCTAGGTGATGGCCGACCTCGTTAAAGTGGCACTCCATGAAGATCTGCCGCTTGCGATCGGCGTCGATCACCACCTCCCTCTTCTCGTCCTTTTTCGGCCCCACGTAGTAGAGACACTCCTCTGCGGAGACACGACTGGAAGTGTTGGGGCTGGAAGGTACGGACCTCCATCTATCTCAGTCAGCACACTGCACAATACCAAACATGCTTACAGACAAGTGCCTATCTGTGCATGTCGCAGATGCAATAATTCGGGGGTCTGGCATATGCGCAGCACTCGCAGGCGTGTGTAACCCGCCCGATTCTGTCATGCCTGCAGCCTGTAGACGCTGTGAGCACCGCGCATACCTTCCATCACGAACTTCACCGCGTATCGCTTCAGGTTCTTCCTCCGCATAGGGTTCATGGTCTGCGGGTAGCAGCCCTCCGCTAGGAAGGTGTGAATGTCCTCCAGGCGGCTGGATGTCGACTCCACTACCTCCTCCTCGGCCACCTGCAGGGAGTCCATGCTGAACATCTGTGGCTACGAGCGGCGCGGGTGCAGCCCCCGGTCCAAAACATGGGGATCCCGAACCAGCAGTATCGCCGGCCGGGAAACAGGGTTACATGGAGCGGAAAGGGACTGTGTTGCAGGACCCGGAAGGTCTCCTACAGAGCAGGAAGTACCGGAGGGTAAAGCCGAGACGCTCCTGGACCGGCTGTGTGCGATCACAGCTCCGGTTCTGCCCCGACCCGGCTGAGACAGGCACCCGAACCACGTTACCAGGACGCCGCTTCGGTATCATAGCAGCGCATTTACCTGGACGGTGACTTTTTTCTGCCTGATGGAGCGTAACGAGTCCGGGGAAGTTAACCTGAATTGAACCTGAAACCGAAACCTACACCTAATTAGGTAAACCGAATCGGAACTGAACACCGTAACCCCGAAGCGATTCCCGTCTGTATTTATGTGTGTTTAATCAGCGATTCAATTCAGATGAAGGGCTGAACCAACTGGCTCGGTCACTCTACGGAACCGGGTACGGATGCGAAACCCTGAACTCGGCTCAAACGGAGTTATCTGTTTATCTGACCTTACAGACGTTGGCAAATGGAGCAGTGAGCGGACTGGCACCGCCGTGTTAAATGATCAGCTATTAAAAGACCATGGAGTTTTACAACTGCAGCTGTTTCTATACGCACAACATCTTCGTGGAGGAATACAAGCTTCACGTCCGGTTTACGTCCAAGGAGCAGTTCCTCAGAGACTATCGGGATGTGAGTGTGCTGCACCGCCGGTACACTTACTGGCAGACGGTGTCATGCACGGGTCTGGGGTAAGTTACTGAGCCTGTCCGTTTACCCTGTCCCTGTTGCTGTCTTCCAGGTGCTGAGGAGTTGTGGCTGTGTGACTGATGGTGATCTCCATGCTGTCCTGCATAAGGTCTGGCCTGGTTTGCCGTTTAACACCCCCCCCCCCCTTTAGATTTTCTCTTTCCTCAGCTGATTCATCGATTGCTCCTTAGGTTGAATCTGAAGTGGACAGGCGCAGGAACCTGTGTGAGAAATCTGCAGAGAGAACGGCACTCATAAACAGTGTTTACAGAGCCGTCCATGGGCAGCTGTACTGCTTACAGGTGACATGAGATAACCAGCAGGTGCTTTAAAGAATCTGGGAATCCCCTCTTGACTCTCATACATGGCTCTCTGTTAAGGAGTCCTTCCTGGCCCCTGAGTTTCTGCAGCTAGTGAGTTACGCTTGTTCGGAGGGAGCTACCTGCAGGGGCTTGTTAGACCACATGGAGGCATTAGCAGGTGAGTCTGTGTGACGCAGCCATTGTGATTGGCCAGAACACGATCGGACACCTCTTCAGCGTGCACCTTTTCTGTCATTGAGCCCAGAGAGTGTATCGCTTCCCGGTTTTCCGAAAGGAATTCTGCAGGATGCTGATTGAGGAGCTGGAGAACTTTGAGTGCTCCGAGGCCCCAAAGGGGAGGCCCAACACTATGAACAATTATGGGGTGAGGATGCGGGTCACCGTGGAAACGGCCCCGTTGACTGTGCCCGGGGACATCATCTCATGGCCGTGTGTGTTTTCAGATCCTCTTGAACGAGCTCAGGTTCGATGAAGGGTTCATTACCCCCCTTCGTGCACGCTACCTCCAGCCCATCACACAGTTGCTGTATCCGGACTGCGGAGGGCGCTCTCTGGACAGCCACAAGGCTTTTGTAGTGAAGTACGCCATGGGCCAGGATCTGGACCTCAGCTATCACTATGACAACGCAGAGGTGACGCTGAACGTATGTCTTGGCAAAGAGTTCACCGATGGAAACCTGTACTTTGGGGATATGAGGCAGGTGGGTGATGATCTCATCCCCTTTCCCACCAGCCGGGGTTCACGCTGAGAACTGACCCCATCACACTTCCAGCTGTTATCCAGATGTAATTTATACACTAAAACCCATATCGTTACAGTGCTGTAAAATAACATTTTCCCCAGTATAATCTGTCGGCTAATTAAGTGCAGTTCAGCATTCTGGTGCTGGAAATGATCACAGTGGTGTTCCTGTGTAACGAGGGCGCCCCCTGCAGGTCCCTCTGAGTGAGTCGGAGTGCACGGAGGTGGAGCACCGTGTGGCCAGCGGCCTGCTGCACCGCGGACAGCAGATGCATGGGGCCTTGCGGATCTCCTCTGGGGAGCGTTGGAACCTCATTGTGTGGCTGCGGGCGTCAGAGCAGCGTAACAGGCTGTGTCCCATGTGCAACCAGCCCCCCTGCCTCGAGGAGACCCGCGGCTTTGGGGACGGCTTCACCAGGGAACCTCCGGGGCCTGACACCCACACAGCCTCCTGTCTTTTACATTAGCCTGTTATTTTACACCTTTCCTGTTAAACGGTCAAAGGATATCTGCATGAATGTTGCTCATCCAGATGGATGCTGGGAAAGGTGCCATCCTAAATTCCAAATAATGTAAGCTGTATGTACACATTAACCTTCAGAAATGTAGACTGTTGTAGCTGTATGATTTTTTTTTTATCCGAATTCCAGAAACGTGATTACTTAAAGTGGGAAAAAATTGTATTATTTTTTAAATCCATGGATTTCATTTGTTTGATGTGCTTTATCAAATTAACATTAAACGGACAAATTTTACCCATACAATGTTTTTATTTGCATGTAACAGGGTGAAGTTCCAGTTAATTTTCAGTCCCTAAACAAAACCAAACAAAACCATTCAGAAGTAATCAGGCATAAACATACAAAACTAAAGTCTGAAAATACTCTGGCTGTTGTTTTATTTCAAGTACAGAATAAGTGGGGACCCAAGTGCGGTAAAAATAACCGTGTTTTTGATCGTGTCCCCCAGACATGCTGGCAAGACATGTTCATGAAAGCCATATATGCACAAAAGTGTGTTTTCACAGCAATCCCAAGGTAGTGAGTGCTACAGAACGCCACCCTGTGGTGAACTACTGTCTCTGCAGTGAATGACCAGCTACATGTTTTGACAAAGATGCGCAAGAAATGTATACAGACGCTCCCTGGGTTACGTGGGTCCATGTTATGATATTTTGACTTTACGATGGGTATTATTATTAAATAAATCACATTAAATATTCAACACTTTATTATGAAACAGGCTTCGCGTAAACGATTTTGCCCAACTGTAGACATTCTGAGTGTTCTAAGCATGCTTGTTAGGTTAGGTGTGCTGTATGAAATGCATTTTCACCTTATATTTTCACCTTACATAAGGTTTATCAGAACGTAATCTAGGGAGTGTCTGTATAGCCTAAAAAAGCTTTCTCACTCAGGTGGCTGACAGAGTTTGGAAGTGGCCAACTGAAAATGACAGAAGGTCAGATGATGATTTGGTCAGTGGTAGAATGGAAACAAATATGAGGCTGATTATTCAGTGCAGCATGTCCGGTCACAGTGGTCCTGGATGGTGAGTGTGTACGTTCTGAGGGTGGCCTTACAGCGTGGTTTCACTGCTCATGTCTCTGTGTCGGTGCTCGCTGTCCTCGTAGTCGGACTCCATCTCTATCTTGACCTGCGGCACGGTGCAGCTTACGCCTTGGGCAAAGGGCCCAGCGGGGGAGGGCGGACAGGAGATCCTCAGGTGCAGGGTGATGCTGGGAAACACCAGCGGAAATTTACGGGGAGACTCAGCAGAGATGGACTGACAGCAAACCAGAGGAATGCGGGTTCGGGGGGGGGGGGGGGGCGG
>JAABNX020000046.1:21818353-21834958 GCA_015163995.2 Mormyrus lacerda | reverse complement strand
GGGGGTTATGGTTTATGTACAGTGTGACGGCACAGTACCTGCGGTCCAGGTCGGATGCAGCAGGGGAGCAGTTAGAGTAGGTGTGGTACTTCTCCTGTGCAGAGCGATAACAACGTCAAAGGGAAAGATGGGAGATGTGAGAGATGGCATGAAGAGAGGAAGGGTGAAAAAAAGAGGAAAAGGAGAGGAAGGCAATATAGAATGAGTGAAGAAGCACAACATAAGACAGAGAAGAGGTGCTTTTGGCTCCTTGGATCAGAAAACAACATTAAAACAACATTTAAAAAGTGCTTAATGGCCAAACATCAGAGCTTAAAGCTCACAAGGCAGGAATGAACATGCAGCAGAGACGGCGAGGCAGACCGCCCACACAGCACCGGACAAAACTGTGGACTTGCCAAGCCGCCTACTATGGAGAGTGACACAGTGTCACGTCACATGACCTGCCCACCTGACCTAATCACAGCAGAAATGGTTTTAGAGGAGTTTGACCAGAGAGTGAAGGAAAGTAGCCAATGAGGACGCAGCATATGTGAGAACTCCCCAGGGCAACTGGAAAATAATAACAGTGGTGATACCTTTATTGATCCCCTGCGGGGGAATTCACTTCTCGCCTGCTCCATCCTGCTCTCCATGACACACGGGCACATATGTAGGTGAGAGCGAGCTTGGCAGTGAAGGGCAGCCACCTGCAGCGGCGCCCATGGAGCTGGGGCCCACGGGCGTGACTGTTCTGCCAAGGCCGGGCTCAGATTGAAGACCTTCCGATCGCAGGCACAGAGGCTTAGCCCACTGAGCACATGTCGCCTCCAAAAGCATCCCAGGAGGCCACCTCATGAAAAGGAGGCAGGAGGGTCAGCCAGTCCCTGGAGCAACTGCGGCTAAAGGCTTTGCTCAAAGGCCCAATGGTGACATTGTTCTGCGGACCGAGGGATTTGAACTGACAACCTTCTAAGTCTCAACCTACAGAGCTACACTGGTCCTGGCCTGGTCCTACACTGGTATGTTTTTGGTCAGTGTATAATTCTGTATATGTTATTTTATAGTTTTAATGTCTTTATAATTATTCTAAAATGTAGAAAATAGTACATGTTCACCCTTCTATGGGGGTGTATCTAAACTTTTGACTGGTACTGTATATGTGAAATATTAACGATCATGAACCTTCAATAGCTGTAAAGTTACAGCAAAGATCTCACAGAAGACCAGGATGCTGAACCTTCAGAGGGAGGATACTGGACTGAAACGCACCACCCACTTTACATTGCACACCTCTGTCCTCCGTCGGTATTTATATGTATGCCTAGTTACAAACAGCCGTTCAGAACGTATCTCATTGGTAAGTAGAGGAGCGTCTGTACATGTCTATATGCTGTCTACTGTGCATCTGCTTTCTATTTTCATGCTGAAGTGACTCATTTCGGATTTTTTGCCTTAATATGACACAGATCTGATCTTTTCAAATCAGGTTTGTGTCGCATTCATATGTGGTACTAAATCTCATACGTCTCATTCGCGGCCATGCGGCCTGGATGTAAACGCTCAGGTGGGAATTCATGCGGCTTTTTGCTTATACGCATGCGCTGACAGAGGTACTGAAACGTAGCCCTTGACATTCTGCAGTTCTCTACAAACTGCACATCTGTATATCCATCCACATCACTGTCCCACCATGGCTGGCTCCGTTCTCGTACCCACACATCTCTTGGTGCGGGAGTACTAGCAATAACTGCGAAAACAGGAAAAGCTAGCCGACTTTTTTTCTCCTTTTCCACCTGCTCATGTACGGCTGATTCACTGTTTGTCGTCCTCCAGAGCAAAGTGCGATACATGCGTGAGCTACTAACGCCTCCATTTTTAATGCCGTGAGTCGTCCCACAGATATGACATTTCTTGTTGTTGGTGACGCAGTTGAACCGTGTAAAAACATATCAAGGTGCCCATGCGTGACGTTTCGGAGTCCCGATGCGTTCACATTACAGTCAGATACAGGTCACTTGTAGTTATGAATGTGAACCGTCAAGATAGACAAATCTGATCTGAGCAAAAAATCAGAATTGAACGATATGGCTGGCAGTGTGAACGTAGCCTTTCTTTACCTCAGCCTGATCATATCACAAACGACAAATGGCGGGGTCATTGATGCTTTTTTTGCAGAGACAGTCAGAATTTCATTGTCTACTGCTCATACGATAATAAATTATCTGAAATAAAACTAAAGTAATCTGAAAGAAGGAGCCAAACCAAAGAACCTGGGGGCGGAATGGCGTCAGACGGTCAGCATGGATGGTCGGCGCTGGGGCTGCTTTTTTCTGTTTTTTTTTTTTTCAGTTTCGTTTCCTTTGACAGTAAAACCTTTTACGTTCACATGACGGGACATGGCCGATCTTCGGGGAAGCAGCCCAGCCGCTCTCTGCACAGCCTGGACACTCTGTGTGGCCATGCCATCTTGTCTCTCACCTCCTCGTCCCCGTCCTCCCCTCCTCTGACTTTCTTCTTGCTCCTCTCGTTCTTCTTCTCATCCGCTGCCTTCTTCTCCTTCTCGGGCAGCAGGTCATCCAGCCAGGCCAGGTTGTGCTGAGAAAACACCACTTCCAACATCTTCCTCACCACCATCAGACCCAGGATCTGCCGACGGGTCGTGGTCAGATGGTTAGACTTCCACGTGCGGGCATCAGCGCTTCTGTGAAGCAGGGACATACAAAACTGAAGAGTTGAGTTTTTCATGTTCATACCATGACTGGGAAGATGATGGCCAGCGCTGTGGACTTCAGAATCCAGAGCACAGACAGGCAGATGATTTGCACCAGGGTGAAGAGGTGGACTCGGCGCAGGGGGACGTGACGCAGGAACGACAAGTCGGGCTGGTGCTTGGATGGCATCAGGAAGAGCTTAATCCTGTCCCAAAACTGTGGAGACAGAAGCGGACACGTTGTGCTCTGGACAGTCCCATATCACACACCTCTAAGCAGTGATTATGTTCCCTGGCACATTCTGTCACCACATTCAGCTTAAGTTACACTTTTAAGTTGTCTTTTGGGTGTAAATTCACTCCAGATTGAGACAGACGGCCCATGGCCCTCGTATTGTGGATGTGATGTCATCGGGGGAAGTGCAAAGATAGACAGACCTGGATGCCACTGAGAGAAGCCACGCCCATGTAGAGGAAAACCCCATAGAGCACAGGCATGGGAATGAACTGCAGAAACATGGGAGATTCGTTCACTATCACACACTTCCCTCCGCGGGATCAACCATCTTCACTGATTATTTCACATTTTTTATTCCTCTCAGTCTGTCCTTACCTGCAGTATGGGGGCAAGGAAGATGGAGACTCCAATCAGGACAAACACCAGGATGCCGGTCACCCTCTGTTCCCTGGGTATTCCACACGAAGCGGGTTAGAAACTCATCTATAATGCCCCCCTCTCCCTCACCTAGCCTCATGGGCCCCAAGCCCGCTCACCGCACTCCCAAGAACTGGGGCTGCTCGCCGGGGGCACTGCACTCGCTCTCCATCTTCAGCGAGTCGATATGGGCAATGGAGATGACGGTGGCAGCCACGTACCACGGGAGCCCGATGAGGGAGCAGGCGGCCATGAGGATGCCCACCCAGAAGAGATCCAGGTGGTACCCGCAGCTTTTCTGCACACAAAGCCAAAGAGATGCTGCACTGTGTGGCAAGTAGAGATTCATTGAGCTTTAAGTGGCACAGTTACATATCCAGGGCAGAACAGTCAGAGTCACTTTCATGGAAAAAATCAACATACTGAATTGATGGAAGCTCTACACTATGAAAATGGGGTGTTGATAACACCACACAAACAGGTGAGGTCCTCCACCTTTAACTTGTTCTCTTTGCGGTTGACTATGACAGCAGTGATCTGCTGGTCCATGAAGATGAGGATGGTGACCAGAAGGGCAGGGATGGAGCTGGCCAGGTACATCCACCAGGGGTTCTTCCCAAACGGCATCACCATCCAGCCACGATCAGGACGAGTCGGCTATGGGAACATTGCAAAGAAGCCCGAACATCAACTAAGGTTGGCGATGTGTCAGTAGATGAGCAAGGACTAGCAGAGAGTGGACCTTAAACTCCGTTGGAACGATGAGCTTCGGGGTCTTCAACCCGATGAACATATCAAGAGCCACAAAGGTCAGGATTGACAAGAAGATGGCAAAGTCACTGATGAGTTTCCGGAGCTGAAACAATCACAGATTAGAGGGGTAGTTAGCAGGATGAGGTTAGGCTTAGCACACAGCTACACCATATGGCCAAAAGTATGTGGATACCTGCTTTTGCAGCATCTCATTCAGAAACGCAAGGTATTAAGAAGAAGTTGGTTGACCCATTGTCACTATAATAGTTTACTTTTCTGGGAAGGTTTTTCAATAGATGCTGGAACATTAATGTGGGATTTGCTGCTGCTCAGGTTGGTTATGAATACTAGGTCATTGGGTCCTTTTCTGGTGTGCCACATCAGAACTTGCTCCCAGATATTTTAACCTTCGCGATCACTTGTGGTTGACCAGGATAGCACCAGCAGGGGCCGAAATATGACAAAATGTCTTATTGGAAATTTGATTTTCTGTGATGGTGGAATGTCATTTACCTATTCTGCTGCTAAATTTTCTTGTAGGATATAGTGTGACTGTGTGCTTAATTATACACCTATCTCAACACTGGGTTTGGCTTAATTAGGCAATTCCACTAGTTAATAGGGGTGACCACATACTTTTGACCATTTAGTGCATAAAAGAGTTTAAAAACAGATGTTATCCAGTTATAAGCAGAATCGTTAATTTAGAGTATTGTTAATAAAACCTAAATATAAAATCAACATTAGCACATATTCTATAGATGACCTCACCTGTAAATCGTGCTCTGACTGTTAATCGTGCTGAGCTATTTCTTATTTCTTCTTTTGATACTGCAGTGGGCCCTCTAGAATTTCACAAGACCTAAGTTTCTATGCCATTTGTATGCTAAAATGCAGTCCACACAGGGGACACCATACTGAGGAGTCAACCGCCCTGAGGAGTCAACCACCCTAGTTCCCTGCCAACCCTTCTTTCAGTTTAGCTGGCTTAGAGTTTGTTTAGCAGGATGTCAATTTCTAAACCTGGTCCTGATACTTCCAGCTCTCCTTTCTCTAACTCAGACTCTATTACCTGTCACTTCCCATTCCCCCTCCTCTGAAATCACCTTTGTGGGGAAGTAGCGGCTAAACTTGAACTTCTTGAGTGAGATCGTCATGGAGTAGGTGCCAAAGAAGAGGATGAAGGACATGAGTGCCAGGTCAGGGATGAACTTGCAGGAGCTGCCCATCAGAGATCCCCCGTACTTCAGACACTCCACCTTACTGAGCTGGCTCCAGTCCAGGGCTGTCACATTGAGCTGGCATCACGCACCAGGGACAGGGTGGCACAGTGGTTGAGATGAAGGTTGAAGTAAGTTAGAAGAGGGACCAGTGGGAAAAAGAGAATTTGAACGAGAGGAGAGAAAATGGGAGGACAGAGCATCGCTAAGAATGAGGTAGCAAACAACAATCCAGATCCTGAGGTCGACATGTGGAACTTCAAATGATGCTTATAACAAGAGTTGTTCGTCTGCTATACAAGGTGTCACCAATAATTATGGGTAATGATGACATCACAATTGCTTAATACGAAGTTCGCCAGCTGTTTGCATCCCACTTAGGGGACTGTCCCGAACACGGTACAAGCAGCACTTACCACAGACAGGTCAGTGGTGTTTTCTGGCACTAGCAGAGCTGAGACATCGAAAATGATTGGAACCACTGCAGACACAGGAATGGAGAAGATGTTCACGTCGGGCCATTATGACAGTGCGTTTCTAAGAAATGCATCGGTATGAATGAATGAAGCTCATTTAGGAATGGAAACTCACTTGGACCAGTCGGCAGGCCATTGGTATTTGTCGGGCAAAATCAAACACAATACAAATCAGTTACAATAATCAAATAAAAGAACACACACTCCGTGAGTTGAATTAATCATGTCTGGGCTTCTAGCATGGACGTCAGACAGGAAGATAAGTATAAAGTATGTGTTCTACAGGAAAAAGCCAGGCAAGTCTTCTTTACCTGACATAGGGTGATGCTGGCCAAACCTCACCACAACCATTACATCCACATTACCCTAATCAGCCTGCAGATGTTTTGACCAATCACTTAACACCTGCCACCCGCCACCAGCCTCAGTTAAATAGGAAGTTGAGCGATGACCTCACTATCTTCTGTCCTAGGCTTTGTCAGATGAGCTCACCTTGGTCAGGGGCCATGCACTCGCACCTATACATGGTGATGAGATCAGGCTCAAAGCCCATGTTGATGGGGTAGTAGCTGAAAGAGTCCATCATCTTCTTGATGGCGTCTGAGATGAAGATGAAGGAGATGAGGCTGGAGAACCCTTCCTCTGTGAAGCGGGTGATGTACTTGATGATGTAGCTGGCGTCCGTAGCGACCAGCAGAAAGCACTGGAGACACGAGTGAAGTCCAATCCATAGACGCAGCTCCATGTAGTCAATGCTGTTGCTCCTGAGAGAGGCGGGTGTCATTATGTGGAAATATAAGCGGAGATTGTGATAATACAGACAAGACAAGTGTTTCCCAATCTGGTCCATGTTTTTGCTCCCTCCAAGCTCCCTGGCAGACAGTTCACATTTTTGCTCCCTCTGTGGGTCCCCGAGGAATGGATTGGCAAATCGTGGACAGGACTAATAGATTTGGTTTTGACTGTTTCTGCCTAGTTCTGTGATTGTTCTTGTGTAGTTGCTGATTTCAGTATGGCTAAGATCCCCTGTCCTGAGCACTCACTTGCTGAAATCAAAGAGGAGCTTCTCAAAGATCAGAATGGGCCCCGTGGAGCTGAGAATGATGAGTGGTTGCCCTCCAAAGAGGCAGAACACGGTACCTGCCAGGGATGTGCCAAGGAAGCTCTCCATCACTCCCTGAGAGGGAGAACCAGACAGGGAAAATGAAAATGTCCTACTTTAGAATAACACATTCTTCCATACTCAGTCGAGGCTTGACAATTCTATTCCTGAAAATGCCATCATGATGAATCCATGTTTTCCTGTCATGCCTGTTCAAAGTTAGTACCATTGGGCTGGAGTGGACCAACCTGGTAGTTGTCAGTAGCATCACCTAGCAGCCCGCCGAAGGTGATGGCGTTGGTGATGCAGCCCAAGTAGATGAAGAGCACAGCAGAGATGGACTGGATGTGGAAGCCCTCATAGAAGTCGCTGGGAAGCCAGGGCAGCTTTCGCTTGATATCCAGGAGCAGACCACCACAGAACCTGAAACACAGAGCATTACACATCATGTGACAAGGTGTCCTCTCTCTGCGTATTACATCACTTCCTGAAAAGAGGTGTGGCCTTTCATGATGCTGCAACAGAATCTGTCTCCACATTTAGCCCCAGTTCCAATTGAGCTCCCACCTTCCCGTGAACACCAGCTCCTCTCCTACTTCATGTGCAGTAGGCATCTCCTCATCCTCACTCACGCCCCTGCTCTCTCCTGCAGTCCCGTTAATTTGCCCCAGCTCATTTAAAGAGTAGACAGACTTCCTGCAGAACAGGGGTTGAGGATGACTGATTACAGCAGTGGGGAAAGTGGTTCTGATCTTCACGGTCAGTCCTTAGATGACCTGACATTCCTTCATACCTCTTTTCTGCAGAAGGTACCTTCTTGGGGGGCTCAATGCGGATTTTGGGGTCCCACTCTCCTGGTGGAAGCACGATAACTTCATCGAGGAACTCATCAATGCCAGCGATAAGGTCCTCCCGGTCCCTGGCCTTGTAAGCCACGCCGCTAAAAAGCTGAAGCAGGAGACCGTTAAGCAACACAGTGGGAGAAAACACAAGGTCCACAGAGGTCCACAAGGGCAACTCACGTCATCCACCATGAGAGTGGCAATGGCACGGCCGATTTCATTGTAGGACTTAGATTTGCCAGGAGGACCCAACAGGATAAATAGGAACCTGCAACGAACAGAGTTCAGGGATTATGAAGCATGTATGAAAAGTGCCACACAGACAGGAAGACATGCCTCACCTAGTTGGCACGGGGACCTCAGTCAAGCCTCCCAATGTGGTGGCCTGAGCCAGACGCACAAAGGCAACAAAGGGCTTCTCCAGGAAGTCCACCTCCCCCACCAGGACGTTGGAAGCCTCTGCATCTCGAGGGATCTTCTTCATGAACTTGTTTTTCAGCTGGTGAGGGTGAGGCGGAGGCAGGGAAAGGTGGAGAGAAGGTGAGGAAAGGAGTCTGCACATCTGCCTTTTCCCATTTCCGTTGCATTTAGCCACAAAGAGCCCAACCAATAAACTGAATTAACGCTAGGAAAGCATGTTTAGACAGATGTTTAAAGGCACAGAACGTAATAACCAAGGCCAATGTTCTTGAAATGATGTACACAATGGAAACACCAAATTGCCTATGAGCTATTTTAATAGATGACAGAAAGGAGCCGGCATGAAGAGGAAATCATATGGCCTGCAGCCTGACTCCCACGCCCCGCTGCTGTATGTCCACATGCATCTCCACGTGTGCCAGCCACGGAGAGTCGCCTTCAGCAATCTGAGACCCGCACAGAGCTACATTAACAGTCTCACTTTGTGTCACAAGTCACAGAATTCATTTATGAAGCTCATCTTGATTTGATTCTGCTGATCAGTTTTAAATTGGTCACTTTGTCAGTTGGCTCACAAAGCAGCTCAACTGTTTAAGGACCACGTTTTAGTCACCCCACATCCTCCCTCTACATCCTTCTGAATTCCTTTGAGAAAGACAGAATGTTGCGGTGCTGAGCACATTGGCAGGAGGGTAAAGGCAGCGGTGAGGGCTGAACCCCTCAGAGGGAGTGTCTGCTGAGTATAGCAAGGCACTGCTGGGTGTGAACCAACGAGAACCAGCAACAGGTGGGTTAAAGCAGTAATACAGAGCCCCACTGCTCCCATGATGACCTAAAGGCTCAGTGGTTAGTCAGACACTTAAAAGGGGGATGTGTCTGTCCCTATATCTGGCCTGGGTTGACTTACCTGGTCTGTGCTTGGCGTGTCTGAGATGTCATTCATGCTGCGACTCTGGGTGTGTCCTGAAACACAACGACATTACTGCCAACCAGGTTCATGCTCTGCCAGGAACCACACCAAGCTTTCAAAGGAGAAGAGCTGGTCAGATGTCAGCTTGAGTAAAAGTGAACAAACTTTGCAGAAAATCCAGAAAATGACAAATGACAATGACAAAAAATGACAGAAACTAAAAGTCACTTCAGCTACGAAGATGAAACCACTCAATGGAGAGACACAGCGATGTCCTAGAGAGAGATGCTATCTAACAGGAGGAGGTATGTGAGGTGTTACCCGTCCCTTAACTGTTTGAAGTAAATCAGAGGAGATGGGGTGGAGAGGAACGGGGCAGAGAGTGACACTCACGCAGACGACCATAGCTCCCTGTCTGTTTCAGTTGCAGGTCCTCCGTGGAGCAATTGAAACCAGGACCTGCACCAGGGCTTCGACTTGGACTGCGGCCTTCGCCAGCGCAGTGGATGACGGGAACAGGAAGTTAAAATGCAGAACGGTCATGTGACACTGCTCGCTGTGCACAGGTATCTGCCAATCCAGTGACTGTTAACACTTGAGCCAGTTGGGGCAGCAGTGAGCAGTGGGCAGTGGCTCACCAGTGGAGCTTGTCTTCCCAATGTCGGCCAGCGAGCGGTGAATGGGCTTTTTGGTCTGATGCCGGTGCCTCCTCAGCAGGACGAAGGCGATCCTGTCCCTCAGCTGGGCCCCTAGTAGGCCCTCCTCTACCTGCCGCTCGATAATGTCATCTGCATGGCACACCGGGAGGGAGGTGTGTGCTATCACGTGACAGCCACAGGGCCCCGACAGAAAGCATAGAACCATCACACGTTCTCTCTCCCTTCCACTGACCCAAAACCACATAGGCGAGACCCACCCACGATCTGGGCCAGGCAGTAGCCCTCGAGGTCGAGCAAGACGGTTCCGGTCTGCAGACAGGTACGCAGCTCAAACAGGCTGTGCAGGGACAGTGTGGACACGTGTGGCTTGCTCCACCGCTCCCCACCCTCTTCCACCTTCTCCTCAAACTTCACCCACCTGTGAAAAGACAAAGGAGGCCAGGGAGACAGTTGGCAGAGAGCAGAGGACAGGAGGGTACTGCAGACCATCTGCCTGTGCGTGTGTGTGTGTGTGTGTGTGTGTGTGTGTGTATACCTGGCAGACTCCTTCCACTCCAGCTCATCACCCTCATGCTGAAGTGTGTCCATCTCAGTGAAGAGTGTAGGTGTGGGCTCATCATCTTCATCACCCCGGATGTAGCGTAGGCGCTCTGCTGCTGGAGACACTGGCAGAGAGATAAGGGCCAGGGGCTTCAGCCTTCTGTAAGCTCTCAAGAGGCTCTACAGCCTCAGCATGTACTTTTCGTCTGCTATGGACTCCAGAAGCTCACAAAGTGCACCTACCTTCTGATATGGAGTCTTGAAGTCCACAACTTGCGTTCCCCTTAATCAGAGAGATATCTGTGCGCGAAGGCATACAGGGCGACTCACTGGTCCTGTTGACCTCCACAGGTAGGCTCCCTTCATGTCCATGTGTATCCAGACCCCCTTCCTCCATGTCAAATCTGCCCTGCTCCTCTTGGGCATGGTGCTTGGGTCTGTGTAGCTGATCTCGTCTCTCTTGATCATTGTGGTTGTGGTCCCCGTAGTCTCGGCTGGATGCAGAGCGCCGGCGTCTTCGTTTACGCCTGGTCCCCCGTGGCACAGGGACGCCAATGTAGATGGACTGATGATCTTTGGAATAAAACATGCTGTTCACCTCCCTCCCACAGAAGTGTTTCAGTCTCTCACGGACATTGAAAAACAGGCTCCGGCATGACAGTAGAGCATGTCTGCAGAAGCTGTTGGTCCAGGGGAGTGCGACTGGGGTAAAGGAAGTGTGATTTGGCTGGAAAAGCTATAGGAGAAACCTGCTGTAGACTGAAGGTCACCTTCCAGAGCTACATGGTGGTACAAAACACAAGGCCAGGGTTACAGAGGACCCTAACCCTAACCCTAACCCACTCATATCTCAAAAGACATGTTGCTCTGTACTACATAAAAGTCTAACATGAATTAGACATTGTAGGATATTATTGGGTATTATAAAATATAAAAGGATAATTAAGAGGATGATATGATATTAATAGGCTAATTAATAAGATAATAGGATATTGCAGTGCCGAGAGGGTATGAAGTTAGTTAGCTCATAAGATTTCACTCAAATCAGAACCTGTTACTGATGCTGAATATTCGTGAGGCAGTAAAAGTCAATGGGTCACTGTTTACTCAATGAACATATCAACATAGTGCTATTGTTAAGTGCTGTATGCTTATGGCCTGTTTACCTCTCCTTCCCAAATCCCTTTTCACTTACTCACCCTCATCGTCCTCATAGCAGTGGTGTCCACTGTCCACTCCCTGGTCCGCCAGCAGCTCACGATCCATTGTGAGGGTCGTGGGGACACTGAAGGGGTTGATGGAGAAGAATAGCAAGTACGTTCAGCCACTCACAGCTGGTTTACTTTTATTTGCTTTCCAGTTGCTTTCTCAGCAGCTGGACCTACAAAGTCACAACTGCAAAGTCATACATGTGATCATAGCTTCCTGTGTGGCCTGTGTGGGTCAGGGAGCAGAGAGATCTGCCAGACAGCACAGCATAGCAGATGCCATTGGGTCACTCTGGCTCAGGGAAGAAGAGGACAGCCACCATAACTGGAGCGGACACAACAGTGACGCCAGAAGCCACAAGCTGCGGACTGACGTGGGTCACTCCCATCAATCAATAGCAAGATAATTAGATTGGAGGACGGAGTGAAGGCAAAACTGCAGACTCCAACCAGCACCACCCAAATGAGCACCATCCTACCCTTAACCAGCACCATCCTAACCCTAATCAGCACCATCCTACCCTAATCAGCACCATCCTAACCCTTAACCAGCACCATCCTAACCCTAATCAGCACCATCCTACCCTTAACCAGCACCATCCTAACCCTAATCAGCACCATCCTACCCTAAACCAGCACCATCCTAACCCTAATCAGCACCATTCTAACCCTAACCAGCACAATCCTACCCTTAACCAGCACCATCCTAACCCTAATCAGCAACATCCTAACCCTAATCAGCACCATCCTACCCTTAACCAGCACCATCCTAACCCTAATCAGCAACATCCTACCCTAATCAGCACCATCCTAACCCTTAACCAGCATCATTCTAACCCTAATCAGCACCATCCAAACCCTAATCAGCACCATCCTACCCTTAACCAGCACCACCCTAACCCTAATCAGCACCATCCTAATTCTAATCAGCAACATCTTAACCCTAATCAGCACCATCCTAACCCTAATCAGCACCATCCTACCCTTAACCAGCACCATCCTAACCCTAATCAGCAACATCCTACCCTAATCAGCACCATCCTAACCCTTAACCAGCACCATCCTACCCTTAACCAGCACCATCCTAACCCTAATCAGCACCATCCTACCCTTAACCAGCATCACCCTAACCTTAATCAGCACCATCCTAACCCTAATCAGCACCATCCTACCCTTAACCAGCACCATCCTAACTCTTAACCAGCACCATCCTACCCTTAACCAGCACCATCCTAACCCTTAACCAGCACCATCCTAACCCTAATCAGCACCATCCTACCCTTAACCAGCACCACTCTAACCCTAATCAGCACCATCCTAACCCTAATCAGCACCATCCTACCCTTAACCAGCACCATCCTACCCTTAATCAGCACCATCCTACCCTTAACCAGCATCATCCCACCCCTTACTTGCACTGCCCTTCCGCTACTCAGCAGCATTCTAACCCTAACCAGTACCACCTACCCCTAACCTGCACCATCCTACCTCTAACCAGCACACCCTATTCCTAACAAGCACTATTCTAACCGTACTTTAGCCACCAGGTTAGGTGACCATTTGAGACCCTGAGAGAAGATCATTCAGCTCTTGGTTTCCCTGGGATAGCACTGCGGTGTCCCCATCACTGTACTGGTGTGTCACACCATGGTAACATACAGTTAGGGAACATCGGCCGTAACAGGGCAGCTGCTGAGCTGTGACTCTCTGGCATGTTTCCTCTGGGGGCCACAGCTGTCACACTGATGCTCTTCACATGCAGTGATCAGGCAGTGAGGAGCCGCAGGCCAGCGGGGGGCCAGCACCGGATCGATAGGCTGCAGAGGGTAACGCACCATGGCCGATTGATTTAACTAACCCTGACCAAAGCACACACACAAAGGAAAACTGAGCAAAGAAGCACTGAGAAAGGCAGCTTTCCTGTTTCTCACCCAAAAACATACACACGCACATGCACTCACACAGAGGAGTAATGTTGCCAGATGTATGCAAACACACACACACACACAGATTTACAGGTTTAATTCCTGCATGTGACCATTTTTCGTTCTCATAGCAAATGGTTAAACTTACAACAGTAACTGGTAATTGATGGGGATTTGTCTGAGTTATATCTGTGATAATGTGAACAAATTAGCACAGCGTATGTCACAGTATTCATTTCTGAAAAATAACTCTAGCGAGGTAAAGCAGTGTATGAACACACTTCCATCTTCTGCGTTAAAAGATCCTTTAGATATCCTGCATTCCACAATATTCTGCTACATACTGAGGTATGTCACGTCGGTGTTGTCCCCTTCTCAAACTTCACATATGGTTTTACACTGTCCTTCAGGGTAAGAAGTCAGCAAATGTGTTCAGCCCCACACCACAGTAGACGACTTAACATGAGACAGAGCCGTCGGCCCAGAAATCCTTCCTAGTGACCTTATCTAACATTCACGACACGCGTCCAGCACTCTGGCACCTAGAGATGGAGGTTCCTTACCTCCTCAGAGATCTGCGCAGGTTCAGGCAAGCAGGAGTCGACACAGCAAAACCATCGACTGGGTCCCGGGGGCGGGAGAGTCCGGTCAGTGAGCCCACGGGCCACCCCCTGCCCCAGTCCCTCTGTGCTCAGTGTTGGCAGATGCTTTTACTACAAGAAAAGATGACCATAGAGCTGGACCCTATCCTATTCATCTGAGGGTTTCTGGAGACCTTCGCCTGTCAGCTCACCGCACCACAAACTATAACCTATGCTGGCACATAGTCAGAGACATCTCACATGCCAGCACACCCATGTAAAATCCAGCTGATATCGGGCTCCTATGACACCTTCCAGGTCAAGGACTGACCAATGAAATACAGGGCAGCTCCAAATATATATTGGGAGGGTTGGGCTTTGTGAGAATGAATTAACAACAACCTTGATTAGATGGAGCAGGTCAATCGGTAGTTAAAATTGATGGTGGGATCAAAATAGATCAACACAGCAAAGAAGCAAACAGAGCAGTATTGACGGCTCAGTCCTGGTCTGAGCGGCGGGAGAGGAGCCAGCTGGCTCTGTTGTGCTTATTTTTCATGTACTGCAGTGTTTATGTGTCAGGCGTGTGACATATTTAATACAGTTAAATGTTTTCTGTTGTGCAGCAGACATAAGAAGCAGCTAGACCATGTCCTACCTGTTAATTAATAGAACATTCTCCTTCTCAGGCACTAAGTGGACATGATTGCATCGATCCTGTGCTTTGACTGATTCCACTTGGGTTTTCCTAGATGGTTCATGCAGTCTGATTAGCTGTCCCTAGAGGCAGGCAGGGAAACATACTGCACAGCATATGCGAGGAGCTGGATGCTCTCAGTAGTCTGACTGGGTGATCACCGGTCAGAGGCGACGTCCTGCACCCGTAAGTGACGATGGCACTCGGCACACAGGACAAAGGCTTAAAAATAACTACAAAAGGACTGACGCTTTTGCAGAACCGGGCAGCTGCAGCCTGGCTGATTGCTTACTCAGTCTTACAGCGTGTGCTTCTCGAAATGACCTTCCCATCACCGCCCCCACTCAGTAAATAAATGGCCATTTCAGACAGATTAATGAACACGCAACAGACCACATAAATCCTCCCTGTTGTGAAATATCTCCATGTTGTTTCCATTTGTAACAAACATCCTTCACTAATCAAAAACCTAATTGAATTCCCATGACATAATTAATGACAAACAATGCTTATCCTTAATGTATTGTTTTGTCAAATTATGTTGATAAACGGTGGATGTAAAGCGATAAAACCTGTTGCTTTTCAGTATAAATGAGATTTATCCTCTCATTTGTTACCGGGAAGCGTGCATGTACTTTATTTATAAAGATATTTTTGTTTCGCCCAAACACAGAGTAGCACCGTGATCCCCAACGATCAGCCTCAGTAGATGTGATGTCTGATGGCTGCTGTAGATTGGTAGATGATGTCTGCGGATGGTTCGTCTTGTTCCTCAGTTGAGGAAGGTCCCTGGGGCACCCAACACAGCTACACCCTCCCCTGCTACTGCGTTCCTGCCTGGGATGGGCTCCAGGCCGCCTCACAACCCTGAACAGTTGGAAGATGGATAGATGAATGACTCACCTCAAAAAAGCTCCTGGAGATGAAACACATAGATAACCATACTCTAATAATAGTACAGAAATTTGGAAAGAAAATTATGCAACTTTATTTAATAATTGCATGGCTCTGCCACCCCCACCTGGATGAGAGGAACAGAAAACAGGGTTGGGTGAGTGAAGCAGTGTTATACCACACTTCTCCATTAGATGGCTTCGGTGAGCCATCTGACAGACACCATCATAAATCACCCTCATTTAGCTAGTTGAATACATCAGTCCTTTTTTCTTAACTGCTTTGCAGCGAGCCTGGAGCCTGTCCCAGGAAGCTCAGAGCACGTCCTGAATGGTGTGCCAGTCCATCTCAGGGCACGCACGTTCCCACAGGGTGGAGCTGGGGAGCGAGCCCCCACCCACGAGAAGCAGGAGCACACAGCTACCCACTGATCTCCGTCACCTGCTTGTGAGTGACCAGGCGTCCTCCAGTAGGTTACTACATTAAAATTCATCATAAAATAACTGCAACAAAGAGAATATTTAAAAATGCATAATGAATATTTTACAGCAAATGGGCAGAGCGTCCTGGCTCCCCCGACACCTCACGCTTCCGCCCCCCCATGGCCTGTCCTGGTCCTTTTGCTCTTCTCTGGGTTCTGATGGGTTTCTCTAGCCTTACGTCTCATATTTGCCTACTTTAAATTAAGGGTTAATTAGCCATAAAATATAGAAAATTAAGGGCAAGAACATTTGCTCATGATGTCCTGTTCTGTAAAATATAAATGATGAAACACATAAATGATAATTATGCCCATCTGTAAATAATTAAAATTATAATTTTATGATATGGAATTATTTTATTACTAAGAGGACTGTAATTTCATAGTATCATGACCCGTAGATAACAGTTGCTGGCTGGCTGTGATTTTCAGTGCTGTTCTTTCAGTCCTTCTCGACGGTAATATATGCATCAATCTGGCATCTTGCCTGCCTTTCCAGGAGCTGTGTGCGCTCGGGGGGGGGGGGGGGGGGGGGGGGGGGGGGGGGGGG
>JAABNX020000046.1:21795730-21806427 GCA_015163995.2 Mormyrus lacerda | reverse complement strand
CCCCCCCCCCCCCCCCCCCCAGGTTCTCTATGCAGACCTTGTTACCTCTCACAACAGTGTCTCCCAGCGCAGGGCCTTGGTCAAGAAGGAAAGGCAACTACTGCATGGTCTCACAAAGCATGTCCCAGAGAAGACAGAAAACGGAGGAAAACCGCAATGCAGCAACTGGACCCCAGATCAGATCTGCTGATTCCACAGTACTATCAGGCAGCTCATTTATCATAGCCCAGCCCCAGACAGTGATATAATTAAGCACTCATTTGGGGGTCCATGCATTTAATGTCTTTACATGTCCTACAACAGGCTGGGGATCACGACAATTAGAAATGATGGAAAGTGCCCCATCCTGTTTAAATGCGCCTAAATGATACACGTCACTACTGCCACAGGTCCCTTAAAAGTCACACATTCAGTTGCATAAGTCTCTCGGGTGGATTTATCAGCAAACTAAAGCCTCCACCTGTAATCTGACCGTGAGTTTCAGGAATTTGACACAGACGGACAATTAAAGGAAGTTCGAAAGGGTGACGTGCTGACATAATGACAGGCAGATAGACAGCAACAAACAAAGAACGAAACACGAGCACTCAGGCGGATTAACAAACTGGTGTTAGGCTTATTATTATTATTATTATTATTAATAATAATAATAATAATAATAATACAATGATAAGTCGTTCACTTCAAACGTAACAAATTAAAAGCAACAGGAGATACATTGTAACGATGCGGACGGCACATACAGTACTGACACCGGGAGAAAGTGGGCGAAAGCTCGCCCTAGTCAACCGGGAGCGAGGAGCTTACCGAGAACAGCATGGAGTAAACGTTGAGCGTGAATTTAATGCAGTAATAATACCGGGTGCTGCTTCTCCATTCATAACACGGCGACATTTCGGTGCCGGTGACAAAATAAAAGTACAAGTAGACAGTCGCGGAACGGACTTCCACATCCCTCCCCGGGGATACCACCTATATGCCGGTTAGCCTGTTAGCGTGCTAGCGCGTTAGCCTCTCTCTGCTTCCCAGAGCTAATGGCCAAAGCGTCTGAATTAAACCATCCGTCGAATTAAAGTTCTGTCGCATCTCTTCGGTTTCCATTCATGTTGTCTTGAAGGGTTGTTTTATAATGTTTATTTTTTCTTTTAATTAAACCCTGTCGGCGGCGTGGGGACATGAGACCGCTATTGTTACCATCTGCGTCCAGCTATCCAGATAAGCCTACTGCCAGTGTTCTGCTAGAATATTTAAAATACTACAATATTGCAATGAACGACATAAAACTAACAGCGGTTGAGTGTCACTGTTTAGCTAACCTGGTACCATCCAGAAAAACATACGAAATAGGAGCCAAATATGTGTCCCATACACAGGGGGAGACAAAGAGGGAAATGAGCTGAGGTCAGCCGCTTTCCTAATGCATGAGTGCGTGGTCAGTAGGGACAATCAAATTACCGAAATGCATGTCCCTGTACTGCACCCTGTGAAACTTACCCTGAGTAAACAGAGTAAACTGACGCAAAATGCAAACTGCACACACACATCTAAAAGTAGGTGTGTGTGTGTGTATACAGTATATATATACTGTTCATTGTACCCCTTCTGCCTGCACATATATGTCATATGTAAGGCAAAATACATAAACACCTATTGGGTTTTGGGGGTGGGGGGATCCCTCAGACACCTCTCATTTACAGAACCTTCTGTCATCCGTGATAGGCACTTAAATTGCTACTTTGTCAAGGTTTAATTACTTGATTTGAGGACAAATTGAGATTGGCGCAGTCTCTGTTAGAAAAACTCAGAATAGCAAAGTCCTTTGTTGAGAATGTCATGAATAACAGGAAACTCCTTCAAAACGGTCAAGGCGCTCATTATGTGGCATAAGGTTTACATCTAAATTGCAAAATAATGCACAGATGTACATTTCTGTAGTTCAAGGTGCTGGATAAATAACTGCACTATCAAAAAAAGGAAAAAAATTAGTACCTTCACTTGCTACTGGAGCTGTACTCTATAAATGGATTCTGTGGAACATCCCAAAGGTACAAACAGAATTTATGTACCATCAATGGTACAGAAACATTTTTCAGAATCCAATTCTGTACCTTCAAATGTTACCCTTTTTTTCTGAGAGTGGGCATGGTTAAAAATGGCTAAACTCATATTTAATAATATCTGTCATTCTGGAGAGCTTCTCATTGTTTAGGGCCCAAGCAGCGACAGCTGGTGAATCCCTGTTGTTTTTGTACTGATTACTATATATTTAATTGTCTTAATTTCTAATGAGAGTTCTAATGAGAGTTGTGAATTTGGCAGACTTAGGAAAAAAACAGTAATTTGTACTTTTGCTTGTCACTGGGGCTGTACCCAATAGTTGTAGGTAAATGTACTTCTAGTGTAGTTTAATTAGTAATTGAACTTCATTGATCCCCATGGGGAAATCCTTTTTATGCCTCCCTCAACGTGCTCTTTGTAGAGCAAGCTGTTTACAAAGGGCAGCCACCTGTTGGGGTGCCCAGGCAGCTGGGGGTTAAGGGCCTCGCTCAAGGACCCACAGACATGCTGAGGCCAGGTTTGAACCTGCAATCTTGTAATTACAGGCACACAGGCTTAGCCCACTGAGCCATATGCTGCCTCCCATATGGCATAGAAATGGACTCTGAGGAACATGGTACTGGTATAAACATCATTAATGTACCCACAATGGTACAAAAATGGATGGAGCCTGTAACAGGGCAAATAGCAGAGGTACACACACACATACAGCTGTACACCATGGGATATTAAGAGATACCGACTTACATGTCTTTGGAGTGGCATGCATTCAGCAGCCCACGCAAAGCAAACCAGAGCTTCAGATGGGAGGATTTTGTCTTCAATTAAAGATGGCGGTGTGGAAGCAGCCACAAGGTTCACCAAACTGCTAGGTTTTGTTTGTTTTTTCATTTTGTCTTGGGATGACCTCATTTTATTGTGCAAGAGCACGGTGACAATAAAGTTGACTTTGACTTTTGAGCTGACCTCGCTTTGCATAAGATTACACATGTAAACATGTCCTGAATTTCTGAAGCGCCATAATATTCAATAATGCATCACCATGAATAATGGATCTTTTTAATGGGAAGCCTAGGTTGCCGTAAAAAGGTCATCTGGAGATGACCAGAGGAAGCAGGCAGGTACTGACTGAGAGAGAGGGGAGACAGACAGGATGTCAGATAAATGCCTGTTGGAGGCCATCCGTCTAGCGTTCTTGCTTCCAGTCCCCGTCATGGAGTCAGGCCCTCACTAGACCACAGGCAACAAGATCGATAGAAGAGCGTCAGCTTTGCATGCAATTTGCCTGTGTTCTGTTTATCAACATTCATTTTTCCTAGAGGGAAGGTGATTTCTCTGGTGAAGTCGCCTCATTATTGTCAGACAAGACCTTTGAAGATCTCCGTTTTACCTGTAAGAAAGAGGCATCACTATGGGTTTAGTTTTGACGTAGATTAAACATCGGTTTGTAGCAGTTGCAACAACAAAATAAAAAACATGAACGCAATACTGCTAAAAACGTACTGAATGCAGAGATTTAGGCTTTTTTCTGTGAGCATCAGTTTGAAGAATAAATATCAGTGTAAGAGTGGGGGCTTTCTCTGGAAAGATTCACTTGATGTGTCTGCTTCAGGCATATCTGTTTTCCTTGGGACCATGATGTTGTTTTTTCCCCCACACTTCTCAGTCCCTTAACGTGCCTGATTCTGTTTTTGTCCGCATCTTTTTGTGTACGTGGCTTCAGTTCTGCTCAGTATCTCTGACCCATCTGGACTGCGCTGACATTGATGCCTGTCATCATGGATTTGCTCCTCTACCTTCTCTTCTGTATCTATGCAGCAATATTGACAATTTATTCTCCTGAATAGTAAGGAACTCATCACATATTGAAACTGTACAAAGTAATTACAAAGCCCAAATAATTTATTACCCAACTGATTGTTGTCGGCAGCAACAACTGAAGCCATCATTTTCAAGCTGTTGATTCAGTTCCTTATACAGCTTAATCTTCAGCTTTGAAACTTGACTAACATACCACCTTCTTCAATTTGGATGTGTTTATCATTCCTGCAGCCTGTTCAGTGTCTATGTTAGAAGAGCAACGGGACTGGGCTGTTTCAGAGGAACCAGCACTGAGTGAAAATTTAATCAAAAGCAACATGACATTAGGCTGGAAAAATCCGCTAATTTGTCTGGGGCCACATTTATCCAGCACTTTGGCAATAACACAGTGATGTTTTATAGTTATATAATGATTCACTTGGAATACGTGGAGTGCCGGGATCTACTTTACAGAGATGGCATGTGTTGATTCCTCCTGCAAGATGAATGTTCAGTTTAATAACCGATTAGTGTCTATCTTTAATCTATGCTCACCGACCGGCAGACTGAACACTTTAGGTGACGACATCTGTATGATGATTAGTGAAAAGATAGCAAAGAACTGGCAGAGCCAGATCCTCTGATTGGCATAACTTATCGACTTGATACTCCACGAGAGGGTGCACCGAGCACAGACGGGGATCGGAGAAGATCCTGCTGTGGCTCTGCTGAAATAACAGCTGATCTGCAGGTGTGCGCCCCCAGGACAGTGACCTACATCTAGAAGCCCTCAGAGAAAAACAAGGAGGCACACACAGAAATGAGCACTGCGCAGGCTTCTTCACCCGATTCTCACCACAGGACCAAGGAAGGAGAGGCTCTGAGACCAGCAGCCTCCTGACGTCAGTAAGGGGACCCACAGAGCAGCAGTACTGTATAAAATGTATCCATTAACTCTGGGAATGTTTCACGGCCTGAGATGGACAGGTAATCAGCATGATCAGAATGCACAGCATCCCAACTGGGCAAGGAGCCCAAATCCCAATTAACATCGTGCCTGAGAGCGGCCTTAGGTCCAGTCCTGCTGCGGCCATGCACGGCCTCACAGGATGTGCCGCCCTACTTAACAAGGAAGCTATTTAAAATCTTTAAGGACCACATCACATCATTGCTCAGCCCTAAGTGTGCAGAATGCAAAAAATCAAACAAATGTAAACAAGCCTGCTGCCCACGGCCCATTGTACAGCTGGAACCATTCAAGATAATCTTTCACTTTACCTTAGCTAAAGGCTACAAGGGCAGGGGGCCTGCAGGACATGGGTATCCTTAACCGACCTGCCGGCCAGCCCAGCTGACTCGACCCGTTTACCTGTCTATCACAAGTAAGCAAACACCATGGAATAAACTCACAAGCACATCAACGGGAATCACTTTATGAGAGTGAATATTCCCGAGTGAATACAGCTCACAGATCTTCATAGGGCTTCACAGACTCCAAAAGCAGCCGCATATCTGTCATTTATTTATTAAATTCCTTTGTTGCTGAATTGAGATCAGGCTATCATCCAGGGGTCTGAGGATTTGGCTGATGGGCTGATGCCGGCCCCCCTTCCTCCTCAGTCCTGTGGCAGATTGTGTTTCAGCCATGGGACAACATTTGATGTGTGAAATTGGATTTTCGGCTCCACGCTGCCCACTCTGGGCTCCCGCTCCGGTTGTGGGGCTATGGTAACCATGCGGAATGCACATATTTTCAGACCGTCAGAGGCCTGCATATCTCGTCAGTGGTGAAACTGAAGGCCTCCCTTTAAGTAAACCCATTCCTTTTCCTTCAATAATAATAAATATTTCAAATATAACGGACATATTTGCCCTCGGTTAAAATAATTCAGTTTCCTCTGTAGAAAAGTCAGTAGAGTGTTGCTGGAAGACGGCTTCATCCTGTATAGCACTGGGGAATATCAGTTTGTATTACCTCAATGTTTAAAACAGGTTTGTGGCTATGCCTGGTGTGACGTCTTCCATACCTGACATTGTTTAGACAGTCTCAGATTTATGTTATCAGATTGCCTGGGTCTTTGTGCTTCAGACTGCAGCTGCCCAGCATGCTCTGAGGCCCTTGCTTGCTGGGTAAGCCTTCTTCCACCAGGCAGCAAGTCAGCGAGGAGCCCTGCTCTCCAGGGCTGGCTCCTATGTGCTGTGATGGTGTGCGCATTTACCCAGAGCCCCAGCTATGGGCACAGGGTGCTGGGCGACCTGCCTCAACCAGACCCACAAGCGGGGGAATGTTTCAAAATGGTATATGCTGATCTATCCAAGTAATGATGGAAAAAGAAACAAACATTCAATATAAATAGAGTGATTTGGTTTAGAATGGAATTTCTCTCCATAGCACAGAGGTATCAGTGTTCAAACCTCATTCAGAGGGGAGAACTGGGAGGGGGGGGGGGGGAATTAATGTCCACAGGAAGAAGGTGGTCAGGGAAGCAGCTGAGGATTGGCGGGAGGAGAGGCAGTTGAGCTGTGGTCGTCTCCCCCACACAGGTTATGTGTGACTCACTTTCGAGGGGAAGCAGTGAGGTTTTCACTCTGAACAGCCATGTCAGCAGGGCTGGGGCAGGCAGCCTCTTAATCACTGCCTGGCAAGAGCACAGTACCTGTGTAACACAAGGAGGAGGTTTGTTTTTACCAGTCAAAGAGAGAAACCCGCACGTCTCCGCGGTCACATGAGACATCTGTGGAACATAACTCACGGGCTCCTCTACCCATGTCAGTCATGCTCGGTTTAGAATTCTCTAGAAAAACAACAGTCACATAATTATGTATCTGAATTAAGGTTGTGAATCGATCGTTTAAAAATTTACTAATTAATTGCATAGTTTTCTGTGATTAATCAGACTGACGTTAACATTTTTAATCATAACCATTTATAAACTGAAACCGCCAAATTAATGTAGAGTTAACACAAAGGGGAGTATATGTGTCATGCAGTGTGGTCGGCGGACGGGCAGAAAGGCAATCTGAGCCGGTCAGACGGGCGAACGGGGTTTAATAGGGAAGACAGGACGGACAATCACAGGCAGGGCAACACAACACTACACACGTTAATGACGGATCTGTCAGACTGGGGAAAGACGCGGATTGATATACACTAGACAGGCTGAACTAAACAAGCGACAGGTGAGTACAATCAAAACCCTCCCCCCCCCCCAAAGGCACGCACATTGGGCGCGCCCCAGGGAAGGCGATGGACGAGACAAACCGGGAAACCTGGACCTGGAAAACAAAACCAAAACCATCAATGGGGAACAGGGAACAGGACGACACAAAACAGGGACAAGGGCAAAAGCCATGACAGGAGCTGACAAAGGACGGGGAACGCGGACAGACAGACCAAAAAGGGAGACAGAGGGGGAACAGAAAACAGGAACAAAAGGACCGGGAGCGAGCAAGGGAGACACCGAGGGACGAGGAGGAAAGACAGAAGGGACAAAGGGACCAGGAGGAAACAGAGGAGACACAGGAGGCAGGAAGGAGAAGGATGGAGGGACAAGGGGAGCCTGAGGGAGCCCAGGCGGGAGGGAGCCACACAGTGGCCAAGGGAATGGGACGAGGGAGTGACGCAGGGGACACGGGGAGAGCAAGAGGGAACATCGGCGAAGGCAGGCAGGAGGGGGAAGCCGCGGCAGGCGACGGCGCAGCCGAAGCCAGCAAAGGCGCCGTCCGACGCCCCACCGAAGCAGGGGAGCCCAGAGGCGATCGACACGAAGCCGGAGGCGGGGCCGAGGACATGCACTAAGGCACCAGGGGGGGACCCGGAGGTGACCGCCGACCCTGAGCTGAAGACCTGCAGGAGACCCCGGAGCCCCAGCCAAAGCGAGCGAGGGCGAACAAGGGGGCAGGGTGGGCGGGAACCGGGCTCAACCCCTGTGGCCCCATCCCATATGGGACACTGACAGGCGGGGTCCTAATGGGCGTTGGTCCCGGTAAGGCAAGGGAGCGGGAGTCCATAGGGTGGTCCCCGAGGGGTCCCATTCAAGCTCCTCCTCCTCACTGGAGAAAGGAGCCAGGTCCCAATTGTCTGGGACCTCCTCGGGAACAGGGTCCTGGACTGGGTGCTGGGCTGGGGGAACTGGAGTCACAGATGAACTGGGCTGGACGGAAGAGCAGGGCAGGACGAGCTGGACTGAGAAGCAGTCAGCAGGGTGCACCGCGGACGTTGCAGGCGGAGCCTTGGGCGGTGCGGCCGGGGCCGCGGGAGACTGCCCCTTTAAGGGCTTTAGGGACCCGAGGAATAGCGTCCCAAGCAGCCCTGGCTCCCCTGTTTGCCAGGTGTGCCGACCGGTGATTATATGCCGTCAGCAGCAGCTCCTCAGTGATGGCACCGGGGGCTTTGTGCACTCGCAGGAGAGTTGCAGCCAGGACATCTTCTGAGAGCAGGGATTCCCCCGCTCACCCGCTAGGAGTGAAGCTGGGGCGAGAAGACACCGCCCCACGATGATCGTCAGGTCGGATTCCCCCCGTCTTCCCCGTCGCTTCTTCTTTTTAGGTAGAGGCGGGGTTGTTTCTGACCAGGCAGGAGGCTGGAGTTGTTTCTCCCTTACCTAGTCAATGAGCTGCCTCAGGAGGGAGCGCACTTCCGTCATCACGTGTGCTTCATTGGTTGGGGTAACTGCCTGTAGGAGATCCTATCTCCTTTCGGCGAGGAAGCACAAACCGGGATCCCCGCGGATCTCCGGTAGCTCTCGCCAGTACGTGACTTCTTGCAGCAGACCGAGCCGGTGGTGCTCGGTCTGCTGCGCTGTGCTTTCACGGAGATCCGTCATTCTGTCATGCAGCATGGTCGGCGGACAAACGGGGTTTAATAGGGTAGACAGGGTGGACGACCACAGGCAGGGTAACACAACACTACACACGTCAATGACGGATCTGTCAGACTGGGGAAAGACGCGGACTGATATACACTAGACAGGCTGAACTAAACAAGCAACAGATGAGTACAATCAGGGATAAACACGAGGTAACAAGGTGGGCGTGGCACACAGGAGGATCATACGGAGCTGGGCGTGACAATATGGGTCATTGTCATGAACACATTAATGTAACATATTATTTTCCTTATTGTACAAATTGATTGTTTATTGTGGGTTACAAGCAATGAAGTTGAAAGGTTCAAAATCATTTTATGTAGTTTTGTGTTACTTTAGCTACCGATTTGGGGAAAATGGATTTACTGTAAAAATCACCCATTCGCAACAACAAATGACATCATTTTAACATGCCTCAAAAATTAAGGTAATGTCAGTTGTTCTATACAAAAAACAAACTCCATATTTCACCATAACAGTTTGCAACTTGCAAAAATATTCTCAAGTTCATAAGGATGACCCATATTTCTGCATTTGTTTAACATATACCTGTGATGTACAGATTTCACAGTTTCAACAAAAATTCTACTGCAAGCTGAATTTCAATGCTTTCAGAAGAGCTCCATGAACAGCTGGCAACCAGAAGCGATGGCATTGCATTATAAGTAGGGATTTTAAATTTTATTTTTTTTTTAAATCACACACCTTCACAATTAATGAAGTATAGCACATGTATATACACTGCCTGGTCAAAAAAAGTCACACATTTTAATATTTAGTTGGACCGCCTTTAGCTTTGATTATAGTGCACATTCATGATTGCATTGTTTCCAGTTGCTCACATCTAAACATTTTTTTCCATCCAGATTTGCATTAATTCCTTCGTACGATCTTGTATTGATGATAGGGGAGTTGAACCACTCTGTGAAGTTTTCTTCAGCACATTTCAGAAACTTTCGTTAGTGTTAAGGTTAAGGCTCTGTGGTGGCCAATTCATGCGTGGAAATGATTCCTCATGCTCCCTGAACCACTTTCTGACAAGCTGACCCCAATGAATCTTGGTATTATTGTCCTGGAATATGCCCATGATATTCAGAAAGTAAAAACCCATTGATGGGATAACCTGGCTGTTCAGTAGTTTCAGGTAGTCACCTGACTTCACTTAGTGTCTAGTGCATAATGTTGCTGAGCTGTATGTTGTGGAATGGCATGGTGCGGGAGCGAAAAGGTGGTGGTGAAGCAGTAAGTGGCGCTAAGACAACAAGGGTTTATTCAACTAACAAGATGAATGAATATTGATATGGCAAGATAATAATAATAAATAAATATATTATTTCCTATCATGAGTTACTTTGCTTGTTCAATGGGCCATTTCTCGCTGCCACGGGGGAGGCTGGGTTTCCATTCCCTTGTTGTGAATTGATTTGGATAAAAGCATCTGCCAAATGAATTAATGTAAATTATTATACTTGTATTCTTTCTCTCGCCAGCCCGTCATCTGCCCAGTTTAAAAACTCCCCAACACATATTGCAGCACGTAATCGGCAACAGTTTAGCAATCAGTGAGTTCATCCCAAATCCATCAAAATATTTTACCGTAAATACAAAATGAGTGAACATACATAAAATATAAAAGTAAACTGAAAGAAATGTAGTATAACATAGATTCTATTTAGCATAACACAATCAGACCCAGCTGTCATACCAACCACATTATTCATTCAATGCAAACGCATATAGACTCCTGCCGAAACCAACTAGGGGTCTCTTTATGTATCAAAGTCTCAAAACATGTTCCGGCACAATATGGGGAATACCTGAAAGCCTCAGGAAGCTTCGCTGGTCCATCATTCAAACATAGGCAGGCACTTACACACGTGGACAAAATTGTTGGTACCCTTCAGTCAATGAAAGAAAAACCCACAATGGTCACAGAAATAACTTTAATCTGACAAAAGTAATAATAAATAA
>JAABNX020000046.1:21735236-21748932 GCA_015163995.2 Mormyrus lacerda | reverse complement strand
CCCCCCCCCCCCCCCCCCCCCCTTTCTCCAGGTGGATCCCATGTTCCAACGCATGGCCGCCTCCTTCGACGAGAGCAGCACGGCTGGCGTCTTCCTGTCTGTCCTCTTCAGTGAGGACAGCCGCTGTGAGCTGCTGTTCCCTTCTCACCTGAAGCTGTTGCGCTCTGAGCCCCCCTGCCCTGCCCCACCCCTTATGCACGTCCCAGCACAGCCCTTTAAAGGTGAGCCTGCCCCCGTCTCCTGTGCCCCCCCACCTGCGCTGCGTTCCTGTCTTGTTCCTCCTCGCCACCCGTGCATGATGTGTCCACAGACGGTCTTCAGCAGGCGCAGGAGCGCAGCTCCATCTGCCCATCGCTGAAGGACTTCTCCTTCACCAGGTGGAATCCCGACCAGGTCAGTCCCCCGCATGCCCCCTGGTTACGAGGCTGACCGATGTGGCCCGGTTCCTCTTCCTGTCTTGTTTCTACTTCCATGCAAACTAATTCACCCTGATTCATTTGACGTGGCTCATCACCGCATTAATCGCTCGATCAAAGCAGAGTTGAAGCAGACCCCGGTGGTCTCACGCGCTCCCTCTCTCTGGCGGGTTAGACGATGAACCAGCTGCTGGAGAAGATGAAGCAGGGAGAGCACGTGTTTGACGTGAATGCGGAGGTGGAGCCGGAGGATGAGCGCTGCCACGACTTTGGGGACGACTTTGACGGGGACGACTACGATGGTGGCCAGTGTGAGGAGGAGCCCAGAGAGCACAAGGCGACCTGCGCCATGACGCCACTGGGACGGGGACGGTGAGGGACCGGAAGCGAGCGGGTCTACCTGACGAGGGGAGGGTAGCGACGAGGGTCTTGGTGCACGGGTCTGAGTGTCACTGCTTTGCCCCCCAGGGACGTGATTGAGATAGGCAAGGGAGACATCAGCACCATGTGCCTTCAGTTGTCCTCCCAGCCCAGGGAGTACTCCTACTTCAGCCCCAGGACCATGGCCACGTGGGCCGGGCCGGGCTTCTGGCGCTTCAAACCTCGCCACAAGCGTGAGTGTGCGCTCTGTCAGACCGCTTTCTTTCAAGACCTTTAAAGATGCCCCCTCAGTTAAATCTCTGCATCCCGAAGTCTTATCTGAGCCTTCTCCGCTTTCTGTGTGTGATTAGAGGATCACATCCCTGACAAGGACACCCAGAAACGAAAACCCAAGAAGACCTTCGAGCTCAACTTCAGCGACGACATCAACTTCGACACCTACTTCCGCACCACGAGAGTAAGCGTTGGTTCTCTTGTGAAACCGATGGACCCTTCCTGAAGTATTTGTCTAGCGGTACAGGTTTAAGTATTGACCCATGCTGATTGTCCCTGTGTCCGAATCTCCAGGCAGCCACCACAAACAACAAGTCCGCCCTACACACCAGCAATAAGAAGACCACCCTGCCAGCAGACTTCCACTACCCTCCCAATAAACTGTCCCAGCTCAGCCTCAAGCTTTCCAGCACAGTAAGTTCCACGGCGCCCCCTATCCCGGACAGAAGGTGATGCCTGTGTTGCGTTGACGGCCTTGTCGTCCTTGTGTTTTGCAGCTGTGCAAGCAGGGTCCGAAGATGGTGTCCGGAGCGCTTGGCGAGGACATTGGGGACTACGACTACGACAACGCCAATGACACGGCCAACTTCTGTCCGGTCCCTCAGGTATGGACAGCGTTTCTCCCCATCGCGTAGACGAGCGTCTCTCTTAGATAGCAGTGTCATTGTCAGCCAGCTATGGCTTTGGAGACTCTCACCATGACTTACATCTGCAATCTGCAGGGCGGCTCGAGCGACGACGAGACCGACGGCTTTGGAGGGCCGGATGATGGCGAGGTCTCGTTTAACGCCGGTATCGGAGGCTTTCCTGGAGCATCTCAAGACGATAACATCTCCACCTATGGGGGAGACAACTTGGTGCCAGAGCCTCAGAGGGTAGGGGACACTCGGAAGTCTGGCCCATGGCGAGATGAACGGGAGCCGTCCGTTCTGTTACCGCAAGTACTCCAACCAGCGTGGCTGCAAGCCTTCACACTGTTTTTGTTCCAGGTGAATAAAATTGAGATAAACTACGCCAAGACAGCGAAGAAGATGGACATGAAGAAGCTGAAGACCACCATGTGGAGCCTCCTGACCAACCTTCAGAAGGATCCACAGAAGCTGGTCAAGGTCAGCTTTGCCTCACATGGCATTTCTCCTTCCACATCTCCTCACTTTCCCTATTCCTGCCACTGCCACACCTCCACTTTAATCCTCTCTGCCACCCGCTCATCATAATCTTTCCCCAGCAGGAATCTGAGAATGTGGAGGTGGTATCTGGGGAGAAGACGTTCAGCGAGACCACGAAGACCCTCCTTCAAAGGTACCTAATGCTGTCTTTTCAAAGGTCCATTTCATGTGCGATTCATCATTGATCTTTTCCCGGAGCATGTTTCTCTGTGGACTATAGTACCTCTGTAGTCCCAAATCATCACCCCCATGAAGACCCAGATCTGCTCTCTCTCTACAGGCTGCCCTCCACTATGGCCCAGAACCTCTCAGTCCCGCTGGCATTTGTGGCCCTGTTGCACTTAGCCAATGAGAAGGTGGGTTGTGGTTTGGGTTCTGGGTAGCGCCGGGCAATATCATATCGATGATATATCATGCATGCGCAATAGTCACCAGGGCTTCAGATGACAGGTGAAACATTTGGCCACACACCAGCTTTTTGGTACTATACAGGCGTTTATTTATGCCCACAATTTAAGCAGATTATTGACTAAAATATTAATGAGCCATTTTATGATGCCCAAAAGTTAATAAGTTCAGCATATCCTTATGTTTAATAAACGCGTCAGACTTCAAACTGCGAAAAGTACCACCACACTGCCGACGTCTTTTTACCTTGTTTATCAGCAAGATCTCCTCTGTTAAAGGATGTCGTGGCTGCTGAGCTGTTCCTTTATTCACTGACACTTCAGTGCAAATCGCACTAAAGAATACCACACATAGTATACCACACATAGTATACCACACATAGTATACCAAAACAGCATGATGTGGAGTTCTCCCCTAACAAAATTTAATTTGGGTGTTAAAACACATCTCATTAATATTTAAGCCATACTACTAATCTGCTTACCAAATATTGGGCGTAAATAAATGCCCGTTTGGTATCGAGAAGCTGGCGTCCAGCCAAATGCTTCACCTTTGATCTGAAGGCCTGGTGATTATTGCACATGCGCCATATAATATCAATATGATATCGCCCAGCTGTAGTTCTGCGGATGCTTAGAGTTTGTGGGTTCTTGCTTTTGTATTATCAGCTCACACATATCATAGAGATCAGACATGTCAGCTGGCTTCCGGGAACTGGTCAGGCTAGATGGACATTCCGTCCATGATTCACTGCATCAGCAGTTGAGGGACGCATGCCGGTAACTTCTAGAACGGCCTGAGCAGATGGCCATTGTGCCCACGCCTGCCCCCTGCTGGCCTGTGGATGAATGTGCCTTTTGCGATATTCAATGTCTGGCCTCTTCCTGTTTCAGAACCTGGAGCTCCTCAAAGTGGACGACATGTCAGATATCATCATCAAGCAGGGTTCCTGAGGCCCTGCCTTTTACAGGGTGCAACACACTGCCATTGTGCTGTTAGAACATTCTGTGTTTCTATGCTCTGTTCTTAAGAGTTTTATTTAAACTCTTGTTTTAATTCTCCCAATTTAATTTCTTAAACCATGCTCCTCTGGTTGCTTCTGTATATCTTTTCACTGGTTCAGTCCTTCTTGTCTACATGTTATCTTTCCTTTCCCCATTTCATCACTCTGTACATATGAAATAAAGCATATGGTTTTTTTGTTTAATGTCCTGCTTGCTTCAGCTATTTAATGTATCTTTGGGAGGGATGGTTGTGTCAGGCTCTCATGAGCTGGGTGTTCTGACGTCTGGCATGGGTGAGAAGTCAGACTGGTTTGGAGGTGTTAACGTGGCCTGGTATGGCTGGGTGGAGTGGAATAGAGAATGCAGACTACATCAATTACCTTAGTCCTGGCTCAAGATGTGGGTCTCTGACACGCCCTCCCCAGCTGTGACTTCAGTTGTGTGTGATCGCCTGTTAGGCCCAGAGAATAATGTTCTTATGTACTGAGTTTGTATTTAGTTTATTAAAAGTTTGGCAGTTTTGAAGGAACACTGCCATGTCACTGAAAACTTTAACTCATTGAAAAAGTTATTGCTTTCAGAGGCAATAGCACTCTACCTCTGACTCTAAACTCAATGAAGTTGTGCCCATTTGATGAATTTATCGTGTAACTTAAGACACATAACAGAATTTAGTTTACATAGTTATTTTTAGCAACATTGCGTCAGTTCCCATCATCAGCCACGTAAGAAATGCAGCTGGGAAGCAAACTTCCTGGTCCCCCAAACACAGCTGCAGGATCACCTGGCATCCGGCGGCCAGCGAGACATGCCCCGTGTTCGGTCAGATATTAATGCAGGACAAATAATGAATAATAATTCCAAAATCACGGTGGTCGTATAGCTTGTTGCACCTCTACTTCACCTGTTCCCAGGTGAGCGAGCCGCGTGGCGGGGTGCCCCCGTGTGGCCGCAGGAGGTGGCGACACCCGGCAGAGGCGGGCCGGAGCGAAGGAATTCACTTAGAAATAAAAGCAGGAAGCGGAGAAAAAGACACACGGACGTCGGCCGGACAAGTTGCCGACGATCTCTCTTGTTTCGGCTTGTTCAGTGCTAGTGGCTGTTTCCCGATTTGGCTTTTCTGACGGATCTGTTGTAACTTTTGGATTTAAAAACATGGAGTCTAACATGGTAAGTGGCACGATCACCGTCCGCGTCCCCCTACAGTGCTCGGAAACTTCACCACCGTCACCCCGCGATGTTTCTTGGTCTCATTAGATGATTTACTTGTTTGGCCTGTTTTGCGAAACCGTGTATAACAAAATTCCCCGGTAGTCAGCTGTTACCGGCTGCCTGATTTCAGCGTCTTTAAAGCGTAAGAAATGGGCGATGAAAGACGGAGCCGGAGCCACAGGTTGTTTTTCCAAACCTGCATTATTCGCTGGGGCTGCAGACAGACATCGCCGGTTATTTTCAGCAGATCTGCATAGAAATGACTGAGAGCAATAACTCAAAGTATGTTTTGTGTAAATACGACACTTTTCACTGTATCTGAATACCGGAAAAGTCGTTTAGGGTAATCAATCGGTCTCCATCCAGTACGAACGAAAACGACCGAAGGGAATCGGGCTTTAAGTCTCTTTTCCGCTCTCGGTGGTTTTACTCAATAGACGGAATTTCCTCATAACTCAGCTTCCCCTGTCCGAGCCCGCGGGCTGTTTCTGCACATATGCCAATGTACCTCCTCTGTACGTTCCCGACGGGGCATCGCCCCTGCTTTTGGCCCAGATGATACCCCTGAAGACCCCCTACCCCCCGTGTCGCCTGTGGACGGGTTCCGGGGGGTGCCAAGTCCGGCTGCTTCATTCCTGACCCATTTGAGTAGTGAAGGCCGGGATGTTAAAGAAGGTCCTGCAGACTGACCCTGATCGCACAGCAATGGGTGCTTATGATTGAACATCACAAAGAGTATCTACATTTACTGACATCAGCTCTATTCAAACAACAGCGGTTATGACAAAAGTCCAGACAGCTGGTTCACGGTTACCAACTGGTCAGCTGGCTGCCATGAGACAAGTCCCTGCACACATACACATGCATTTATGTGTATGCAACAGTTTTATTACCTTGTAAATAGTTTGTAGGGTTTGTAAACTACCCCAAGGCTTTTGATGTATCTAATTTTAGGTTTATAATGGAATAATGGAGATTTGTTGCGCGAGTCAGAGTCTGGAAGCGTGAGTGTCACACCAGATGCGTTTGTTAATATTTGGGTACACGAAGATCAGAGCAGGTACAGAGAAAGTACCACAAGGGGCAGCTCTTTGATCTTGACTGAGAAAATGAAAATCAATCCCTCAGCCGGATTTTCAGTGTGAATCCAGCCGTAAACTCCTAATTCCCAGCTCTTTGATGTTGTGGAGAGCGTTTTCTACTAGAATGACCTAAAACCTCAATCTGTTTACTCCATGGTGTATGGGATAGAGCTGGCCATTGGTCTCTTCAGTCTCTCTCAATCTGTACTCTCAGGAAAGCTCAGAAAAAAAGTACAACTCTACCAAAAATAATTAACAGGCCCCGTCATGATGTAAATACTGTAACTGTGGTGTATATGAGCTTACGGCTGCCTTTGCTTGCTGCTGTTGCTGCTGCTGGTTTGGGTCACTGGTACCCTAAAACCAGTATGACACGGAGCGACAGTTCTAGTTTGAGCAGATAACCAATTTGCTGGCCTGTGGACTGGCTCTGTTGTGTGTGTGTGTGTGTGTGTCATGGCTCTTACTGAACATGGAGACGCCGCTCTTCTTTGTTGCCTTGGAGCAGGTTGTCACCTGACATCCGTCAGCCATTTGGCATAGCTGGAAAAGTCAGGGGTGTGGCCCACTGTCGGCAGCAATGACGCAGCACCTCTCCGTCTCCTAGCAACCGAGAGTGTCACCTCACTGGAGCTGGGTGCGCCCTCCTTACCTGTGCGAGCACACAAACGCATCATTGATTCCTCACATTGTTTCTCAAAGTACCTGGAAGAGATGGAGACTGATTGTATGAGAACTAGATCTTCATTTTGTGATTCTCTCCTATCTGCCATCTATGAGTGTTTTGCCCTAGTGTGATGTCAGCAGACTCCTCCATCCAGCTAAATGGCCCTAAAGCGTGGCAGTGAAATGCAGTGAAACCAACCTAAACTTGGCTGGATGAGGCAGTGAGGCGTCGATGTTGCAAAATGTTCAACTTTTCGCACCATCAGGCCCCTAGGGAGTGTTTTTTTTTTTTATAGCTGAAGTGTTATTTCACACTTTTTTTTTTTTTTGAGCTTCTGTCTTCCAGCACATTTTAAATGCAGGCTTCAGACATTACACTCGGGCTGATGGTGAAGTGTTGGGTGAATGAAACTTGTTTTTAAACCTCAGGAAAGACAGATTCTGACTGCGCGTGCGTAGTTACTCCAGTTATCAATTCTGTTCCCGGTGCCCCCCTTCCCCGCCAGAATGTTTTCATTCCAGTCCTGCCTTAATCAGGCTTACATGGTCCTTAATAGGCTGATAGTGAAAGTGGCAGGTTAGAAAGTGGGGTGGGCTGGAATGAAAACATTCTGGCAGGGGAGGGGGGCAGGATTGAGAACCACAGAGTTACAGTGACACTCTGAGGAAGCCTCAACTGTGTGTGTCTGTGGTTAATTTCATAATCCCCCCCCCCCCATATCTATCACCACGCAACTAAGTTTTGTTTTTATTTCCGGCGAGAACCTTAGGTGACCTTGATGGTCTTAAGAAGTCTCTTCCAAGTGAAACTGACTCAAGAACCACTTTGGGCCCCAGGGACCTCAAGGTCTCCTTGCTCGTCCAGATTCTCTTACTCTGAGCATTAACTCTCTCTTCAATCTGCGGAACGATGTGCTGTATCTGCATGTAATGTGGTGTCAGCCAAGATCTGCTATTTCCCAGAGGTCAGTGTTACAAACGAAAGCGCTGCCGGGCCTTTCTCTCCCTCCGTCTGTGCCCCGGTCGCTCTGTGTGTGTCGCTGGCACAGCGGAACGTGTGGTTCTGGCGAAGGCTCATCCTCCATTCGGGCCGCTCGTGCTGAAATCTCTCCCACACCCTGCTCCTCTCGCCTGCTCATGGCGACTTCCTCTTTCTCTCCCTCCTTCACCATCTGCCTCCCATCCACAGGAGCAGGGTGAAGCGGCCGTGCAGCAGGACCGTGTCAAAACCCTGCAGTCTCAGGTGGAAGGGGTCAAGGACATCATGACCCAGAACGTGGACCGCATCCTGGCCCGGGGAGAGCGGCTGGACGACCTGATGGGCAAGACCGAGGACCTGCAGGCCGGGGTCCGTTAGCTCACACTTCTCTGCTCCTCCGCCTTCCGGAATGTTCTGGTGCCTGGTGCCACCTGTAGATCAGTGCATGTTTGGATGACTTTTAAATGAGGCCAAGGAGGCAAATTTATGCAGTACCGTGCAAAAGTCTTGGGCGATCAAAAGAAATGTGTAAAGCTGTTTATCTGGGTTATAATGCACTTTTGCTCAGAGGAAAAATCCACAATTTAGCATTAGAACATGAAAATTAAGAGTAAATAATAATAAAAATAAAAAACTAGTAATAATTTCTTCTGTTTTCTAAAAAGTTACTGATAGCTAGCTGGATGGCTAAATGAGTACCGTTTCAGTTCCTAAACCTCTCCTCAGGGGCACCTCAGCCATTCCATGATTTTGTTAATTAATGTAATTAATTTAATTGGCTGTTACATATCCCGCTGACTATGTGAGGTGTGCCAGTTTGTCAGCACTTCCTCTAACCCCATCCCTGACCTCTCTCCAGGCACAGAACTTCAAACACACGTCACAGAAGGTGGCGCGATCCTACTGGTGGAAGAACGTGAAGTTGGGGGTGGTGATCGCGATCATTGTCCTCATCATCATCCTCATCATCGTACTACTGGCCACTGGGGTTATCCCAACAGGCGCAACCAAACCATAACTGCTCCCACACACCAGAGCTTACAGAGATAAGCCAACTCTCTCTCCCTCCCTCTTTCTCTCTCTCTCTCTCTCTCTCTCACTCCTCTATCTCACACACACACACACACACGTACATTACATTGGTGTGGCCCTGGATCACGAGGTCTGCCAGTTAGATTTAAGCGTTTCGGACCAGTCACAGCTGGTTGCCACCCACCTCAAACACCTTAATAAAAACAGGACTGAGCACTGGAACCTTCCTCCACATTTCCAGCCTTGATTCACTGATGGAGTGGATGAGGTCTGAGGTTCTGTGATCTGTACTGTGTGCTGGAGGCTGTAATTGTTCACATGAATATACATTATAAAAAGAGAGGGGATTTAAACTAGTACTGCAAGGCTTGGATAAGCTGTTATTGCTGTAATGTGTAAATTATTGTCACGTTGGTATATCTATTATTTGTATGTTTTTATAGCACAGATAATCTCTTTATTCATGAGTTGTGAGGATTATTTTCCCTGTTCATTCTGAGGCGCTCCATGCGGAGAAACACATTTTCACACTCATCCCTAAAACTGGTGCCATCCTTTAGGACTAATGAGTGTCTCTGGGCTGCTACCAGAGGGCCCAGTTTGAGAACGTGACACAAACCGGGTCATGGGGATAATGTAGCATGTTTCAGCTTGTTTATTTGTGGGGACCAAACCCCCCCCCGCCCCGCCCCGGTTCCCATCAATCTGTCTGCCACATTTACTCGGCCATTCCGTCCGACGACTAAAGAGTGTTACCAGTGTTACAGAACCCGGACTGACTGTACACTAGTTAATGAGTCAAAATAGTGAAATGGCTTTAGGTCGGTCAAATAAATGTACTTATTTCCCGCTGACCAATCCATAATATGTGTGTAACTTAAAATTTTACCTGAGGAGCCCTAATATATATATATATATATATATATATTCTGTAAGTGTGTGTGTGAATATATATTACATGCTGACAAATGTTAAACATAATGAGGTTAAAAGTGATATCTAAAAATTTATAGTATATGTAAATGTGCTTTTCTTGGGGCTTTATGGATTAATTTAATAAACATTTGATTATAAATACCCTACTTAACCTATACTTCTATATAGTTTAGTCATTTTGGTGACATCTTTTATTCTAGTCTCAGATGCAGATGCCTGTATAACCAGCCCTGCTGTGGAAAGCTTTTGCACTGGAACATAGCAAACCCTGTAGGCAGGGAGGGCTAAAAATTTGCGCAGTAGATACATTGATTGTTTTTAGACGCTCTTTCCTTTGCTGGTGGGGGGACAGCAGCCTTGGTCTTGCTTGTTAGTCATATGAGCCATGAATGAGCAGTTTGTTTCAGATGTACGGCTGTAGCCTGTTTCACCTGCGTGGCTGTGTGGGACAGGAAGGCAGGAGGAGTGCGTCCGCCGTTCCTGTGGCCCTCTGCTCTTACTGAGCTTCACCGTCATGTTGTATATATGCTTACGTTTGTAACATTTGTAAACGGACAACCGCTGAGTTCTTCCTCATCGTGTTCACAAGTCATGCCTTTGTTACAGAGCCCTTAATGATTGTTTTCCAGGAAAGACGCCCTCAGCCTCTCCCTGCAGTGAAGAAGCAGGGCATGCAGAGGATTATAGGGCCATCCCGACTTTCCTGTTACACGGTCCTGCAGTCAGGACACATACCTTCCATTAACCACCCATAAAACATTTAAAGTGTTACATACTTGTGATTTTCTGCATCTGTTCTGCCCTTGAAGATCGTGCCTTTCCTTCCCTTTAACCAATGGAGACCCTGTTTGTGACGCTGATCATGCTGCCGTGCTGTGACAGCTGTCACTCAGCCCCCGCCTGCAAGCAGGTTTCGGCAAAACGGGGGACCAACTTTGTGGACCGTGGGAAACCAACCATTTTGGATGTGGCTACTTCTGGGATATCGGGCCAGTTGATTTACATATGCATGTCATGTTGCTTATAGAGCATGTGAATCTCTTATGTTACAATAAACAGCTCCTGCTAATTCAACCAGCAACTTCTGGAATGTCTTTTGTATTAGTATAAATATACTTCCCATAGGGGGCGATAAAGAGCCTATATGGACATAATGAGCCGATATGCATCGACATCCAGCAGAGGGTGATATCGGGCCTTTATGGAAATACTGGGTCCATGTACTGGGGCAATATTGGATCAGTCACAGATGATAATTTAAGTGTCACATGAGTGCAGTATCAACTGTATATTTGGTACTAAGTTGAGTCTCCAATTCAATAGTAATTAGTATTGTTTTAATGTTTTCTAAGCTTCTTTTACATGCCACACTAGCATAGCATTCCCTAGCACTATATAAAGAAAGCATATGGGCCCTATTAAACTAACCACCCCTCCTTCTGGAAACCTTGACCCATACATCTGCCTGCAGAAAGAATCCAGCCCCATAACTGTCAGGTTGCAGATTCTTGAAGTAAAAGAGCTAACTTCCCACGTCCACGGCCTTACCCCTCCCAAAAGGCTGTCAGTGTTGTACAAATGACAAGACACAGAAGACGCTATTCATATTATGGACATTACAACAGATGGAGATAAAGGGGAGCAGTCAAAGAATAGTGCCATGAATGATGCCACCCGAAGCAGTGACATCATGGGAGGAGGCCCATACTCACTCGGGCCACATGGATTTACGAGAATATGAATCAACACTACTTCCAGGATAGAAGTTTTCTTTGTGCTAGTGCAGCCTTTCTGAAAAGTGGCTGAAGGCTCTGAATGCTGATGGGGGGGTCACATGCTCTCTTCGGCAGCCCTTTATGTGAGAGAGGGGCAGAGCCAGGCAAAGCCATGACCCTGCAGCAAGACCACAGGGAAAAAGCTCTCGAAGATATAGTATGGGAAGAGCTCTGCCGACCCTGGGCCCTGAGGAGGAGTGCTGAGGTCCTGGGGCCTGAGGAGGAGTGCTGAGGTCCTGGGGACTGAGGAGGAGTGCTGAGGTCCTGGCCCCTGAGGAGGAGTGCTGAGGTCCTGGGGCCTGGCACCATGCCACCCCCCAGGGGTAAACTGCACCCTGAGAGTCACACAGCCGTCTGGCCGAACCTGCGGGGAACTTCCTGCGTGGAGTCGTGGATTCTGACACCTGTACTCAGCTCTGCTCTGATTTAATGCTCACACTGCGTTGTCACCTCTAGGACATCTGAGAACATCGTGACACAGGTTCCAGGTTCCTCAGCTCTCCAGTTTTTGGGATTAGGGGAGACTATCAACAAAGAACCAGTAACAATGAGGACGGATTTACTCCCCTTTGAAATATTCACTTCTGTGTCAGACAGTCACCAAAGATGCCAGCCATGTCAGGTTCAGCTGAAGCACTGAGGCGAGGGAGTTTCCTGGACAACCTGTAAATCAGAGCCAAAATTGCAGTCCTGCTCAGACACACTTTATTCAGCTCACGAGCTAAATGCCAGGTTTAGTAGGTGTGTTTGAGCAGGGAAATTTGCAAACTGTGTCACTGACTGGCTCTCCAGGGTCGGAATTGGGGAAACCTGCCATAAACATTCAGACAAAAATAAGGGCACATCAGAAGTAAAATTAATCAAAACCTACTTAACTTGCTGTATAAATGAGCATCATTGTTAATCACTGCAGATCGAGATCCTTTATTTGCCTTTTGCACATCAGTACATAAGAAATCTTACTCCTACCATCCAGTCAATACCATATAAAATGTAACAGAATTAGACAGCGCAAAACAAAGGCACTCACAAAACATGAAAGTAACTAAATTTTATGGAATAAATGTAAAATAAAAGGAATGGCTGAAATGGGAAATACGGTAAAGTACAATGTGTTTCACTGTGTCCAGGAAAATGAGTTGCTAAATGGATTCATGTAAAGGGCTGTAGCCAGGATTTTCAAAATACCCAGATCAAAAGTGGTAACTCTTACGGGGGATAGGGGACATGCTACCCCAGAATTTTTAGGAATTTCACTGTGTGCAGAATTATTAGGAAAGTACTATTCCTGAAGAATATTTTTTTTTAGCAAACGTTGGGCAGACTTATAAAAGGGAATTCACAAATTTTCTTTTGCTTCGAGTACTTTTATTTAGAGTTAAATGGTACATTAGTCTGTCACATACAAAAATAAACAAAAAAAAACTTGATTATCAGTGAGCACAATTATTAAGCAATCAGAAACTAAGTGGATTTTCTCTCTTCAGCAACAACAGAAATAACAATAGTTTTAGATATTCAGTCTATTTAAGGAATAACAATCAGCTATTCTATGTAGTCCAGTTTACAAAATTTATTTCTTCTCAATAACCATCATCAGCCTTTTCTCAGCTAAACCAATCAAGTTATTGATTTGATCACAAGCAGCTAGGACCTGCTTGCTACCTTGGTAAATCTCACTCTTCAGTAAGGCCCAGTAATTCTCAATGGTGGTTAAGTCAGGTGATGAAGGGGGCCAGGTTATAATTAATCATCCTTTTTATCCAATCTATGAAACATGATTTCTTTGATGCCTGGGAAGAGGCCTTGTCCTGCATGAATACCATGGGAAGAGGCATTGTCCTGCATGAATATTGTAACCTTTTTGAAAGCTGCCGACTTCTTCTTGTACCAGTGTCTGAAGAATGTATCTGCTAGCAATTGGGAGTAGATTATTTGGCTAATTTTTCACCATCAGCATGTTGGAAAACTCAACAATTGCAGCCCACAATACTCCTTAACCACCTTTTTAGCGCATATAGACTCCATCAAGGGTCACTTGTCTTGAGATGTGCCCGTGCCCATTCTTGATGGTTTAGCTTGTGTGCCTTATTGAGTGGAGGTCGTGTGTCAGCCTTTGTGACCTTAGTAATGTCACATAGCACACTGCACCTTGGACTTCCGGAGATTCCGTTCAAGATTGCAGTTTTGAAACATGCGTCATCTACATGCATCGTACACTCACGTTGTATGGTTATTACATTTTAAAGGTTTGGCATTTCTCAATCATTTTACATCCCTCTGACTGACACTTTACTATTTTGTTTTTTTTCCCACTGTGTAAAATCCTTTTTGGCCCCTTTAAATAATAACCAAAATGCTTA
>JAABNX020000046.1:21706478-21717130 GCA_015163995.2 Mormyrus lacerda | reverse complement strand
TGTTTCAGCAGGTCCAGCCTCTTTATGGTAGAGTGGATGGCCAGGCCCAAACTATTGAACCATGTACAGACTCAAAACACATGCCCAGTACTTTGCTAGCAATGCCTTTTAGCCCTCTTTGGCGCCTCAGGCAATCATTTAACCTAGTTCTACACTGCCTGGCCAAAAAAAGAAGTCACACAGTTCAATATTTTGTTGGGACGCCTTTAACTTCGATTGCGGTGCACATTCCTTAACGCATTATTTCCATGTGCTTTTGTAGCATCTCAACATTTTTGTTCATCCAGATTTGCATTCATTTCTCATCAGGATCTTGTATTGAACAAGTTGAAAGTTGAACCACAGCACATCTCAAAGACTTTCAATGGGGTTTAAGGTCAAAGCTCTGTGCTGCCTAAAGCACTCTGACAGTCTGATCCCTATGAATCTTGGCATTATCATCTCGGAATATGCCCATGGCTGTAGGTTAGAAAAACTCCATAGATGGGATAACCTGGCCATTCAGTAGATTCACGTGTTCAGCTGACTGCACCTTATGGCTGCATAATGTTGCTAAGCTTTAATAAAGATGCTATCATTGGCTATCATTTTTAGTACCTGCTGATTTAAATTCAAGCGGTGACTTTTTTTTGGCCAGGCAGTGTATATTTGTATGCAAGATGCCACAAGCAGGCACTGATTTTTGTGGGTAACAGATAATAATAATTATAATACCCCATCTACATGTTATTTTATGATAATGTAGCGCCATCTGCAGTTCAGAGCTAGAATCATCAGTAACACTGAGCACCCTCATCATATTCTCTCACATTTAATTGTAACTCTTAAATGACCAGTACCTTCTGCCCCCTGCTGTGAGTTTGGCTTTCTGAATTTCGAGACCATTGTGTTGTGGGAGAAGTCTGAGATGAGTTGGATGAAATCAAGTTTTCACAGGCTATACGTTTTTGTATCTGGAATTCTTTTTTGTAATAAAATCTACTGCACTTGGTATTTGCGATTTATAGTTTCAAGAATAGTTCTGTTGGTCCCGATTATTTTTGGAGTACAATGTCAGGGAAATGTTTTATAATGTATGCAATTTAATTTATTTAATAAGATTACACCACAATCTTAATTATTACTACTCAACTAAGAAGAAAAATATTTGAAAGTGACATGATAACCATGAAAAGCAGGGGAACAATGATTAGAAATCACAACTCATTTCCTGTTAGAAACAAGCTCAGAGCCAACTAAAGCTAAACAAGTCGCATTGTGTGTCTCCAGGTCACGTTTTAATAATAAGGCAAGAGTATTCCCAAAATAGCGTGGTGGACTGTGTGTTGATATTATTCCCCTGGTGGTGGAGCGGAATGTAGTTTCACCTTATTCCCATGGTCATTAAGTGGAATGTGGGTTGATATCACTTCCGTACTAATGAGCTGGGCGGATGCCTGATGTTATTCTCACGGCAGAGGAGTGTGGATCGTGTTATTTTCATACATACTTCACCTGCAATGTTATAATTTATATGAGACTATATAAATGAAGACGGGAAATAGTGCTCATCAGAGCGCCGCTGGTGTAGTGGTATCATGCAAGATTCCCATTCTTGCGACCCGGGTTCGATTCCCGGGCGGCGCACGCATTTTAAGCTGATGATGTGAAAGGTCATTACTTAACCGTTTCCAAATGTCCAAAACCTGTTTCTCAATCAGAACTGATTTCGAAAGTGCATGTACATCCAACAGTGTTGAAAACTTCCTCAGCCGTTTTATGAGCAGGGCCAAGATGAAGTCCAGCGAACTCAGCCGTTGTTATGTGAAATTATTATTTAACCTCAATCAGCTCCGTTTTAAAGCCTGTTAAAGCAAGCGCCATAGTAGCGAGCGGAGCTCTTTCGCGCATGCGCACGGGTTCGCCGCCATCTTCTGTTGGTTCCCTTTTGTCCGTGACCGGGGGAGAGGAGCCAAGCGGCTGCATATTATTCACCGAATTGCGTCCGGAGGAATACAGCGAAACCTAAACACTGCGACGCAGAACCACAGCACAGCACTCCCCGGGTGTTTCCCTTCTCTCGGGGCTCGGTATTTGAAAAGCACGACAATGGACGACGAGCAGCCCAAGACGCTGTAAGTAACCGGCTGGCTAAGCGGGTTTAGCTAGGCGAGCGGCGGCCGGCTCGTGATCCCACAGGAAGCCGCCGGCCAGGCTGCTGACCCTTCAGGGTGCCCGGGGTCCCTCGGCACATCCGGAAGGCTCCTCGCCGCCTGAGCTCCAGCTCCGTGTAAACTGTGTGTGTGTTTACGTGGCAATTGGTGTAAAATGGAGAACCCGGCTGTGCTGTTGGCTAAGCCGTACTACATAAGAGGCGATCTTGAGTAAGATTGCTAGATAAATGCGGATCAGCAGCTATTTAAACCGTCGAGTGACAAATTCGACTTATTTTTGGATAAGGATTACGAAATAAAACAGTGGGGGCATGTGGCTATGCTGGGGCGGTGTGCTATTGTGATGTTATGCTATTACACCCTTACACAGTCTGGTCTTTAAACACGCCTTTTGTGTGTGAAGGTGATGGCTTGTTAACCAGTCTCAATGTGTCTTCATTCCAGTACAGCATAGTTTTTCTCTCTCTCTCTCTCTCTCTCTCTCTCTCTCTCTCTTTAAATCCAGATAGGTCGTGATGTACTTTCTGTGTGTTCAGTTTCAGGCCTGTTAATGGCAATTTAAGAGTTCGCCCTCGTTTTGCCCGCATTAGTCATTGTTTGACTCTGCCTCATGTGTCAAGTATTCTAAGCAGTGTGAGATGCTTTGGGGTTGAATGGTGAACGTGGAAGAACACTGGAGCATCCCTTTGAGCTCGACCTCCCTGTGCCACAGGTATGTTGGGAACCTGTCCCGGGATGTGACTGAGGCCCTCATCCTGCAGCTCTTCAGCCAGATCGGACCCTGCAAGAGCTGCAAAATGATATCAGATGTGAGTGGCATGGATGCTGACACCCGCTGGAGCGGTGGGTGGGTGGGTGTGGGTGTGTGTGTGGCCGCTGCTGGGATCACCTCCCTCTCTTCTCTGTGCTGTTAAGATTTTTTTTTTTACAGCTGTGGTATTCAGTTACCAAACAGCAGCGTGGAGAGTTTGGTTTCTGCTTCATTTATACACATTTAAGTGTCAGGTATGAAGCTGGTCACCCTGTAGAAGAGAACAGCCCCTTAAGCACTGCGGTGCCCCCTACAGTCCTGGATGAGCTCTGCAGTAACTGTCCCGTTCCCTTCCTCCAGACGGCAGGCAATGACCCATACTGTTTTGTGGAGCTCTATGAGCACAGACACGCCGCTGCCGCCCTGGCTGCCATGAATGGCCGTAAGATAATGGGTAAGGTAAGCTATCGTATCTCTTGGGTGAGTTGGGGAAACGGGGACAGGCCTGTGTCGCCATGGCAATGGGAGTGGAGCTTTTCCAATTGACCCCTCTTTGCTAAAAGTATACAGTGGGCAGTAATGTGCCTTCAGATGTGTTTAGATCTGAATGTGGGTTGCGCCTTCTGTAGACACACTGATTACTTATTTGCCCCAACCATACTGCCGTGGGCTTAATAGCTTAACCGGTGATGCTAATAGGTAAGTGACTTTTATTTGGTAGTGTTATTCTGTTGTTTTTAACTTTACAATTCATGGAATGCTAGTCCAGACCGTATCATCCTCCTCATAGGCGTCAGGTAATATTCTCTCACATTTAATCGTAATTCTTATATCATCTGTACCTTGTGCTCTCTGCTGTGAGTTTCTGAACTTCTGGATTTTTACATTGTGGAAGAAAAAGTCTCAGATGAGCTGAACGAAATCAGGTTTTCACAGGCTCAGTATGTTATTGTATGTAGATATTTTTTTTTTGGTACTAAAATATACAACACTTTGCATTCGCTATTTGTAGTTTTCCAGAATAGTTCTGTTTGCAGACTTTCTTCCTTGATCAAAATGTGTAGAATCACACTGCCGACAGGCACGATTTCTCTTTTTTAATGGATTGGGAACCTTTTTGTTCTCTTTGCCGTCATTTAAAATGAAGTTTGTAAGTAATGACAGGTCCAGTGACTAAAGAGGTGTTTTCAGTGTCCCTCTGACATGCGTATCCCTGTACCATTAGCAGCTTGTCACTTACCTGTTGCCGATGGACACTTGGCTGACGAGCCAATCAGGCGCCCCAAAACTAAGCAGGTGGTTTTGGGTCCAGTGCCCACTTCTCCATGGCTTTCCTCTGTAACCATGGGTATTGTGGTTCTAGACCTGTGCTCCTAATGTCACACATGCATTTACTATGTCTGACATGGGCGTTAGGGTGTCATTAGTCCTCAGTAGTGCCAGCAGTGCTTTTGTCCATCCAGAGAGCACATCTAATGGAAGTTTGGAGGCCGTATGACCTCTTTGGGGAAATTTCATACGTGGAGAAGCGGTTACTTAGTGGGAGTGGTGTCCTCCTTGAATTCAATGGCTCGATTCATTTAAGTTTAGCTGATTGCTCATTGGTGTGTAGATATTGTTTTGTGTAAAACCATTATAGAAAAACATGAAGTTGTTAGTCTTTGGGGATATGCACTGTTGATGTTACTGGAATCGAGGGAGCCGTCTTGACCTGTTCTCTATATATCTTGTTCTTTCTTAGCGTTCCTGCGTCACTTTACCCTCAGTACAAATCTATTCAGTGTAAATATTTTATCCTCAACAGGTATTGAAGGACCATTTGAGGAGTAATACAAGTTCATAATTTCACTCGTTTGTAAGTTCCTTGTTTAGACCTTTTTACTTATTAGATTTTTTAAAATATTCTCTATACATTTTTACATTTTTAAACAGTTGAGTGTGATCAGGTTTGTCCCCCTCTTTGTTTTTTTGTTTTTCTTTTTTCCTCCCTCCTCATCCTCGTCACTGAACCCAGACACCGCCCTCTGTGTCACGCGGCTTCGCTTTACAAAACCATAGATGGCACTGTGCCCTCCTGTGCATCAAGGGCTTCATTTTGCTGCCCTGTTGTGTCTCCCTTTTTCTCTAGGAAGTCAAAGTTAACTGGGCCACGACTCCGAGCAATCAGAAGAAAGACACGAGCAGTAAGTGTGTCTCGACCCCCCCGTAGCCGGCAGTGAAGGCGTCTGAGAGCATCTCAGGAAATCTGTGCCCTCTTCCCCCATTCTAGATCACTTCCATGTCTTTGTTGGAGACCTCAGCCCTGAAATCACCACGGAGGACCTAAAGGCAGCCTTTGCACCCTTTGGGAGAACATCGTAAGTGTTCCATGTACGCATGACGTACCTCATCTGGGGTTGCGGACGTCAGATGTGACTACACCGTGTTTTTGGGGGTGCCCAAGAAATATGAAGAACAGCCAACATTCAAATCAAACGTTGTTGCTTTTGTTTTAAATGGGACCCATGAATCTTACTGGTTCCCTATTGAATTGTATTTTCTGAGCCCGTGATCAGGTGGCTGTAACTCACTGTTCACTCTGAAGGTTCATGTGACCCACAAACCCCATCCGTGTGTTTTAGACCGTCCAAACTGAGTAGCGTGCCATGTGAAGGGTTGCCATTGATGACTGACTGTCATTGTGTTCAGCTTCAGTAACTTTCAGACTTGTGCTGACCCATTTTTCTCAGACTGCTTAAAGTACAACCCATAATCAGACTGCATGGAGAATCGGTAGAAATGCTGCTGCCTTGTGGGCTGAATGCTTCAGATGGCTTTCGCGAGCGTTTTCTCGGCACAGGTTTGCCTGGGTTGGCGTTGCCTGTGGAATTTACCTGATCTCTCTGCCTTCCTCCACAGTGATGCACGCGTGGTGAAAGACCCAGCAACTGGAAAATCCAAGGGTTACGGTTTTGTGTCTTTCTTCAACAAGTGGGTATGTGTCTGAGGTGGTCTCCTGTCTCCGCTCAACTCGGCGGCCTTGGGAAGCTCAATGTGTTAGTCGGGCAGGATAATGCTGAATCCAACATCTCTGTAGGTCTTTGCTGTTTGTCCAGTTCAGCAGAACTGATGGTTTATTTTTACAGTGTTTGGAATAACTGCAATTCTGAAGGTGCAGTTGACCTCAGAAACAACCAGAATGTGTAACAATGACAGGGACCCCTACAGGTGTTCTGCTGGTAGGGTTTAGACCACCAGTTGTGGTCAGTAAGTGAGCCGGAACCTCGTGGCTCTGTTACAGGACGCTGAGAATGCCATCCAGCAGATGGGTGGCCAGTGGTTGGGTGGCAGGCAGATCCGGACCAACTGGGCCACGAGAAAGCCCCCAGTTCCCAAGAGCGGCCATGAAGGTACGTCATGCGCGGCGTCTTTCCCTACAGCCTAGCGTGTACCTGCCGATATTCGCGCTTTGAGCAGCAGAAGAGCTCGTTCCAGACTTAAAAGTCATGTTGCGGTTATCAGGCCTGCTCTTGCTGGCGTCACGAGCCGCTAGCCTGCCGTGAGCCGGTCGTCGTCCTTTGAGCCCTCGCCGCCTTCCCCCGAAGGCTTTTATGATGCACATGTGTCCCACAGCTTTCTGGAGCTTTTGCTCCAGGTGCAATCACCGTTTAAGTTGTGCCCTTTTCCACAGCAAACAGCAAGCAGCTGTCCTTCGATGATGTGCTGAACCAGTCCAGTCCCAGTAACTGCACGGTGTACTGTGGTGGGGTCTCCTCTGGCCTTACAGGTGGGCTCTGTCTTGCTGTCTTTGGCTTCTCCTATGATGTTATGGGCCGTTTCACTAATAATAGTAATAGTAATGATGACACTTTGGCTCGCTGTGGGGAAATTCTCTCCTGGCCGCATCTTGCTCTCCATGACACACATGTAGGTGAACGCAAGCTTGACAATGAAGGGCGGCACCCATGCAGCTGGGGGTTAGGGGTCTTACTCAAGGGTCCACAGAGGCTTGGCACGCTACCCCCTCCAGTGTCGTGCTGCTGACTTCCCTGACCTTTTTTTGTTTTTGGATCTCTTCCTTTCAGAACAACTGATGAGGCAGACATTTTCCCCATTTGGCCAAGTCCTGGAGATTCGGGTTTTCCCGGACAAAGGGTATTCTTTTGTGAGGTACGCTTTGGTTCTGCTGGTTTCACTGGGTGTGTTTAAAAGGTCACTTTGACAGTGGTGAGCTAAGTACTCTGGTGGAGCCTCAGTTGTTATAAAAATCTAACTAATCTTATTGGTCCAGTGATACAAAGGAGGTGATCCGCATTGGTGATCTACAGGAGTTATACACTGGATCCTTCTAGCTCACTTTTATGCCGACCCACGTTGCGGAACTCTCATCAGATTAAGATTAAAAGTTAAGCAGAACATTCTAGTGAACATGGAAGGAAATTGTTTAATGCCCCTATCTGGCAATATTTTGGTATTTGAGAAGTGAGAACAGTTGTTGCGCTAAGCTGCTAAACGTCAATGCTACCTAAGGTGGCTTGTATCTCAGTAGAGACCGTGGGCTCGCTGCAGGGTCAGCTTGCACTAGGACAGGCAAAGGCAGATTTGTTCACTGCTTCGCGTTTAGGTTCAACTCTCACGAGGCGGCAGCACATGCTATCGTGTCTGTGAACGGGACCTGCGTAGAGAACCACGTGGTGAAGTGCTCCTGGGGGAAGGAGACCCCGGACACGGCCAGTCCCCTGCACCAGGTCCCCGTGGCCCCGGTAAGAAGCAGCCTCACTCATCTGCAAGCTTCATTCTGTTTAACTACATACAAAATCGCTGTTTTTCGCTGTTATCGTCCAGTAAGTCATTTGTAGAATATGTGATCACCTGCTGCATGGCGTTTGCTAAGCTCGGCTGTGCTGGTTTAATAGATAAAGGTGACTTTATCCGGTCAGTGAGCTTTTGAATGGCGCTTCTGATTGGCCGTCAGAGGGAGGCGGGTCTCACCCAAAGCCCGTTTGTTCACCTTGTGTCTCTGTGTCACGGCAGAACAAGGTGGGCTTTGCCGCCCAGCCCTACGGCCACTGGGGTCAGTGGTACAGCGGCACCCAGCAGATCGGGCAGTATGTGTCCAGCAGCTGGCCGGTACCCGCCTACGGGGTGTACGGACAGGCCTGGAACCAGCAGGGCTTCAAGTGAGTGCCGTGTGACCTCAGCGAAGGTGGGAGGGGCATCTGCATGCCATTGATGGCACTTCTAGGGTATGTCGGTCTGCTTGGGTTTCTCCAGCCCCCTGTCTCTGACATTCAGCTCTCTGTCTTTCTCTCTCTCTCACTCACTCCCTCCCCTCCCCCCCCCCCCTTGTAGTCACCTGCAAGCAGGGGCCGGCTGGACAGGCATGGGCACGGCGGTCAGCAATGGTGGGGTGGTGGAGCAGACCGCCGCTATGAATGGAAGCATGCTCCCTAACCAGCTGAGCCTGGGGGCCGGCGGGTACCCCACCCACTGATGGCTGTCCGCGAGGCCGCGGGCTGCCGCTCAAACTTGTATATATCCTTTTTGATCCGCAACAATTAAAGGACTGGTGAGGAGCTCAAATCAGTTGTGAACCTGAATTTTTCATGACGCTTGGATTGGGTGCTCTTGCCAGAAATTTTTTTTTTTTTTGGCCTTTCGAGAACTGGAGTCCAGGGATTGGCTCATAAGATGTTTGACCTGGTGTCAGACCAGCTGTACAGGGAGGGGGCTGTACTGGGAGGGGGCTGTGCCATTTTTAATTGGCTGCTTAGTTAAGGGCAGCTGGCTTCTTCTAGAGTAGTTCTTTTCTGGTGATTTGTTCAGTGATGTTTTTAAACACCCGCTCTTTTACCGAGTGAGTCTGATTTGGTTGTAGGTGTCTGATATACGACACCAGCGGGGTCGAAAGCCCGGCTCCCTCGAATGTGGTGAGACTGAGGCGACCGTGGGGCACAGTGCTATCACCTTTCTTCAAGGCTGATAAATGTTAGTCAAAATGTTCCGCAGTGTTCTGTCTGGAAGGCTGTGAGTTCAGTACATAAATAACCCAGCATTGCCTCTTACATCTAAGGCTGTAAAAATTATGGTGGACATGCACACCTCATTATGAGAGCTTGCTTTGAGTCATTAGCTTAATATATGCTGTCATTAGCAACACCGCTACATGCTGATCCTTTCAGAGTTAAGGACTGTACCACCTGCAGTTCTGTGGGGGGGGAGGGGGGTGTGCTTACATTGCTACGCGGTGCTATACACTCAGACGGCAAAGCAGGTTGAATCATCTAAATCATTCTTTGTTTCTGAAGTAGCATTATTTAGTGTTTTGTAAAATCCCTGAATGGATTCAAACTGCAGTGTTGCCCCTTCATCACTTTGTGGGGGGGCAGCGTTGGACATGCCAACCTGTTGCCTTATTTTGAGTTTTTATGCTGTCTTTACAAATAGGCGGTGCCTATGGATCTTTTAAAAACATTCTTGAAAAGAGGATTCCTCGCCTTTTTGTGACCCTTTGGGATTGTAGCGCATTCCTGAGTTTGGGTTGAGATGCTCGACCTGCTTGGTTTTTTTCCTTTTTATTTTGCCGTCATAAATGGATGATTTTCACATTTTATTTAACGTTGCTTTTTTTTTTGTATGCAGAAATTAGGCTGGACTGACTGGGTCAGTAAACATGTGTTTGGTACTTTGAAGTGGCTCTTCAGTTGCTGTAATTTGTGAAATCTTCGTAATAAAGGGGACACCTGATGGTATCACTGCTGTGCCGTTTGTTCATTTAACTCTTCAGAGGAACGGGCCATGGAAGTCGTTTGTGTTGGCTGGCTGCTCGTGTTCCATCATCATGTATAGATGGCTAGAGGCTTGGTGGGCTTTGGCAAAGCCTGCTCAGTTTAGCTGGCGTATTTGGAACATCATGTGACAGGATGTGATGTCGTGGGTTGGTGCAGGTGTCTGACATGGAACCGGAAACCACTGAACAGGGATGAAAAATCTGGAGAGGGACATTGATCCCCCCCCACACCCCTGCTACAGGGTTCCTGCTTATTCCCACATTCCAAACATCTGCAAAGGTTTCAGAAGCTGCTTCTCAGGAGGAAGCGTCAGCGCCGTCAGGCTGCCTGGGGGAATTCGGCTGCATCCGAAGACATTTCATCGTGCATCTTAAACAGCCTCACTTATATTGTGGATGACACAGTTAATATGATGTTGAAAATGTTCTGTCAGCTCATGCCAACCTCCGCATTGGAACCAGATGTACGGCCGTGGGAAGTGCTGCATGTTTACGCTCTGCCTTCACAGCCAACATGAGGCTACTCAGCATGCGAGGGAGCTCTGTCTGTTCCATTCTCAATGCGTGCTGGTCTGAAGAAGGACCTTGAAACGCTTTGGTGCATCGTCATGGTTTAATGATATGAGTCAATATTGTCAATGGAGTCGATTTAAATTGTATGGTACTCTTAACAATTGATATATCAATTAGAATTGATGAATTGTTATGCTTTTATTTGCACTAACCAAGCGCAGTATGTATGCTTTATTTGTGTGCTCTGTGTGTGTGTGTGCACTTGTGTGCGTGTGTATGTGCTTTGAATGGATGCTATGTGTGTGTGCGCGCGCTTTAAATGGGTGATGTGTGTGTGTGTGTGTGTGCTTTAAATGGGTGATTGTGTGTGTGTGCTTTAAATGGGTGATTGTGTGTGTGTGCTTTAAATGGGTGATTGTGTGTGTGTGCTTTAAATGGGTGATTGTGTGTGTGTGCTTTAAATGGG
>JAABNX020000046.1:21636686-21646855 GCA_015163995.2 Mormyrus lacerda | reverse complement strand
ATATATAGACAGACATGGTAACACCAATGTGAACACGCTCAGACATACAGACAGACATGATAACACCAATGTGAACATGCTCATATATACAGACAGACATGATAACACCAATGTGAACATGCTCAGACGTACAGACAGACATGATAACACCCATGTGAACATGCTCATATATACAGACAGACAGACATGATAACACCAATGTGAACACGCTCAGATATACAGACAGACAGACATGATAACACCAATGTGAACACGCTCAGACATACAGACAGACATGATAACACCCATGTGAACATCCTCAGACATACGCAGACACATGATAACAGCTATGTGAACACGCTCTGACAAAGACACAGACATGGTAACCCCTGTCTCGTACTCCGTGAGAAATCTCAACCGTAAAAATGACAATAGCCGAAGACCGATGGGGAGTGAGCCGCGTCACGCCTGCAGTTGGACATCACAGCCCAAGGAGTGCGCACACAGCTGTACCCATTCAGCAGTAGGACCACCGGCTGACCGGGCCGAGCTAGGCCTCTTTCCCCATTTCTCTGATTGCATCGGACAGACACAGCCCACAATCATAGCTGTGTGTGTTTTTTTCTGCCCCTCACCCCACCCACCATGTACCCCCACCTTGGCTTCTGTTTTTGCTCCCCCCCCAGGATGATTGATTACCCTGTCGGCTCTGTCCGGTGCCCTTTTGAAATGTAATCTCTCCCAACAGTGTGTGAGCATTTCCCCGCAAACACAGAGGGCGGCACAGGAAGCGAGTCCCCCTCTCTCTCCTGGCCGGGCCTGTGTGGGCCTCTCGGGCTCCGCCATGAGCAAAGGCTCCTCTCAGTACAGGAGGCTGACATTCGTATGGCTTCAGCGCAAACCCCCCGAGAGGCACACGTGCCAGGTGGAAGTCCTCAGCAGCGAGCGCTGCGCCGCGCTCCGCTGCGGGCACAAGAGTCACGCCATTCTGTCCAATCAGGGACATGATCCGAGCCCCACTCATTGTCAGGGTGAGGGGGGGAAGACACAGGAGGACACGGGAGCTGCTGGGGAGCCCGCAAGCTTCCAGGAATGCACCCAACTCTGCGTTTGATTAGACGGGTTATTGGTGACACATAAGCTGCTGAATGGGAGCCCTGGGGGGGTGCGGTGATGACAGGCCACCCCTGTCCCCATGTCATCACCAATGGGCTGCGATGTCGGCGAAATTACGGTCATTTAGCCCGGGGCTGCGGCCACAAAGCCCACCACTGAAAGGTTAAATGGCAACGCGCGAGGAGGCCGTATCTGCTGAGTGACAGCGGTTTGAAGAGATCGGGGAGGTGGGGGCGTGTCGCTCAGGTGCGGAGGGCGGAGCGGTGACTCCTTCAACTTTATTATACTGTGATTACAAACTGACTCTTAGGGGATACCGTGATATCCGTATGGCAGACAGGACTCTGGTTAGGGGTATAAGAATCTAAGAGTCTAAGACCATTAAAATATCTCCACAGTTGCAGTTCTATGGCTCAAACACACATGTGAAGGTGTTTTGTTGGCCAAATCAGTTTCGACACCCCAATAAGGAGCAGGCAGTGCCTTGGATACCCTTCCTCTCTCCCTTTTGCACCCGCGTCCCATCATGCAATGCAGCACAGTCCCTTCCTGACAGCAGAATGGGTGACACGGAGGGGCTGGTCCTTAAAAAGAATTTGACATTTATGATATTTTTTCTTTCACGTTTTCTTACCTTATAGGGCTATTTTTTATAATAGGGCAATAAAAACTAACATGAAAAAGAATCATGATAAGATCATGGATCATGATCCTGCCTAAAAACAATGTGATATGATATTTTTGCCGTATTGTCCACCTCTACCCTCCATCTTTAGGGCCATTTCAGTACTTGATACTTGAACACAAACCCCCCAGTTAAAAGGACACCGCTATTCCAGTTAGACTAACAAATGGCCTGCAGTCATTAATGAGATGGAGGTGCCCAGAGTCACGATTCTCTGTGTGACTCTGCTGCTGTATCGATGACCTGCATTGTCATCCAGGTCAGTGATCGCAGTCAGGTACTTATCCATAATTGACGGGCTGGACTACTCTCTGTGGGGTGTAGTGTGCAGGTACACATACACAGAACAAGCACATAGGACACACACACACACAGAACATTCTGCACTGACACTCGTTATAAACACTCACATTGCAATGGTGCTGACTCAGGATATGTACTCATTCTGCAGGGGTACTGACTCAGCAAGAGTACTCAATATGCAGTGGTGCTGACTCAGTAGAAGTGTTCATTATGCAGTGATACTGGGTATGAATACTTTCTCTGCAGCACTTAGCCCTGAGTATCGCTGGAAGTTTAAAGGAAGGTTTCCATTGGTAATGATGTGAGGATCAAACATAATGTATAAAAAAAATAAGAATTCCTTCAAACGTGGAGATTCTGTGTGATCTTTGTCAGGTTGGCTGTGCAGGATCCTCCTTTTTTGTGGATAATGTAATCAGCATCTTTCTGGTGTGTTTTCTGGCATGCGGATCACCAGTTTTGCTAGTTTTTATGCCTTCATCTAAATGCTTCGGGGGTCCTGCCTTTTGATGTAAAGATCAGAATATTGGAGAGATGAAAAGCAGAAATGCATGTGGCAGGTTCTGACATTTTGGATTTGAAAAGTTCTGCAGATTTCCAGGGTGCCCAAACACTGTAACCTCCGCAGATTTATAGCGGGAATAAGAATGACGTTTTCAGAAAAAAGTCCAAGTCTTCAATTCTGCACTGAAAATGCAGGGAAGGAGATGAAGGATTATTATTTGTGTAGAATTCAGTTTCATCCCTTTTCCCATTGCTGAGCAGGGTTGGGGGGGGTGCACATGGCAGGGACACACTCTGGGAGGGATGCCAGTGCATCACAAGGCAAATGCACATGCACTTGTGCACTAGGGGCAACTCAGAGAAGCACAGACTACAGGGGAAATGAAGGGTACCCTGAGAAATCGTGCATGAAATGGGGAGAACATGCAAACGCCACGCTCACACGGCGGAGGCTCACTGCAGCGTGTAAATCGTGCCCTTCCTGTCACGGATGTCCACAAAATATGAAACAGGAAGTGGTGTTAAAAAGCATCAGTGTGGCGCTGTATCGAAGCTCAGTACACAGAGAGCAGACAGTCCTGAGGGGGGGGGCACACCCCTGGTCTGCTCCTCTAGGTCATCACGCTGATGACTTTAATGATAGTGAAGGGCTTGTTGCAGGAATCCCAGCGTAGGTCGAGGGGGGGCCACTCCAACAACCCCCCCCCCCCCCCCCCCAGGCAGACCATGTTACCGCTGGCCCTGTGGCGGGGGCTATGACTTCAGTGAAGAAGATTAGACTAGTCAATTAGACGGTTATCTGAGCGGTGGGAATGAGGTGATAAGAGTCAGACTAATGGGGATGGGGGGGGGCTGTCTCGCTCACTGCCATCCCAGGCTCAGGCCATCAGCACAGCGAGTCAATTACCCGGCCGCTCTGACACCCGCCCCCCCTGCCCCCCCCCCGCATACGGCTTATTGATTTCCTGCAGTGCTCAGCATTAATAATACAGTAATACACTCAAGCGCTCGTGTTCAGCACTAATGTTTTTCAGATACGTCTGCGCGGCTCAATGGCAGGTGGACGGGAATAGCGGCGGGAATGTGTCAGCGCTCCCACGCACGCGCCGCGCTTCATCCCAGGAGGCCTGCACTGGGGGTGGCAGCAGTGCAGGCCTGAGACCAACCCCCCTCGCAACACTTCACATGTCAGCTGTTTTGAGAGGGTAATCAGCCTCGGGCTGCCTGGCAGGCCGCTGTCACAAACATGCTGAATGGACCGCTTTATTTCATAGGTGGGTGGACAGGTAGTGCAACATCTAAGCTAGCCCACCCGCCCACCCCCCTCTCCTGGACCTGGCCAGTTCCCTTGCCCCGCAACAGTCCCGCAAACAAAGGCATTCTGGTAAGCCCGTTGATGGGCCAATCTACAGCTGATTAATGACCCAGAGATGAAGTGTAACCTGCGGTAAATCAGCAGCCCGTTTGCGACGGAACCGTGGAAAGATTATCGGCGGTGGGCCGGGCATTAAATCTGGAAGGAATGGCTTCTGCGAAAAAAAACACACAGCACCAACCCCCACCCCCTCCCCCGCCACGGCCCTGATCCTAGCGGCCCATTTTCTCATGCCTGAGATGCGAAGACAGAGAGCGAGAGAGAGAGAGGAAGAGGGAGGATGAAGCATGGATCAGGTCCCTCGCAGCTCCTGACAAAACACCTGCGCGCGGATCTGCTGCTCACTGAGCGCGCGGTGCAGAGAGTAGGCCTTGGGGAGGGAGGCGTTCAGCTTCATGGCTGGAGCACGTCCAGGAAGCTCCATAACAGGGACCTGAGACAGGAAGCCTGGGGGCACCGGAGTTAGCTACACTTCACACTGTAAGCAGTACAGCGCCACAGCAGAACATCGCCACACACGGCTGCTATGAGTCACTCCAGTGTCCATTAGCACTAAGACATTAAACCAGACTGACTTCCACTGTTTGTACATTTATTTATCTAGCAGCTGCTTTTGTTCAAAGTGACATTTAAGTGAGGATCACAGTGCAGGGTCGGCCCGCATCCAGCACCCCTGGAGCGGGTGAAGTCCTTGCTCAAGGGCCCAATGGCGGTGTGATCCCTCGCTCCGCACAGCCTTCCGTATACAGGTCTCTAACCCAACACAACAGGAAACTGGCTTCCCCATGTGCCAGTGTAGGACTGCTCTCTTACAGACCGTTGTTCCTGAGGTCATCAGTCCTCTGACCTCCGCCATGTTCCTCCCTACACCCACCACTGGGGGGAGCTTCCTGTAGCTGAGTTTCCCCTCAGCCTTGTCCCTTTGTACCATGTGACTTCATAGTGTGTCCATGTCCATGCTACTTACACACACACACACACACGCACACACACACACACACACACACACGCGTGCTCTCTCTCTCTACCTCCCAGTCTATGCTTTTGCGCAAGAAATGCTGGGAATCGAGCGACATACTGCAAAAATAACAGCCCCTCGGTGCAGAGGCTGAGGCAAAAGCGCCGATCCCCAGCGCCCATCTCCCTCCCGCCGTGAACCCGTCACACAGACGGGCCGGCGTCCTGCCCAATCGCAGGGAGAGGCAGCGCCGCATGTGACAGGGGGCAGAGTGAACAGAGAGGGGAAGGGGAAGAGACGGGCGTGAAGGGACGTGTGAGCAGGGAAAGCGGGGGGGGGCAGTAAAGGGAATGAAGAAGACATATAGTGAGGAAGGACAAGGATAAGGGGAGAGAAGAGGGACAGAAAGGTAATTTGAGAGCAAGGCGATGGGGGGGGGGCTTGTGCTGACAGGACCCCATTCATCCTCCATGCAAGAACAGACAAAGTGCTGGGGCTGCCAGACAGGCTCCATAAATCACCCTCCACAAGACACGGAGCCTACAGCTTATTACATTCTGGATGACAAACCTCTGCCAGCGAGGCACAGCCCCCCCGCTCTCCCTCTCTCTCTCTCTCTCAGCACTCCCTCCCTCTCCTCCTCTCCCTCTCTCTCCTCCTCTTCTCTCTCTTAGCACTGCATTCCTCTCCTCCTCTCCCTCTCTCTCCTCCTCTTCTCTCTCTCAGCACTGCATTCCTCTCCCTCTCTCTCAGCACTCCCTCTCTCTCCTCCTCTCCCTGTTTCACCAAGCACTCCATCTCTCTCCTCTTGTACTGCTCTCTATCAGCACTCGCTCCCTTTCCTCCTCTCCCTCTCTCAGCACTCCCTCTCTCCTCCTTACCTCCTGTCCTTTCCCTCCATCTCTCCCCTGTCTCTCTCCTCCTCTCCCTCTTACAGCACTCCCTCTCCCTCCTCCTCACTCTTTCAGCACTCCTTCTATCTCCAACAACCTCTCCATTTCCACCTTTCCTGTTCTTTCCCTCCGTCTCTCCTCCTTCCTCCCGTCTCTTTCCTCCTCTCTCAGCGCTCCCTCCCTCTTTTTCTCTTCCTTTCCTCTTGTCCCTTTCCTCTCTCTCCCCCTCCTCCCCTCCCTCTGTCCCCCTGTTCCTTTCCTCCTTTAGTAGGATTAATGGTGACACACCTCAGGACACAGGACAGCAGAGTTTGACTGACCTGGGGTCAGATCCCTCATGCTGTTAGGGGCCGAGCTACATCGGTACATCCAACTCTGTGATTGTTCTCAAGAAGTTCACTCATAATGAACACATTTTTGGGCCACCTCAGACAGAGACTCTATTTGTCTGTTTGTTAACATGTTGTTAAAGGCAGTAATTCATTAAGACTGTGACACATTTACACATTGTTTTAGCACTGTTTTTAATTAGATAGTTCATTAACATGCCATGCTGGGGATTTGTGTACAATATTTCATATACCAGGTGGATGGGAATAGTAGTAATAATTATTATTAGTAAGGCTTTTCAGCAGAAATGTGTGTGGTCGCAGAGGATGAATCTGGTCATTTTCTGCCCCTTTTGATGATGGATGCAGCCTCATTCTTCAGCCTTGGTGTCAAACAGGGACTCATGTGCTTAAGGAGTTGCTCATTTAGGATGAAATGTTTGAAATGCCCTCTCTACACAGCGTGACGAATCACAGTGCAGAGCTGTTATGGCAAGGAGTCCTACTTTTGATAAATTGTTCGACAAATTGGCAAGGAGATGCATTTTTATACACCAGCTCACAAAAATGTGTGGAGATTGGAATTCATATTTTAAATACCTGGCTGTGTGCCATAAGATATTTCTGGGAAGTGGTTTATAACTGCTGGCAGATATAATTTTCATTCAGCTCTTCTCTCCAAACTCTTGACCTGGTTTTCTGTTTTAATGCTGTTTTCCTGTTGTTTTAATGACTGATTGACGGTAAGTGATCGTTCTGCTGAATAATGACCCTGACTCCAAAGCTCAGGTTGCAGGCTCAGTCAGGTGGCAGAGGTCATCGGACTCCATTGTTCTCTTGCTGTAATTTTTTCTGTGTCTTCCCTTTTCCTAGTCCCACCCCTGACTCAGTGAAATTTCCTCTTCCTGGGTCAGTGACCCCATGCTTCTGGGTGTGAGGATAAGAGTGGTCATCATGTAGCTGAAGGAGGGCTGTGACCAAGTGACCCCTGTTTCAAAAGTGGGCATTTGACTTTCTATGCCTGACAGATCATAAATATCTCTATCATCAGCATGCCAGCAATAAACACCATCATCACCAACATCTCCAGCATTCCAACAATAATCACCATCATCACCAACATCTCCAGCATGCCAACAATAATCATCAACATCTCCAGCATGCCAACAATAATCACCATCATCACCAACATCTCCAGCATGCCAACAATAATCACCATCATCACCAACATCTTCAGCATGCCAACAATAATCACCAACATCTCCAGCATTCCAACAATAATCACCATCATCACCAACATCTCCAGCATGCCAACAATAATCACCAACATCTCCAGCATTCCAACAATAATCACCATCATCACCAACATCTCCAGCATTCCAACAATAATCACCATCATCACCAACATCTCCAGCATGCCAACAATAATCACCATCATATTAGGAACTGTAGCAGCTTGGATCGAAAACTGGTTAACAGACTGGAAGCAGCGAGTAGTTAATAGAGGCACAATGTCACAATGGGCCTGCGTTCGTAGTGGGGTACTGCAGGGTTCAATTTTAGGACCACTATTGTTCCTAATTTGCATTAATGATATTGACACCAATACATACAGTAAACTTTAAATTTGCAGATGACACCAAGATGGGTGGTGTAGCAGATACTGATCTAGCAACACAGAGGCTGCAACGGGATCTTGATTAAATTAACGGCTGGGTTGATACCTGGCAGATGAAATTTAACGTAGATAAATGTAAGGTAATCCATGCAGGGAGCAGAAATATAAAGTACGGATATTTCATGGGTTCCACTGAAATAAAGGTAGTTGATCTCGGTGTGTATGTTGATGTTTCCATGTCCCATTCTCACCAGTGTGGGGAAGCAATAAAAAAGGCCAATAGGATGTTGGGTTACATCTCTAGGTGTGTGGAGTTTAAATCAAGAGAGGTGATGTTATATAATTCCTTGGTAAGACCCCACCTAGAATATTGTGTGCAGGTTTGGTCACCATACCTTAAGAAGGACATTGCTGCCTTAGAAAAGGTGCAACGGAGGGCTACAAGAATGATTCCTGGTTTTAGAGGGATCTCTTATGAGGAGAGCTGAGCTGAATCTGTTTAGCCTTGAGCCCTTCTGATCTCCTTACTATCCTGTGAATGGGGAGGCGATCCGGGCTGAGGGAGGCGCCTGTCTGCCCCTCAGATCTCCTCTCTGTCCTGTCTGTGTCTTCATTTTGAAGAGCTAAATGCTGTGGCTGGGCACAGTGCATCAACAACTGGGTGAAAAAAATTAACTAATGAAAGGGATGAAGGGATGTGAATGGTGTCACATGAATGGCTGGCAGATAGGCAGGCGCTCGGCCTCTGGAAAGTCACTTTTCGTCCCCTGAGCCTGACAGATGGCCGCTCACCGGGACGATGGCATTTCACACCTCTGCTGCTCCCTCAGGAGGGTGTAAAATTTCCCGTGTCTCGCGGGCAGGACATCCTGGTGACATGTTGTATTTTTAGGCATCTCCCCTCATATGCATTTAACAGGCAATGATGCGCTGCTTCAGGGGCATGGTGCGTAATCCTGACCCGAAACCCTCCAGACCGCAGACTCCTCCCCATGGGGGTCACTGTTCTGATGGTCTGCTTTCTACCTGTGGCGTGTTTCGGCAGAGCGATGCATGCTAAGAAGAGCAGGCCTGTCTGTTCAGGTAAAGGTAGGGTGTGAAATGTGAGGCCCGTCGCCACTTCTGGACTCCAAAGAGGAGCGCTGTCTGAGCACAGGAATGCTGAGAAACTGGCACGCTGCCTCTTTCTCACTGGAATTGGTGCACATGTGAGCGACTTGGATTTGCAATTTGTGTTTTGCTGATTGTGGAATACTGCTAATTCCTGTACAGACTGGAGCGGCCTGTCCCATTAAAGACACGTGTCCTCTTTAAAATCCCATGGACTCCCCATGGGAGTGTGTGTTTTTGTCTGTGCATGTGCATGCGTGTGCGTGTGTGTGTGTGCACCTCCAAGGAGCCCCTTCGAATGTGCCCATTATGAGTAATGAATGTTTACAGGGTCGTGAGCAGATGGTGAGTAGCCTGTAATATATGATCCGCTGGCCCTCAATATGGTGAGGTTGCTCGTGTTTATAACACATCGCACTCGGGAAATGAGTCACAGCTGTGGGGCTCTGCGTGACAGCCGTGATAATCAGCGAGGCTGGGAGTACCAGCCACATTCGGGGGAGTGGGGTGGGGAGGAAGAACCGGAAGTGGAGATGCTGAGAGCCGTTCAGCACGGGGAGGGGGGGGCAGGCGGAAAGACCCGCCCAGCAGCAGGAAAACATCCCCATCCTGCCCCTGACCCCGAGTCCAAGTACCCTGATTAATGACAACAGCGGCAGTATAAAGAGGAACAGCTGAGAGGGGGCGGGGCGGGTGGCGAGAGAGGGCGATTAACATACCACAGGAGGGGCAATTAATCTGCACCGTCCGACACGCTCCGGCCCCCTCACCTCGGCCCGCTGACAGATGGCTGTCTCATCTGTCTCCCAGTGTAGACGGTCACTCATCCATCCCACTGGCTGATTCCAGAGTTGGTGACGATCTGTTTATTCAGAGAAGAAGCCGTAAACGTATTGCCCCTCCCCCCCCCATCTCTGCTGAGGTTAAATAGGAACCCAATTTTATCCAGCCTACGGCACTGATTACACCAACTACTGTTACGGGCTAACAATTAGCCTCATCCCTGAAGTAGTATCAAAATGAGCATCATCTGCACCTTTGGCCAGAGCACAGAATGTATGTCTGTGAGGCATTCCTTGACCCCCACCCAGCAGACAGACAGGGGAGGCCTGAAGTTTGGTGATTCCATTAGCCCCGCCCCCCTCTGTCACTCCAGCCAACAGCTTTTGTCCTGGAAAGTCACATGATGATGTTTCTTCTTATCATTAATCAAGACTGGGCCCCCTACAGAGCTGCAGTAGAATTCATCCGTGATGAGGCTTGCATTGGGGGTGGGGGGGGGGGTCGTGGCGCACATCA
>JAABNX020000046.1:21623463-21636586 GCA_015163995.2 Mormyrus lacerda | reverse complement strand
AAGGAAGCATAAGAGAGCTGGAGGCTGGGGGTGGGTGTTAAGGGTGAGCCGGCAGCACACACACGCATGCACACACACACACACACACACACCTCCCCCAGGCCCAGCACAGCGGACACTCCATTTACTATCACCCAGGGGGCAGTAAATCACTATAGACTGACAATAAAAAGGAAATTGCGGGCGGCATTACGATGTTTGCATGATAACCGGTCAGAGAGGATTTATGTAGCCTTTAGCAAGGAGCAGCTCGTAAAGGATAATTACAACATCCCCCCACCCACCAGGCTCCTCCATGCGCCACACGGTGAAGGAGAGGCTGATTCAGCATGAAGAGGATTGGGGATCTTCCCTGTCACTGTTTGCCAGATGTTGGGAGAAGGACCTCTGTCTTCCCTGTGTCTGTTCTAGAGGAACTTTTTGACCCGTCGAGGCCCGTGAGCCTCAACAGTCAGCTGAAGGTCAAAGGTTACATGGAGATAAGGTGGGATGGAGGCTGGTGGAGTTACACATCCACAGGCATGGAGGCTGGTGGAGTTACACATCCACAGGCATGGAGGCTGGTGGAGTTACACATCCACAGGCATGGAGGCTGATGGAGACACATCCACAGGCATGGAGGCTGATGGAGTTACACATCCACAGGCATGGAGGCTGGTGGAGTTACACATCCACAGGCAGGGGCTGTTTGCCCAGCAGTGTGTCTCTCTTGTGAATACAGAATACTCACAATGATTCACTGGCCTCGTGATGGGCCTGGGCTCATTTTCCACCTGCTGTGTGTAGACCGCTGAAGCCACCTGGCGTTTCTAAAAATCATCTCCACATCTATTGTCTACGTGCAGAACAGGCCCTGGGTTTGCCCGCTCTGTCCAGTTATAAGCAAGCAGGCTGACATTCTGAAGCCAGAAACCGGGAGGGGGGCCCTGGTGGATAGGGTGCCATTAACTCACCTCACGCCCCAAGGTGGCCGCCCCCTGTCCCGGATCTCAGTCCTCAGGCCCAAACGCCATCCGACCAGTTGGTTGGCCCTTGGAGTGTCCCTTGACCTGTGACTTATCAATTCAAAACATATCATTGGCTAATGATAAGATTCACCCCCTGTATGAATTATGGCCCGTCTTGTGCCCACCATCTTAGAATATCTTAGTATCGCCCCTGCATCTCACTTCAGAGGCTTAACATTTTCCCATGCAGCCTCTCCTCTGAAGGGCTGGGAGAAGGAGGCGGGGTCATCAAGGATGCCCAGTGCTGTGCTCGTAAAAAAGGAGCAAAGTGATCAGTAGTCCAGCCCCCCCGCGCCCCGCCCAAAGCTGTATTCAAGTCAGCACTTTATCCTGGATCCTGTCGAGGGTGGGGGTGTGAGTGGGTGGGGGGGAAGTGCTTAGCGGGGGCCGTTTGTCATAACACTCATCAATAAGTGTCGCCACGATGCCGGGAGCTTAATTAGCCTGCTCGCTCATTAGCATCCTGCCTTGCTCCCTCCGCGAAGGGGCCTGATTATTCTCCGGTTCGGTCCTGGCCAATTACTGGTCCGAAATGGAACGGCATTAATCAGGCTTTAGTGGTGTGGCGGATAGCGGAGGGCCGCGGTGGCTAATATGTCACCGTCGACGGGGCGGCTGCCGGCATTTAGTGCTGCGAGTCAGCCGGGTACATCACGAGTGCCATGTGGAACAGGCTACTAGCAGGCTACTAATTTTTTACTCCTCCTTTATTTCCCTTTTTCAGTCCTTCTTTTCACAGGGGGTGGGGGTGTGGTATCTGAGGGCAGGCACTGGTAGGCGAATGGAACTTAATACATACACACGTGAACACACACAGACAGAAACCGCAACCAGCTCCACAAAACACATCCAGGCAGAGCCCAGTGCCCCAGAAGTTCTGATCTGCATGTGTGAAGTGATTCTCCCACAATTCAGTGTGTCTCTCAGCTCTGCATAGTGCTGCGTGTTTGCTGGATGATTCGCTGCTTAATTTTCCGCTGCCGTGTAGCGCTAACATGGCTGCGACACCTGGTCTAATTAACTAGCTAACACGGTATGTGATTAATGAACACGCTTCCGCGGCGCCACTCTACCCCGGCGAGTCTCTTACCGCGCACTGCCGTGCTGAGACATCAGACATGCATCTTGCATGTGGATGGCCCATGCACAGGGCGGCGAGAGGGCCACCAAGCTGAGACAGTGTGACACTGCATTAGCTGTCCGGGGCTGGAGTCTTTCACAGTCTTCTGGTCCCACATCTGCAAAACTGATCCACGGAGCAATGGATCGGACAGGCCGCAGGGTCATTTTGACCAGGTAGCTTGCTTGATTGTATCAAAAAATGTATAATTCATATGTTAAGGAAGGCAACATTATCTTACCATACCTATATCCTGGATGCATTTTCCACATCAAAACTACTTCACAGAGACACTAAGATTTTGTTAAGGTTTTACACGGAGATGGTGAGAAGCAGAGGGCTGCCTGGAAGAGAAGGTACCAACCACAACCTGAGCTTATACCCAACAAGCCACAAACTAAACGAGGATACAGGCTAGTGAGGGTAGAGACCTGAAACCAAGCAAGGGTACAGGCTAAAAACCAAATGAGGGTACAGACTACAAACTAGGTGAGGATACAAGCTGCAAACCAAATGAGGATATAGACTGTAAACTAAGTGAGGAAACAGGCTAGAAACCAAATGAGGATACTGGCTGCACACCAAGTGAGGGTACAGGTTGCAAACAAAGAAAGGATACAGGCTACAAACCAAGTGAAGATACAGGCTGCAAACCAAGTCAGGATACAGGTTACAAACTAACTGAGGGTACAGTCTACAAACCAAGTGAGGGTATAGTCTACAAACCCAAGCAGGGTACAGGCCACAAATTAAGAAAGGATATAGGCTGCAAAGCTAGCTACCAAAATGAGCGGAGCTTCCTCTCTGCTTGACAATCAAGGCATCCAAATAACGTAGATGCACTCATGTCACACAAACACCCATTATTCTGTAGAATATGTCCTTGTTTTTAATATTAAAGTACTATTTACACACATTTATACACATTACATCATGTGATATGAGGTCATATGAATAATTCAGTGACCCCATTTTGATACCATAATATCCTGACCTCCAGCATCATCTCTGGGTCCAGTCAGTTAGGCAACTGTGCTGTCTGGGAAGTGGTTTGGATGGAGGCGGAGAGCCCGTACACCGAGAGTCGGCATGGTGATCCACAGCCACTGCTTGTCCCTCTGCGCGTTAATTGAATTAGACTGATGGAGCACATTACATTAACGTTCATATTTCACTCCGTTTTATTAGGCAGCCTGACAGGCTGCGAGAAATACTGCGAGTCATTTGACCCTTGATGCCTTAAAGCCCCCCCCGCCCCGTAGTCTGTCTTTTGTTGTTCCGCTTTCACCTGGCTGCCCGCTCCGAGCTCCCTGGCCCTCCCACCCTTTCTGCTGGGTAGCATGGGGATCAAAGCCGCATCTCACGCTCATGCCCCTCGCTGTGGGGCTGCATCCGTGACCCAAAAGCCCTGAACCGGGCAGTACACCCAGCAGTGTTGAGTCAGGCCAAACTGAGCCAAACCAGGCCGAGCTAAACCGATCTTCAGGCTAATCATCGGGTATCACTTTGACCGATTTACATCAAAGTAACATATAAAAACACTAATCATCACTTTTCCATTTTACAGTGTAGCTAACTAAACCATTAATGTCCCCGGCCTTCAGTATCTATGTTCAGTTCTTTCAGTCGAAGAAGTTGAAATAGTGCCGTCCTAGACATCCGACGGAAGCAAGTGAGGGCCTCCCACCGTGGAGCGGGAGGACAGGAACGTGGGGTGAGCCTGGGGTCCTGCAGCCGGGGAAGGTCTTGCCGGATGAGGAGGTGTGACGGATCTGTGAGGTGATGACATGTTGGTTCTTCATCTGAAGCCCATTTTTAAACTGCACTGGCAGGGTGTGAAGAGACCGGGGTAGGAGGGGGAGAAGTTAAGAATAACAGCCGCATGATATTAATGAAGCACACTCCTTTTATTAACAATATTAATTAGCGCTTTTCAATTAGGAATGAAATAAATATGGCGGAGTAAGACAGGGGGCCATTTCCGATCAGTCACAGTGAGTCTTTATCTGTCTAACTGCCTCTGTGAGGGGTGAGGCAGGAATACTGGCCGGCATTTTTAATTAGGCCGACGCAGAACGCTATCCTGCTCTCCTCTTTGTCTCTTATCCGTTTCACGTTTAATCTCATTTGCGACCCCCTTTCCTTTTTTGTCTAAATCTTCTCCTCCTTTCTTTCCCTCCATCTCTCCCTCTCTCATTTGCCTTCCCAGTCCTGTACCCTCTTAATCAGACAAGCAGGAAAATGGGATTAGAGCTACCCGCGGAAATCCGGCATTTGCTGGCGTGCCCTAATTTATTAAGCCTCGCTTTTGTATATCCATACGTCGACATGCTGGGAGGCTCCGACAAGCCGACGCTGCGCTGTTTCTTCCTCCATGTTTCTGTGTTTCCCAGAACCCCCCAGGACTGAGAGAATCCACTCCTCTTTGAGGACGTAATTATGGTGTCTCCCACAAGGCCAGTCCCATCACATTTCCGCTCCCTCTGTTTCTCCGGGTCTCACTGCTGCCGTTGTTGTTGTTTCTGTTGCTCCTGTCATCATTGTCATGACAACAGCTGTCACCCGCGTCGCACTTCTTCCATCATCGATGCTAAAGTCGTGAGGTGACCCTCGAGCCGCACGGCTCCTGTCCTCCCCCGACAACATGCCTGACTGCTCAACCAGCAGGCGGGCGCCTTAATCACAGATGTGCATCTCACCTTCGGTGTGCTCGTGTCATCCCTGCCCCCGAACCATGTCACCGGAGCAAATTAATGCCCGCTCCTCCGTCCCGGCGGCCCCATAGCCCTTCTCAGCACATCGTTCGCCTCCGGCCACCGTAGGCTCTTCACCAAAGACTGCAGGTGCGGATCTCTCTGCTCAGCGGGCTGAGCACACGCCGCCGCCGCTCGCTTGACGTGACTTGCAGGACCTGGGGCTGAAAATGACACGCGGCAGCCTCGCTATACCGCTGGGGGGGGCGACAGCCTCTGCTGCGCCTGGATGGGGCGTCTCGAACTCCGTCCTCCCGCATTAGTCTCAGCGACAGCTGTTACGCCCAATTTCCAAAAGACTGCGAGGGGGAGAGAAAAAAAGACATGAAAATTGTGACCGCTGGTGGCTAAAACACGCAGTTGCCCTTCATGACGATCACCAGGGCTCCCATTAAAGTCAGCGTTGCTCATTAATTCTGTATCCCTCCGCTTGTCGTTTTACAGATTTTATTTCGCTGGTTTGTTTCCCGTCAGACCGAATGAGGTTTCTCTCCGTCTGCGATACGAGACGTTTATCACCAGGGGAGGTGGCGTTGGGGGAGGGGGGGCAGCCAAGGTGAATGTGGCCAGGAAGTGGGCCGGCTGCCGGCTTGACCTTAACTCTTGCCGTGTCTCTTTCTGTTTCTCTGGAGCTGAAGTCCCTGCTTTATGTCGCATCATCAAGCACCGACGTGCGACATGCAGCCGGGCACCCCCATCCCCGCTTCTTGGGGTGATAGAGATCGCTTATGCGTGAGGTAACCCACCTGACCGATGGCTCTGAGCTCGGTTAACGACGGGGCTGCTTAAGCTCTTGCTGCGTTACATTCAGCACAATGATGATGACGCGGAGGCCAGATCAGCCAATCCCTGTCAGTTGCCCTGTCTGTGTCTCTGTGTCTGCGTGGTTCTTAGGAGGACAGGGTGCCATCCGGGCCCCACCCTCTCAGGTTCTGGGCTACAGTGGAGGCGGGGCCTAATTCCTGCCTAATTCATCAGGCCACGTTGCCGCCCCGAGGACCCATTAGCAGTGCACACTGACACTGGGTTTCCTGGCTCCTGTCGTAATTTATTGTCTTATTACAGCACCGAAGCAGCATCAATTAATTACCCATTAAAGTGTTCCTGTCCCCAAGATTAATGGGGAGTGAGGGCAGGGCGGGGAGGGGGGGGCAGATTGGTTTCTACGGCAGAGGTTGAGGGGGGAGATGTGAAAAAAAAAATAAGGGAAGGGGAAGGACGAGTGTTTAAAGGCAGGAGAGGCGAGAGCTGCAGGGAACTCTCAGACGCTGTGTTTCCTGTTCGCGGTGACCCTTCGCGTTTTACCTGGGAGCGCGCCTCTGCTTGCGCTTACCTCAACTACTGCAACTTAATGCGAGGAGCTAAAACGCATGCAGATGGATCACTTTGTGAAAGAAATGCCGTCATGAAAAGGGACATCAAATATGAATGAACTGGCGTGACGCAGCGCCAAGCCCTTCGTCTTGTCCTTTCACCCACAATCCCCAGCGGAATACCCTCTGTTTTCCAGAGATCTGCTGACATGGCTATAATGCAGTAATTATTGTTTTCCCCGTAATTTATTGCTGTGATTTAGCTTTCAGAGGTTGTCATCGCTTGAGCTACCGCGCTCCCCCGTATGCCTGCACACCGGTCGCTCCCCGGCTTCTCTGGATCAGCACATGGCTCCCCCAAACGCAGACCAGTGCTTTTCCAGTGGCTGCGCAAATGATACCAGTGCTGACGACAGTGTCGGTGAAGGAGGAGCCCGCGGGAGGGTGGGGGCATTAATTATTAAATAAAAAGTGTCCGCTGCCGTCAACGAGACGTGTCCCTGCGTGATTTACACCCCTCTCTCCCCTTTCTCCGGCTGCCTGGATCTGTAAGCGATCTTTGTGAAGGTCGAGGTAAGTCCTCTGACAGGGTGTGGGGAGAGGGGGGAGGGGGGAGCCAGCTCTGCTCCGTCGCCATCCTGGTCCAGTTTCAGGAGTCCGGTCGTGCAGGACTCACACGCATGTGGTGGGGTATGTTCAGAAAATGTTTGAAAAATAAAAATAAAAGAGTGACACCTTCACTCTGGTGCCGCGTTGTGATGCAGCTTTACGAACCCCCCCCCCCCAGCTGTTTCTCTTGGCTCTGAGTTGCCAGCCCACTGAGTCACAAGGTCAGACTGCCAGGCCGCCGCCGGGCAGAGAAGTGGCCTGCGGCAGATTGGCGGCGATGCGGGCCAGGCCTGATCACACGCGGCGGGCACTGCCCATCTCCAGCCACAGCCTACGGTCAGGCCACATGCAACATAAAATGTTCCTTCTCATTGTGATCATCCTGTTTGAATGGCGGAGGCTTCACTTTAAAGGAAATCCCAGCGTTTTTTTGTGTGTGTTCTAGCATTTTCTCTGCGCATGACCCCGCCCCCACGGGTCCATTTTGACACATATAATGCCTCAATTCATTTCTGCACTGGCCAAAGGAAGAAATGAGTTTCGACACCCAGGGGTGGGTGGGATTTCTAGTGCTGTCAATCACGCACTGGAACAACGCCCTAAGAGCCAAGCTGCTAGCCAATGAAGAGTTAAAAGGGTGGTTGACTGACAGCACACAGAAATCCCGCCTGCCGTGGGTGTCATGTCTGTCATCGCCAACTAAATGTGTGGCAAAAGAAAGAGACCCCCCCCTCCGCCCCCCGGTGGTTTAAGCCCGACTTTATTCTCAGCGACAGTGCTGATGGAGTGAAATCAAATGTCTGCTCTTCTGTTTTTAGCCACCCAGCCTGCGCGCTTCAGCCTGCCACTGACATCCCAGAATAACTTAAAGAAACAAATGAAAAGATGTTACCGGAGCAAATTAGCCGCTCATCTATTTTTTATTAACCAATCAGATGGCGGCAGATGGCTTCTGGAGTTAATGGGCGAACGTGTTGGACACGGCGCGGACGAGCCGCAAGAGAGCTCCCCTGGAAGCAAGTGATAGCGCTGCTGCTCACGGCGCCGGGGGCAACCACCAATCAGCTCCGCCGGCTCGAGGCCCTAAATTTTTTATGTTGCTAAGTTTAGCTGGCTGGCGGAGCCTCCATCACTGCTGTTCGCCTTAATTCCTTTGTTATGATGTTTGTGTACTGCGTCTTTCCGCTGCACCAAACAGCCCTCATAAGTGTGTCAGTTTGATACCCAGAACTGTTTGACCCTATGATTTTACCAAAAAGGTAGAAATTGCCCAAGGTTTTTCTGGCCAAATGAAAGCCCCTAAATAGCTATTGCATCCCGTGAACGGTGCTGTATGAATTTGCCAGAGTGTGTCTCGGGCTGATATGCTCATTATATCTCAAGTCCAAGACCTCAGGGAACTACATCGACTATATAAACTGTCGCTCGGATCGGTTGAGGGTCGTTCGGATTTGATGCCTCCTCTCTGTATTACGGCATCAGCAGCATTGGGAGCCTGATAAAAGTTTTCCATTTCAAACTCAGATGTGTTTTATGGCTTTTCAACATCTGTCCATCCATCTTCTTTCTGTAGCTGCTTACAAATGTCATGATCTGGTTATTTGAGCGTTTTTGTAACGCTGACCAGCTGATCAATGGCTGATGTATGAATTCTCGGACAGCAGATCACACAATTCCCAAAAACTCCATTCCTAGAAAATATCATGCTAATAAATATAATGCAAAGTTTTAAATAAATAAAAATGTCATGCCAGGTCTTTCAGCGTGGAACATAACATGAATGCTGACAGTTCTTGGTCTCTTGCTGTCACTTGTCATCTAAAAATGTGAACTAAAATAATCAGGGTGCTCTTGACAGAGTTAGAGAATGAGGACGTTTATAGGAAACGGTCACTATAGAGGTTCTGAACTTGGGAGTCCTAATATTCTGTTCCTGACAAAGGAACGTCAGGTCTGCCTGATATCCCCCAAGAGCGCCACAAACATGAAACGCACGCAAGCAGCTTTGCCCCATTGCCCTGCAGCATTTCTGACACTGACAGGGATGATGGATCACTCCCATTACCTTCTACATGCAGCGCTGAAAATCCCCCGAAAACCTAGAAACGGGGTCCTGAAGGACCTGACCTGCAGAGCAGCGTAACCGCGGTCAGCCGTCCGTCGGGGCGGCATGTGCCAGCTGTGCCAGCTGTGCTCAGCACCTCAGCGCCCAGGCTCACCCCACGCCTGGGTCTAAGCCCTACAGGGGACACCAGCCTGATGATGTTTGGTCACATGTTTGATCACATGTCCCATTTTGTTTGGTCACATGTTTGATCACATGGCCGACGATGTTTGATCACATGTCTGGTGGCATATTGGGTTTGTGTTATTAATTCAAACAGAGCAGGGAGCTTATAAGAAAGAGCATGGCATGAGACCACCTTAGAATGACGAGTGATGGCTGTTACTTATGCATATCCCACCGTCTGATCCTGACATCATATTATGATAACAGATTATACTGAGTAATGTTGTCATAGTGAGACACGGTTGAAACATGTTTGTTAATAACATTCTGTACGATGCCCCTCCCTCCTGCCTGTCACTACCGTGAAGCCTCTCCAGAGATTTCTTTCAAACATGGATTTGATTAAAGTGAGAATAATGTCCCCCTGCTTCCCTGTCAGAAAGAGTTTACAGCACGGTATGTCGCCATGGAAAAGGACAGGAGCGGAACTGCTGTGTAGGTGTTGGGATCAATGACTAGTATGAGAGCAGGCGTGAGGAACAGGGAGTTCTGAAATCCTGTGGACCTTGTCCATACCTGGGGGGTTATCTGGCTTGTAGGGGGGGCTGAAGCAAACCCCCACCCTCACCCTGACCCTCGCTCTCACCAGCCTGCGGTGGAGGGCCACTGGCCCAGTGCTGTGATCCTGCTAATTAGAGGTAAAGTTCCCCAGCTCTGCATCCCCAGGCGGCAGGTCATGCCGCACATGCCCACACAGTCCGCCTGGGCGTTTGCAGAGACGAGGATCAAGGCCCCTCTTTCTGCCTGCCACAAACAGCAGACATGCAGACTAAGCCCCCATTGTCTCTCCGTCCCTCTCACCCTCTCTCATGCTTCTGCTCCTTTACACTTCTTTATCCGTTTCTTGTCTCTTCATGCTGCTAAGGCTTTTCCCGAGAGGCCTTTTTAATCAGGACACCCTTATCACTCTTCGCCCCCCACCCTCACCCCCGGCGGTCGAGTCATGCCGAGGCCGTCCCCACCTGCCCGTCCCTCCGCGCTCGCAGCCGCCTGCACGACAGCGTGCGGTGTACCTGAGCACTGTGTGTGAAGGGGTCAGGTCACAGGGTGCAGGGAAGAGGGCAGACGACACCTGATATATCAGCCACACAGCTGGGGGTGCGTGGTGGGGGTGGGGGGCTGCTTTGTACACGCCACACTCGCTTCATTCTCTACAAATGCTTTTAATTACATCCCCATTTCCCAAAAAAGTTGGGACGCTGTAGAACTTCAGTCCTGGGGGGGGGCGGAGCCCTGCACATTTTTGGGTTTCCCCTCATTTAACTCACCTGATTCACCTCCTTGAGCTAATTACCAAACAGCTCTTGAGCTGAATCATTAATGGTGGAACAGGGAAAGAACTAAAGCTACACAGGGCTCCGGCCCCACTGGACTGGAGTTGGGAACCCCTGATTTAGGAGATGTGAATAAAAACAGAATGCAATGATTTACAAATGACACCAACCCATATTCAATTGAAAATAAAGCAAAGACAACATATCAAATGTTGTATTGTGTTGTTTTATGACAAATAGATCATCAGTTTCAATTTGATGCCAGCAACCCATTTCAAAAACGTGGGGACAGGGGAAACAAAAGACTGGAAAAGCTGTTTAATGCTAAAACAAAAGGGTGAGTTGAATGAGTATCCATCCATCCATCCATCCATCCAGGTATTTTCTAAAACTGCTTGTCCTATTCAGGGTTATGACTGGGTATGAAAAGAGCCTCCCAGAGAGGCAGAGTCTCTGTGCACTGAAGATGGGGAGAGGTTCACCACTCTGTGAAAGACTGTGTGGGCAAATAGTGCAACAATTTAAGAATAACATTCCTAAATGTAATATTTGGGAATTTCATCATCTGCGGTACATAATATCATTAAAAGATTGAGAATCTGGAGAAATCTTTGTATTGTATGCAAGGGACAAGGCCAAAAAGCAGCATTGGATAGCCGTGATCTTCAGGTCCTCAGGCGGCGCTGCGTTACAAAGGGACAGAATTATCTAGTCAAAATCACTGCATGGGCTCAGGAACATTTCCACAAACCACTGTCTGTGAACACAGTTTTTCGCTGCCTCCACAAATGCAGGATGAAACTCTATAATGCAAAGAAGAAACCATCTAAACAGGATCCAGAAACGCTGCAGACTTCTCTGGGCCTGAGCTCATTTATGATGGACTGAGGCTAAATGGAAAACTGTCCTGTGGTCTGACGAGTCAAAATTTCAAATTCTTTTTGGAAACCACGGACGTTCTTCCTGATGGTATGGGGGTGCATTAGTGCCCATGGCCCTATTAATGCCGAACGATATATACATATATATTCTGCCATCTTTGTCAGAGAAGCTCTTTTATATTTCAGCAATACAATGCCAAACCGCATTCTGTGCGTATTACAACAGCATGGCTCCGTAGTAAAAGAGTCTGGGTGCGAGACTGGCCTGCCTGTAGTCCGGACCTGTCACCCAACATTTGGCGCATCATGAAGCGAAAAATATGACAAAGGAGACCCTGAGCTGTTGAGCAATCCTATTTCATCAGGCAAGAATTGGACAACATTTCACTTTCAAAACTCCAGCAACTGGTCTCAGTTCCCAAACGGTTACAGGGTGTTGTAAAAGACGAGGTGATGCAACGCAATGGTAAACATGCCCCTGTCCCAACTTTTTTGAAACATGTTGCTGACATAAAATTCAAATTGAGCATATATTTGTCATAAAACAATATTTCTCAGCTTCAACATTTTATATCTTGTCTGTGTTCTATTTTTCAATTAAATATGGGGTTTAATTGTAAATCATCGCATGCTGTTTTTATTTACATTTTATACAGCATCCCAATTTTTTGGAGTCATATTTGTCTTCCAGTAGAGCAACATGCACCCTCCTGGAGATTTGGAACTCTGGTTATTCCGAGTAGAAGCATTCTGGGAAAACAGGAATGCTGAGGGGTCGCATAATTGTTCGCATTGGATGCCGTGCTACATCAGCGACGCCGTAGGTCTATGTGGATGCAACGTGAGGAATGAGGCCTGGGGGGGTGGGCTGATGCAGAGATATTCTGTGTCCCCCACTTCCCTGGCTGTATCCCCAGCTGCTGCAGAGCTGCCTGCCTGAGTAGTCAGGATGCGTGGAGACCAGATGGGTGCACAGCGTGTGTCTGTGGTGCCTGTCTGGCTGCGTGTCTGCGTTGCCTGCCTGGCTGAGTGTCTGTGCTACGTGTCTATGCTACGTATCTTTGCTGCATGTCTGCGTTGCCTGCCTGGCTGCGTGTCTGTGCTGCCTGTCTGGCTGCGTGTCTGTGCTACGTGTCTATGCTACGTATCTTTGCTGCATGTCTGTGCTGCCTGTCTGGCTGCGTGTCTGCGCTGCCTGCCTGGCTGCGTGTCTGTGCTCTATGTCTATGCTACGTATCTGTGCTGCATGTGTGCTCTGCCTGTCTGGCTGCGTGTCTGTGCTGCATGTCTGTGCTCCCTGTCTGCCTGAGTGTCTGTGCTGTGTGTCTGTGCACCATATCTGTACTGTATAGAGGATGCTGCAACATCTGTAGCTCAGGTGCTCAGATCCAGATCATTAGTCAACCTGTCACTTTCAGATGACCAAATTGTTTAAGCTCTCTGTCTGTGGGTGGCGAGCCGTAACTGCACAGTTTTGGGGTAAAAGTCAGACAAATGCAGGCATGTGACTCTGACCCTGTGGGTTACTGGTTACCTCTTGGTTTAATCTGCCTGGACCTGGTGAGTACAGGTTTTTAATATAACTCTCTGAGTTCTGCGTTAATGGAGGAGGTGTTGGACCGGATCTTTTACAAAACCTTTGTAGCTGGGTGTGTGTGTGTGTGTGTGTGTGGGCCTCCCCGGTCAGGGCCCCTCTCCCCTCGGCCTTGGGGGCCCTTCCTCGCTTTCCTGTGCTGCTCACCCAGTAAAGCACTCTTTCCTGGCAGCATGACTCCCCCCCACCCGCCCCCATTTAGCCGGTGCCCATAAATCAGCGCGTAAATGAACTCACAGGTTTATTAGGGTGTGCTAAAACAATCTGTCCGGCCGTAGCTTC
>JAABNX020000046.1:21603391-21613782 GCA_015163995.2 Mormyrus lacerda | reverse complement strand
CATGCCTAGAGTGTGTGAGAATTTTGTTATTTTCATTTTGATTTGTTGAAGGGCCTAAATGTGCTTGAACACCCCCCAGGAGATGCACACCCGCACACACGTGGCGTCGGTAAAGGTTTGCAGAGTGTAGATCTACGGGGAGACGGTCATGAATGTATCTCCTCTGTTTGGCCCCAAGTCACGTTTTCACTTCAGAACACAGGAGTGCATTATGGCAGCGAAAACATGAGAAGGAGAGAGAGAGGAAAACAAACCCTAGCGGAGTCCCAGTCCAAGCTCTAAATGTGACTCTGACATTCCCTTTAACCGCTAATAATGTAACACGAGCCGCGCTGCTGCGAGCGATACTGTCACCTGCAGTTTGCTGAGCTGACTTTGACGAGATGGCCTTTGGCCAAGGCCCACGGCGCACACATCCACCTGACTCTCGCGAGTGCAGATTAGGCCTGGCGCTCGTCTGCGTGCAGCTCCACTCCATTACACCCCCGAGCCGCTGCACCGCGCCCCAAGATGGAGGCCGAGCTGATGGAATTAGCTTTACTGCCTGTCAGGGAAACAGTGATACAGTGCAGCTCAGATACTGCACAATCAAGAGATTACAGAATGATTACATACAATGCCAGTCAAAAGCTTGGACACTCCTACCCGTAGAAATGTTTATTTGATCTCTACTTTAGTAATAAAAAAGACATCAAAACTATAAAATGTCATAGATGGAATTATGCAGTGATCAAAAAAAAGAAAAAAATATATATATTTCTTGGGGGGCAGTTCTGTGGGTTGGGACTCTGAAGGTTGCTGGTATAAATCCCTCCGTCGGCATTGTGATCCCACCACTGGGCCCTTGAGCGAGGCCCTTAACCCCAGTTGCTCCAGGGACTGGCTGACCCTCCTGTCTCCCCTACGCCAGGTTCATGAAGTGGCCTCCTGGGATGCTTCTCAAGCCGCCCGGCAGGAGTTCCCACACTCATTGGCTGCTTTCCTCTCACTCTCTGGTCAAACTCCTCCAAAAACTGTGATTAGGTCAGGTGGGCAGGTCATGTGATGCGACACTCTGTCACTGTCCTTTGTTTTCAGCTTGGCAGATCCGAACTTCTGACTGGTACTGTATGTAAGCATGCAGGGACTGAGGATGGTGCCACAGGACATGAGCATGGTGGGGGGGGAGGTAGTGCAGCATAAAACCATTAAGTAGGACACTTCAGGATGAGCTTTACTGTAAGTGCGAGAGCGCTCAGCTGTGAGCTTTTGCTGTGTGGCATTTTGTTCTGAATAACAGGCCGCCTGTCACACCAGGGATTTCTGTTGGACCGTGAGTTAAATTGAAGACAGATCTTCGGGTCACCGCCTCGGGGCTCTCGTGACCCCCCAGATGCCCCAGTTAGGATGGGTCCGGGCCCAGAGCAGCCAAGTTCTGTCCCTCAGTGAGGCTTGTGCCTCTTCTTTTGTGCTCCGAACAGAAGATGTTGTGTGTCTAACAGCGGTGTGAGGTCACCCAGATCACTGCCTCACCCCCCACGGTATAAAAACCGGCCCCTATTTGACGCTAGAGTGGGCAATGAGCGGCTGTTTCTGAGCCCATCGTCATGCTCAGCTGGACCGGGTCCACGGCACCCATGGATGTGATGTACAATTCGCCGTCATTAACGTGATTCTCGTGCCAGATAGCATTTGGGGCTGAATGGCACCGATTCAGATCAGATTTTTATGTTTACATTCAGTTTTTGTCCTGCAGCATCTCTCCACGTTTTTTTGTGGTCAAATCCTGACAGACAGGGACTAACTGGAAGCCAGTAAGTAACGACGGAGAGAAAAATGAAAACAAGATCAAAGTCAGTCCTGCAGCAGTGCCAAGCATCTGGTCACCGCATCTGCGTGAGTGTGAGAGGTGACTTAAAGGGGAGGGGAGGGGCTGGGGGCGTGGCCAGGCACAGGTCATCAAATGGGGTAGATAAGCAAGGCTGCAGACCTGGAGCATGAGAGAGGCACAATCTCAAAATTAAAACCCTAAAACAGTGGTGTTACCATGATCTGAGGTGGTGTAACTCATTGGGTTAGGAATCTGTGCCCATGTTATGAAGGTTGCAAATTCAAATCCTATGGCTGGCGAAAACATTTCATTGTTGGGCCAATGAGCAAGGCCCTTAATCCTAATTGGGGAGGGATTGGTTGACCCCCTTCTCTCAATTCTACGTCACTTTGGATAAAAGCATCTACTAAAGAAATGAAATGTAATGAACTACGGTCAGTCAGGTCCATCCTAAACCCCTTGAGGTCTTTAGCTGATTTTGATGCTATAATTACCATTATTGTGCCAATATTAGCTTAGAACATTAAATCAGAACATCAGCAGCTAGCATCTTGGCGGTTTGGCTTTAGCCATGAGATGAACTCAGCTTTTCACCATGTTCTCATTGATGGGATGTGTACAGAAACAGCCCAAGGGATGTGTCAACCCATAAAACGGGCCAGCTGCTCAATAATAGTGTGTGGCCTCCTTTTATTGCGAGTTTATCCAGTGTATTATGGTACCATTCGGAGCAGTAATTCTCATCTCATACTGCAGCGTTTCTTTTCTGGCGGAATGGGATTTTCAAGGATATTGTCCTAATTGACGTGGCAGATGCTGTCAACAGGTGGTGTAAGGAGGAGGACCTCGGAGTCACCACCTCTCCATTGGCCATCTAGCCATCAGGCTTCAGACCTACAAGAGGGCTTTTGCACTGAATTAGCGACATTCCCTTGCAGAATAATGGAAGGAGGCCAGATCCTTGAAGAACAATTCCAGACCCTTGTTGACTCAAGGCTGCGTCGTATCCATGGTGTCTTGGCTCCATGTGCTGGCCTGGCAGCGTGCTGAACGATGCTGATTGAGTGGCTGAATAAAAGATAGAAAGAGGAGAATGACAGAGCAAGAGGGAAAGAGAGCTGTAAGGGATTTAATGAGTTGGCCAACCTCTTGACGCACTTTTGAACACAGCTGAAGAATGGCCTTAATGTCCGGAATCCCCCCACTTTTCATTTTCATCGCCCAGGTTCCGACCGCTCCCCCGGAGCCCCTTCTCTGTCCTGCACTTCAGTCACGCTCTCACTTCCTTCTCTCTGCTCCTTCCATCACTCTATCCATCTTTCCCTCTGTCCACGCTCTACCGATAACAAGGACCTTCTCCATGACAAATGTACGTGTCAGTGACGTCATCCCGTTGCCAAGACCTCTCCTTTGGCCTCCCGTCTCTGTGGGACGCACTGGGACGCCCCGAACGAGGGGGTTAGCAGACAGTCTCTCTCTGCTTCATATTTAATCAGCAGGCAGTTCACTTCTCTCTCTCTCTCTCTCTCTCTCTCTTCGGGTGATGGCTCATTTGAAAATGTGGCCCTGGGCTACTTCTCCCCATTCCTCTGCCAAATACAATAACTCTTCTCTTTCTTTAGCCTGCTTCGTTTTATGATTTCGCTATTTTTCAATGTCAGCCCGAGCCTTTTGAAGAATTTTTATTGAATTTCCTGCTGGACGCGCCTTTCAGGGTGAGCTCCTTTGCCTGTTCCCCCTGCCTCTCTCATCGCCTTCTCTCACGCTCGCATTCTTGGGTCCCGTGTCACTCGATCTTCTCCCCCTCTCTTTTCTTTTCTTTCAAATCTACCTGCTTCCTTTTGACTTTTTGATTGGATTTTCATCCCCTCTTTTTCCCTATCCACAACACTCCTATCCATCCATCCTCTTACATTGAGAGGACAGGACACGGTGCAACATGGAACGACCTGAACAAAGCTGCCGGCTTCAGATCAGAACCTGGAAAGCTCTTGGGCTACTTAGCGTCTGTCATGTAGTGGAAGTTCAAGTTATATTTCATTTCCTTGCGCTGTTACCATGTCACAGTGCCTAATATGTTTCCTCATAGGTGTACTATGCATGACAGTGGTCTATGTCAGTGTTTCTCAAGCAAGAGCTGGGAGTGATCAAAAATATGCACTGGTTGGGGGTCACTGTGGACTGGGTTGAGAAACACTGGTCTATGTTGTGCGGTTTGCCTGCCACAGCACAGTGATGAGTCCTACATTCGCCCAGCTGTAACAAATGCAGATTTGTGTAGGTCTGATCCGCTTCCCACAGAACCTCCTCTCTCTAGCCTTGGTTCACTTTGGCCATGACCAGGAAACTTGTTTTTCCCCCTACATGTGTTAGCAATCCCACACCAAGAGCCATAACTCAAACGCAGCGTTATCCTGAGTCTTGTTAAAGCAGCAAAGCCGCTTGGGCTCCGGCGCGGGATGGAGAGAGTGAATGGAAATGTGCTCCCTCGCTTCTTTTTTTCTGCCGGTTGATTGCCTGCGCTTGGCAGATACCGCTGTTCCTTGAGGTTCCGTGAGTACGAGAGCAGAGCAGGACTCTGACCTAATCATATTACGGCTATTATAGCATATGTCAAGCATTCATTTTCAATTTCGGCTACCCCACTTTGATATTTAATCATTTTTTGTTGCTGTTTTGATGTAAGTTAGACGGCAGCTTAGCATGGGTACTTGTTTGTGAAAGTGTGGTTTTCGGTGACTGTGGATCACATGTTTAAAATTAGCATCTGGCAGTGGGAGAACGGAACCTCCTGAGCGCTCTAGGCCGCGTCACACGTCTGGGCTGATTCCCGTCTGCTGTTTAAGTGTGTCACAGTCTCCCCTCGATGTATAACTCTTTATATGGCTGGAAGACCTACAGACAATGCGGAAGGAGCACAACCGAAGGAACATGTTCAGGGTGAGTTTCTGATATTCTAATCTCTGTTTCAAAATGACTGTGGAGCCGCCCCTGCAATTCTAATTGGCTGGTGGAATGTGAAAGAGTATGATGTCACTGGTACCAGACAAGAGTTCAGCCCTGTTTGTGTGAAGAGCATTGGGTAGTATAATGGATGTGAAGGCCTTACATTAATGCAAGACACCCTCTGGAAACCAGATTAATCTCGGTCAGAATGCTGCCCCAGAAAATGGCGAAGAGTGATGATTACTTGGCCAGGAGCAGCGCAAAGTCCAGGCAGACGGGTAATATATGGAGCATTTTTACATCAAATGAGAACCATACTTCACTGTCATACTTTCATAGATGGTCCAGTTCATGCTAATAGGTTAAATGTGCCTCAGTGGATGTAGTTTTAAAGTGAATTCAACAGGTACATATAACATCGGGCTGGCTGTGGGGAGAGTACATACTGTACTAACTGGTATATGTAACATCAGGCTGGCTGTGGGGAGTGTATAAACTGTACTAACTGGTATATGTAACATCAGGATGGCTAAGGGGAGTGTATAAATTGTACTAACTGGTATATGTAACATCAGGCTGGCTGTGGGGAGAGTACATACTGTACTAACTGGTATATGTAACATCAGGCTGGCTGTGGGGAGTGTATAAACTGTACTAACTGGTATATGTAACATCAGGATGGCTAAGGGGAGTGTATAAACTGTACTAACTGGTATATGTAACATCGGGATGGCTGTGGGGAGTGTATAAACTGTACTAACTGGTATATGTGACATCAGGTTGGTTGTGGGGAGTGTATAAACTGTACTAATTGGTATATGTAACATCAGGATGGCTTTGAGGAATGTATAAACTGTACAAACTGGTATATGTAACATCAGGATGGCTTTGAGGAATGTATAAACTGTACAAACTGGTATATGTAACATCAGGATGGCTAAGGGGAGTGTATAAACTGTACTAACTGGTATATGTAACATCAGGATGGCTGTGGGGAGTGTATATACTGTACAAACTGGTATATGTAACATCAGGATAGCTATGGGGAGTGTATAAACTGTACAAACTGGTTTATGTAACATCAGGATGGCTTTGGGGAATGTATAAACTGTACAAACTGGTATATGTAACATCAGGATGGCTAAGGGGAGTGTATAAACTGTACAAACTGGTTTATGTACCATCAGGATTGCTTTGGGGAATGTATAAACTGTACTAACTGGTATATGTAACATCAGGCTGGCTGTGGGGAGTGTATAAACTGTACTACCTGGTATATGTAACATCAGGATGGCTGTGAACTGCACTAATTGGTATATGTGGACTGAAATGTTTTTCGTGTCATACTGTGTTTGGTCACTCGACCCTCAAGTTTGAAATAAAATCGATTAATAATGTTGAACTGCCCCTATACTGAAGTCAGACAAAATGGACACATCAATGAAAGCTAATAAAACAGTTACCCAGAAACATTCATAATTTGCAAAAAAAATCATTCAGCCCAGGACAAAAGTAATGATAATTATTTCAACTTCACTGAGCATTATGGTTATTATCATTACTCATCTCATAACACTATTAAGTTGCTCTTTCTTCCACATGAATTCTTTACGAGTCGTAAGTTGCAGGGAACATAAAGATGTGGAAAGCTCAGAGGAGGGGAGCGCAGAGACACGGCGTCTCCTAGCGTTTTATCTCCCCACACAAAGGCCCTCGCTGTGGCATAATGGAACCCAGAGCTGGTGACATCACTCCCCTTGCTGGCATTTAACCCCACCGGGGGACTCCCAGCGTTACACTCATGTGGGCCCAAGGCGCCTCCCTCAGACACAATCTCCCGGCTTTAAACCCCCCAGACATGAGTCCATGTGGTCCGGAGAGGCCTACCACTTTAGCAGGATGGACAGAGGAGAAACAAACGTCTATTTACAGCAGGAAGTGCGTGTAGATGTCAGTCCTTCCCTAAGGCCTTTTCCCTAAACCTCACGCGAGATGTAAGCCCCGAGCAGCTGTTCATTCCAAAGCCTCGTCTCGTGGCCAAAGTCCGAGCTCCTTCCTCCACGGCACGGAAACATGGCTGTTAGTTTCTGATTGATTAGTTATTTTTTCAAGTCCCATAAACCTCTTGTGGTTGCTGCTCTGACTGCACATGTGTTCCAGTCCTTGTTTTCGTCTCTGCTATCCCATGGATATACCTCTTGCCGATGGGGTAGCCTCTCTCTCCAGGCGACGCCCCCTGGCCACAACAGAAACCCGCTGCCCTGCGGGGTCCGGTTGGGACTTTAGCTGAGCTCCTTTTAGCTGGAGACCCAGCTCTTTATTTTGGGGGGCGGATGGCAGATCGCGGTAGCTGACCATGTGGATTCGGCTCTCAGGCAGGCTGACCTCACCACTGTGGTCACTTTGGTCTTGCCTTAGCTGGCCTATTTGGCACTGTCGCAAGTAGATGGGAACATGTGACCTAGGGTGAGGAGGGGCAAACAATGGAGGAATTTGAGGAGCTTTGGTGGCCGCATCTGTCTGCAGGCAGCACTCTGCCAGTCGGCTGCCCAGGTGACCGTATCCCTCAGCCAGTTGCCCAGGTGACCGTATCCCTCAGCCGGCTGCCCAGGTGACCGTATCCCTCAGCCGGCTGCCCAGGTGACCGTATCCTTCAGCCGGCTGACCAGGTGACCGTATCCCTCAGCCGGTTGCCTAGGTGACCGTATCCCTCAGCCGGCTGCCCAGGTGACCGTATCCCTCAGCCGGCTGCCTAGGTGACCGTATCCCTCAGCCGGCTGTGGGGGCGGCAAGAAAACAAAATGAACGTGGGATTGTTATACAACAGTAGGGGGGGCTTCACACTCAGGAGGAAGAGGGTCAAAGACACCTGAAGCCAGGACATGTGAAGGGATAGCTCCATGACAGGTGTGGGGGGGTATTCTAGAATTTTTTTAAATGGAGGGCATTAGAGTGGCCGTAATTTATACAGACTGGCCGACCTTATCATTAATCAAAGATATGTTTTCAGTTGGGGGCAGCACTGCGGCCAGCACTGTCTCCTCACACCTCAGCGACCCGGGTTTGAGTCTCCCCCAGGATTTTGTGTGTGGAGTTTGCATGTTCTCCCTGTTTCATCGTAGGATTTCCTCTGGGTACCCTGGTTTCCCTCCACAGTCCAAAGACATGCAGAAGCTAATGCCCTTAGGTATGGTGTGTGTGAATATTGCCCTGCGATATGTTGGTGCCCCATCCGGGGTGGTTCCCTGCCTTGTGTCCATCGGCTCCGGACCCCCCCTGCGAACCTGAGTAGGAGAAGCAGTTTTGGAAAATGGGGTGGGTGTTTTCAATTGTTGAATGATTGGGGGGGGGGCACTTCAGGAGCCACTCAGCTCTCAGCTGGGGCCGTAGCCCCCATGGCCCTGCTCCTGTGTACCCCCCCCTGTCAACCCACCTGCTCGGCTGCAGGTTTGGGCCTCCCGTCTTCAGGGGTCAAGCTGAACATGTCGCCTGTGTGTCTTTCTTTTAGCGCCTTGACAGAGCACCAGCAGCGTAGCGACTACAGGAAGAGGTAATTAAGTGGATGAACATCAGGCCCATGAATCAGATACGAGCTTCATCACTCAAAGGATTAAGGAGATCCAGCCTCATTACACGCTGTTCTCCATACAGGATTAAGCCCAGTTGTGTTACTTGGGCTCCTATCAAGCTCGGGCACTGAACTGAGTGCAGTTTTATTGCAGGCAAACCTCCACAGAAAATAAGGCTTATGTTACTATACTGACATCACACGTTAGACGAGGGGAGGGATGTGATGGTTAATTACATCTGATGGTCACAGATCCTCTACAGTGTCCTTAGGGATACCAGCTCATGACAGCTCAAGCCACAGGATTATAGGGTCAGTATGTAGATACAGGCATGGGGGTGGTTATTGACCCTATAACCATTATGGTGAGGCCATCACGTCCCATTCCAGTGATTTAATTATCATAACAATTTTTGGCTAAGTATGAGTCTAAAACAACACATACATGCCAGTATCAAACCATGATTCTCCCGTGAATCATGACGCCCAAAGCCTAAAGCGGAGTCTACGGGACCAAACTGGCAAACACTGCCCTAGATTAACCATCAAAACCACTAACACGCACGGGCGGACATCATGAAAGCCCCCATAACTGGCTTGATGGAGGGCAGGGATCATCTTCAACGTTTGCTCCTGTAGGCCCAGCGAGCCGCCACGTCCCTCCAAAGCAAACATCTCGTCGTTAGGAAAAAGGGTAATGCGACGGTTTATTACTGCAGCCCCGAGCGAGTTTAATTTTTTACGAGGGTTGGAGTTCGGAGCACATGTGCAGGGGTTCCTGCATCCTTGTAGAGGAGCATTGGCACCGACAGCCACATTAAAACGTCAAATTAAAACATCTCTGCTGCTGACAGGCCGGCCGGCCCCCGTCAGAGCCACTGTACCCCCTCCCCTGTTTTCCAACCCCCCCCTGCACCTTTTCCCAGAACACACACGTGGTCTCGCTTAAAAACGCCCTTTCTTTTCACTTTCAGGTCCCAAACTGCACGTTTTCTCCTTCTCTCGTGGTTTTGGAGAGGCCCCGCGTTCCCCTTCCCGCTCATGTCCGGCTGAGAGGCCAGCGCCAAACGCGGAGCCAGTGACTGAGTGTGAAGTTCTGACCCATAAGACCTGGCCGCCCCTTTCTTCTGAAGTTTGCATGGAAACTGCTCTCCAGCACAAATGAGCTCTTTTATTGGTCCAGATCTCAGTTTTAACGTTCTCATTTGCCTGTGAAATGTCCTCTGCAGAGTTCCTGCAAGACATTCATTGACTCCCATGCTGAAATTATTATGTCCTCTATACAGAACGCGGTTCCATGTTCAAACCAAGGAAAATGTTTACAGTGTTCCAGGTCATACTTAACACTGCAGCTTAGAGTTAATCTATTTCAGAATTCCAGAATATGTAACAAAGAGCCAATTCATTATGCAGAGAATTAACATATTGATGATGGCAGCATCAGATAGGTGGTAAATCTAGCAGATCAGCAGCTACTGCTAACTGATTTGCTGATTCCCTGACCATTCTCTGTAGCTGGTCGGACTTGAGAACAGTGCGCCGTTTGCGTCACGGTGGGCTGTCGTATCAGAGGCTTATTCTGTACGACCATCTTCCTGACGGCGCATCAAGTTCCCCGGAGATGCAGGCATCTCCTGACTACATAGAGAACTTCACAGGGACGCTTCAGAGATAAAAGCGAGCAGGGGAGAGAGGGAGAGGCAGATAGACATCAAAGGCTGGTTCCCCTACCGTTTCCGTGAGCTGAAGAACAAGCCCAGACCAACATCAGACAATGCTCTCCGTAAACATCCCGCTCAGATGCAGCCAGCGTGAGGCCTCCTTTCAGCCCCATTGTGTTCACTGATTTGTTTATCAAAGTGCTGCTGTTGCATTGTGGGAGTTCAGAGCTCTTCCTTGAAAACAGAGCGAAGGAGCACGTTGTCATCTAATGACCGCAGAGCGGCGGAATGACTTTGTGTTGTCGCTTAGAAAACCCAGAGAATTTAATTCTTCCTGGTGAGTGTCATAAATAAATAGGAGCAAACGTGCAACCTCGGTGTGTCACAAAGGCATGGGGGAGGGCGG